>OX031018.1:9531023-9660260 GCA_943736025.1 Tenthredo mesomela
CGGCGACGAACCCCTCTGCGACATTGTTTACTCGCAGGAATTGCAAGAGCGCCCTCGCGTTGGTGAGATATCTCTGTCGCATCTCCCCCCTCAGCCGCAGTACTCGAGCACGTCTTGCGATCCGTTCCATCTGAATTTTTTTAAACATTTTTTTTGTTCAGAATCCTTCGGAATTAGAGGGTTGAACGAGGGAAAGAGTCGTAAAGACATACCTTTTCTGTTGTTGCTGTCGAGAAACACTTCTTCACCGGACTATCTGTTGGTTTGTAATGCGAGTCTCTCTATTCCCTTCATAAGGTTTTCGCTAGGACTAGTATGAAAAAAAATGGTGTGTGTGTGTGTGTGTGTGTGCGTGCGTGGGTGTGCATACATCGCGAATATGCAGGACACCTGGAGTGGCGTGATGTGCCATCAGCGTTTTACGAAAGGCGAGGGTGACCGCTGTCGGCGTACGACTTTATTGTGGAAATATTACGAAGACCGTGTTGACGATACCTGGAAGATAACGACGTCCGTTGCGCGTCGGATTACGTGGTTATAGAAAAATCATAGCTACAGTAATCCTCGCATGATCGGTATGAGGTTACATTTTCGCTGAAGCGCGCTGCGCGATGCTGCTGCGACTGTCGCGCGATTGTCACGTGGTGATGCGTATTTTTGCTGAGGTGTGCAGAATGGTGGGGTGGGTAGGCCTCGGTGAAGACTAGATCGGGTGCGGAGCTTTCAGTTGCAACCGAACAGTCAAGAACAATGGCCACACCGAAAACAGGCTCGTTGAAAGAGGGGTGTAGTCGATTGGCTAAGACCTTTGACATAGCGCTGAAGAAATCCGAGCGTAGCCTGCTACTGTCGAGGACGTACGGGCTGAACGGTTCGTGGTCGAAAAAGGTGAACGTCGGGCTTCGTCTCCGGTTGGATGGGACTTTCGAGCCTGTGGTGAAATTCGTAAATAATTACTCGAGCGGTGTATCCCTCACCGCCGAAGCATGGGAAGATCTGACTGAAAAGCTCGAGGATATCGAAAAGTATTTCGAGAAAAGCGAGCGTCCCGCCGGTAGTCTGAGTTCGTTGCTGAGCGATACCATCTCGCTAGCCGGAGGATGTTCCTTGCGTTTAACATCGGCTCACGGTTCGAAAGTAGTTGCATTCTATGCGAGCAATCCTGACGCTGCCGCTGCCGAAAGTCAGCAGGGGTACGAAGAGGAGGAGGAGGGCGATAACACTGGTGAACCTGGATGGAAGAAACGAAAAACCTATTCGCCTGTAATTGTGATGCAGAAGGTTACATTTGACGGTCTGCGCCATATCGCTTGCTGTATAGACGAGTATATCATTCAACTGAAGGATATGGTAGATAATGTCGACAAGTGCAAGGAGTTGCTGGTTCGTCGCTTTGCCGGCATCGTGCGATCCAGAAAGATGACGGCCCCCACTCTGCAGCAGATCGGTGTCGTGGTGTGCGAGGAGGCTGAAGCAGCGAAGGATGCGCTCCACAGGGGCATGCTGGTTGCGGAATTTGGCAGTGACTATTTAAATGTTGTGTTTCAGGAGTTGACCCGTTTGTTTTTACCTTACATCATAGCCGACATACGCCAGAGTGTTATAATTGATAAGTGAAGTGTGTGTGTGCATTATTACCGGCATATGTCGGCGCGGTTTCATTGTTAAGTGGGTATGTGTGAGAGAAATAAACTGTCAGCCCGCGTTGACCCTGGGGTTTCATCCCCGCACGATTCGAATCACGAGACTTGAGCAAGCCCAAACATCGGTCATCCGTGGTGTACCGAGACGATAAATCTTCCTGCTCTCCTCCGCGCGAGCTCAGTATAGGCGTCCCGACACCATCCTGGGGTATTCATTCATGAATATGTCAAGATAGTCTCAGGACACCTGTACTGGGTTGACGCGGAGGAAGGCTGGTTGGTTCATCGTTTCGATACGTTTCCGATGACCGATGCGAGGATATGCTCTAGTCACGTGATTGCGAATGGCGGGTGATGCGAGCCCAGGGGCAGCGCGCTCTGTAGTTTAGTCTGTTCGATATAAGGGATGAATGTGAAAACTAGTCTTAATATGGACCGAAATAGATCCCAATAAGAGGTCACCGCGATCTGCAGAATCGATGAATTAGGCTGCTGTCTTCCTCTTGATGTCGGTATGACTCTCCCGACGCTAGCCTGGGGTATTCATTCATGAATAGGCTAATCTAGCGTCAGGAGGCTTGTAGCGGGATTACGAGGAAGATCGCAGTTTCGTTTCATCGATTCTGTAGGCCTCGGATGACCTCTTATCGGGATCTGTTGCGGTCTTGTATGAATGTGACCCGTATTTCGGATCGTGAGACTAGATAGTACCCAAGCATCGGTCGTCCAAGATCAACCGGGCGATAAATCCGGTTGTTATCTTCCTCATAAGGCTGGTATGATTCTCCCGACTCTATCCTGGGGTACTCATAGGTGTGAATACGTCAAGATATAGTCAGGAGGATTGTACCGGAATTACGAGGAAGATCGCGGCTTGATTAATCGATTCGGTAGGTCTCGAATGACCGATGCGGGGGTGCGATCCCGTCTCACGATCGCGAATGACGGATCGGCGCGCTCTGTTGTACCTACGTTAAAAAAAAAAAAAAAAAAAAAAAGATACTTGTAAAAAACTAGATTTAATAAAATATGATTGTAAAAAAAAAAGTAGATCTGATAAAATATGCTTGTAAAAAACTAGATTTGATAAAATAATAATAAACGAATATTTGAAAATAATTTGTGTCAATCCCTGCATATACCCTGTCATTTTCTATCAATTTCAGCTAGTATAGATATAGTACAGATAGATATAGTACAGATAGATAGATATAGGATAAGAATTCATTATTTCAGAGCCGGCATAGTAGCCATCTTGGATTTTGAGAAAAAAATAGTAGCCATCTTGGAAAAGCCGCCATATTGGTTTGTATGGGCGGGGCCATCTTAGATCAGACATCTTGGATTTTGAAAAATAGTAGCCATATTTGATTTTGAAAAAATAGTAGCCATCTTGGATTTTGAAAAAAAATAGTAGCCATCTTGGATTTTGAAAAAATTGGAAAACGGGCGCCATATTTGTTTATAATATTGCGTATGGGCGCCGCCATCTTGGATCGGCCAGTCTGCTGTCTCTCATTGTTTTGACGCCAAACCCCCACTCCCGCCCGGTCACTGACCTCGTGACGTCATTTGTTATGACTCGCCATGGCTGGCACCTACTACTAATACGTCACCTTCGATTTGCCTCGATAAATCACAGAAAATACTCTCAAGGGTGGAGAACAACCCCGTATTTTTTTTGAGATGGGTGGCGCAATCGTTTGGAAGATATGCTTTATTAATTTTTTTCTCAGAAGAAAAAAAAAAAATTTCAGAAAAAAAAAATTAATAAAGCATATCTTCCAAACGATTGCGCCACCCATCTAAAAAAAAATACGGGGTTGTTCTCCACACTTGAGAGTATTTTCTGTGATTTATCGAGGCAAGTCGAAGGTGACGTATTGATTGAAAAATCGATTTTTGTGTATTTTTGATAAAAATTGCTATTTTTGGGATTCGAGAAATTCCCAAAAAAATTTTTTCAGAAAGTTGATTCGAAACTGCAACTTTTGTGTCTCATAAATTTTCTTGTAGGATCTTATACTTTTGAGATACGGAAGTTTGTAAAAAAAGTTGGAATTTGGAAAAAATCCACAAATGCAATCCGAAAATTCTGAAAAAATTCACAAAAATTCTTTCGATATAGTTGTGTTCGAGGACCAAATTACGATTTTTTCGGAAGCGGTGATTTTTTTGACCGTTCGAAACGGCGTGGAATACCTCATATATACGCTAGTGAGGTATCTATGGCGCGCAGCCTTTGCGCCATCTCGTGTCTTTTTTTTTAAACGTTGAGTAGGTCGAAGCCTCAGTGTCATATGTTATGAATGGATTTCAATAGGGATTTGTTACTAAATAAAATGAAAAACAAACAATCAAGACGTAAGTGTTGTGTTGTGAATTGTGAAAATAAAGAGACTGGAAATCTATAATCACAATTTTACCGTTTTCCTGGACATTCTTACGAATTAAAGAGGAAAAGAAAATGGATTGTAGCAGTGCGTCGTCAAAGATAATTAATTTTGTTTTTTAGACATCAAATTATTATTGAATACATAAAACATATAATAATTGCAGTTTTGTTAAAAAAAAATATTCAAAAAATAGTAAACTAAAAAAAAAAAAATTCAACTTTTACGTAGTTTTTTTATGACGAACGCATTATTTCAATTTCAGGTCAACTCAGAATATAAAATAAATTGAGTGTAGGATCATGAACGAATTAATATTTCATGTTTTTAATGAACTGAAGATTGTTTTTTATTTATTTATTACAATATAATTTTCATGAAAAAACTCAAAAAACTACATAAAAGTTTAAGGTTGTAGTCGTGCTACAGTCCGACCCAAAACCTAAAACCCATATATATTCGTACTAGTCAGCGACAATGTATGGCTCTGTGAGAGTGAGAGCCAGGAGATATCCACTCAAGAGCAAGAGAGATACGCGCCGCTTCATGTTTCAGTTTCAACTATAAAATCCAAACGAGACGGTCGAAAATGCTGAATGATGAATCAAACGATTCAGAAGATGTCAATTTACCATTAGATATTTTTTTTATCAAAAAATTTCGAGTTGTTCGTTTCTTAATAATTAAAACCGGTGAATCTGCATTTAAACACATGTATATTCGAAAAAATTCAAAACCTTTTATCTCGAGTTTGAGACGGTCAATTGCGATCATCCTAGGCTTATTTTGTAGCTAATTATTGGAGCTATTTACGATAAAAAATTCGAAAAACATTGTCGAAAAAAAAAGTTACAGGCCAACAACCCTTAACTTCTTTCAACCTCACTATTTTTTGAATATTTTTTTTCCAACAAAATGGCAATTATTTTATTTTCTAAGAACTTAATAATAATTTAATATAAAAACAAAAATTAATTATCTCTGACGACGCACTGCTACAATTCGGCTACAATGCATTTTCTTTCACTGTTGAATTTGTAAGATTGTCCAGGAAAGCGGTAAAATTGTGATTATAGATTTTGACGCTCTATATTTTCACAATTCACAACACAACACTTACGTCTTGATTGTTTCTTTTTCACGACTTTTTCATTTCGTTTAGTTACAAATCCTCACTAAAATCCACTTATAAGATATGACATTCGACCTACTCAAAGTTTAAAAAAAAAGACACGAGAGGGCGCAAAGGCTGCACGCCATAGATACTTTACTAGCGTATATATATACAGGGTGTCCCATTTTAAAGTACGCATTACGTTTTCAGCCGACCTAACGTTTCAATTGGAAAATGTCTCCCACAAAAGTTGTCCGGTTCAGAGGGGGACACATGAAGATTTTTTTGTTTTTGGTCCAGCATCATAATTGGTGATGCTGTGGAGGATGGACCAGTTTTTTTAAATGGAATCATACATTTTTGTTGCAACTAAAATATTCTTTATTCAAAAATGTACAATGTTCACAGGAAACTTTTTTTACTAAAATGAATATTCCGTGAGATAGAACAAAAAAAAAAAACAAATACCACCATCAACAGCAAAACATCTCTGTGATATCTGTGATGTGTCGGAGCATCAGTGGCGTGACTACAGATGTTCAAAAATACCACCATCAAGAGCAAGACACGCTCTCACTCGCTTTTCGAAGCTCTGCGCCATTTTCAAAAGGATTGCCCAGAGCTTCGAAAAGCAAGTGAGAGCATGTCTTGCTCTTGATGGTGGTATTTTTGAACATCTGTAGTCACCCCACTGATGCTCCGACACATCACACATATCACAGAGATGTTTTGCAGTTGATGGTGGTATTTGTTTTTTTTTGTTCTATCTCACGGAATATTCATTTTAGTAAAAAAAGTTTACTGAGAACATTGTACATTTTTGAATAAAGAATATTTTAGTTGCAACAAAAATGTATGATTCCATTTAAAAAAACTGGTCCATCCTCCACAGCATCACCAATTATGATGCTGGACCAAAAACAAAAAAATCTTCATGTGTCCCCTTCTGAACCGGACAACTTTTGTAGGAGACATTTTCCAATTGAAACGTTAGGTCGGCTGAAAACGTAATGCGTACTTTAAAATGGGACACCCTGTATATTTATATATATATATATATAATGTTATTATTGTGGGTGGGTGGGTGCCCTCCCCCCTCCCTCCAACCCCTCCCCTACCTCCAATAATAACAGTTCATTTCGGAGAAGGGTCTCAATCAATCAAGTCGAGTCAATTTTTGAAATGTGATGGCCTGACGTTTCGGCAGTGTTATGCTGCCCTCATCAGAGGCTATTTATTGGAAAAAATTACAAGTTTGAATTTACAAAGGTCAAAATAATAAAATAATATAATATAATAAAACAGTTCAAGCTTATGCTACTAGCTTAAGCTTATATAACGTCCTTGACTAAATATTATTAGTTTGTATATGGGTCAATTTACTGACCTAGGATCGTAGTCTTTCATGTATTAGTTTTTCGACGCTAGTTAACTGAACTGTTTTATTATATTATATTATTTTATTATTTTGACCTTTGTAAATTCAAACTTGTAATTTTTTCCAATAAATAGCCTCTGATGAGGGCAGCATAACACTGCCGAAACGTCAGGCCATCACATTTCAAAAATTGACTCGACTTGATTGATTGAGACCCTTCTCCGATTACTTCTACTTCGAGTGATACATTCATGATGAATAACAATTCATTTCCATTGCTATTAATTCTCAGTCAACAACTATATATATTATAATATTAATTAATTAATAATGTATATAATAAATATACTATATATTATTGAATAGAAAGACTATGCCAAAGTTTCTGAATTATATAACTCTCCGTTCACTAGTTATTCATTTTTCGGATCAAAATATATAAACTATCACCGTTAAGGTGATGTAGCACTTATCACCGGGAATTAAAATTGCAGAATACGCCTTTATTTTCAAATGGAAGCTCGGATCGAATTTTCACTAGGTCATTCGACTTGTTACACAGTTAGGTATTGTTGTAGAACAAAAAACCCGTGAAATTCGAAAAAATAAGTTCTATTTCGTTGATTATGTCTCTGCGTGACAGCATCACGCAGAGGCTTCATGATGACGGCTCGGACGACAACGCCGTATGTACTGTTTATCATCCAAGCATACGTGGTCACTGGTTCACCGGTTTCTTGGTTTACAACAATACCTAACTGTGTGACAAGTTGAATGACCAAGTGAAAATTCGATCCAAGCTTCCATTTTTAAGTAAAGGCGTATTCTGCAATTTTAATTCCCGGTGATAAGTGCTACATCACCTTAAGAGTGGGTTCCGGAGATTCGATTTCGATCTTATATTATATATTATTTCTTCTATTTTCCGGAAAAAAGAGTTAATAAAGCATACCTTCGGAAGAAAAGAATTAATAAAGCATACGTTATAAACGATTGAGCCAACCATCTTAAAAATAATATACGGTTGCTGTCAACACTTGAGAGTATTTTCTATAAATTTCTGAGGCAAATCAAAAGTGACATATTGGTTGAAAAACCTATTTCTTTGTATTTTTAATAAAAATTGGTCTTTTTGGGATTCGAGAAATTCCCAAAAATTTTTTTTAAGAAAGTCGATTCGGAACTGCAACTTTTTTGTCTCATAAATTTTCTTGTATGCTCTTATACTCTCGAGATATGGGGGTTCGTAGAAAAAGTATGAATCTGGAAAAACTCAACTAATGCGATCCGAAAATTCTGAGAAATTCACAAATTCTTTACGACCCTGAAGTTCTCAGACATCCGACAAATAAAAACTTTGACACGTCATAACAGCCGTGAAAACCATGGGAATGAAAAAAACTAGGTCGCTATTTTTGGCTTTTTCAAAACTCTAAATGTGCATTTTTTCGATTTTTTTTTTCATAGCATCTGATAAGAAGCTATGAAAGAAAGAAAGCTTTAGCAAGCTCTGGTAGCACTGTAAGACATGGCAATGATACAAAGTTTATTGAATCTCACTCAAATCTACATTATCTAAACGTGCATTTTTTTATTTTATTTATATTTGGCTTGAAATCTTTGGCACAGCATAGCAACCGTAAATTGCATCCGATCTGAAAAATCCAATGCCACGTTTCTTCCTTTTTTCAAAATCTACATGTGCATTTTTTTACTTTTTTTTTTTATACGTGTTCAACTGGTAGTTATTCTCGAAAACATGACCAGTAAAACCTTTGGCACAGTATAGCAGCCTTGGATTACATCCGATTAACAAATTTAAAATTGACATTTCTTCCTTTTTTTCAAAATCTACATGTGCATTTTTTTACTTTTTTTTTTATACGTGTTCAACTGGTAGTTATTCTCGAAAACATGACCAGTAAAACCTTTGGCACAGTATAGCAGCCTTGGATTACATCCGATTAACAAATTTAAAATTGACATTTCTTCCTTTTTTCGAAATCTACATGTGCATTTTTTTACTTTTTTTTTCCATTCGTGTCCAACTAGTAGTTATTCGCGAAAACATTTCCAGTAAAACCTTTGGCACAGTATAACAGCCGTTAAATTACGTCCGGCTCAAAAATTATAAATTGACATTTGTAAGTTTTTTCAAAGTCTCGGTGTGTATTTTTTCAGATTTTCCGATTCACGATTAGATTTAATGGTATTAGCCAGAATGTGATAAAATATTCATCCTGTTGCCCGGAGCACGCCACGTGGAGGCTACCATCATATCCCTTCTATATACTGTACATTAGACTGTATCAAAAAAAAAAAATTTTCAAAGAACATTGAAAAATCGTCAGAGTATGTCTAAACAAAGACCCTGTTCAAATGTGAGCCCTTAATATTAATATTTAGAGGTGGCGCTTTTCATTTTTCTATTTCCATTTAAATAACATGGGAAAATTTTTTTCTGAACTTCCGAATTTTATTACTCAGAAACGAACTATCTTACAATAATAACTAAGATAGCTTTTTGTAGCAAATTTGACGCTCTATAAAAAAGGTTTGAATGAAAATTTGCATGAGGCGAGCCGTTTCGGAGTTATCAAGCCTCAACCATTGAACTGTTCAAAATAATGATAATTTCTACTTATACGCGATAAAATCGACTCATTTAACTTAAATACCCACTATTATCAACTTTAAAACCAATATCCATAAATTTTCAATTCATTGTTGATCAAAAAATTTTATTAATCAACAATAAGTGATTAATTTTTTTGATCAATAATCAAAAATACGGGTATATCACAAATAAATGATGAAATTTCATCATAAATTTTATTTACAATGCATCAATAATTCATTTCAATTTAATTTTAATTTTGATTTTAATTTTGAACAGTTCAATGGTTGAGGCTTGATAACTCCGAAACGGCTCGCCTCACGCAAATTTTCATTCAGACCTTTCCTATAGAGCGTAAAATTTCCTACAAAAAGCTATCTTAGTTATTATTGTAAGGTAGTTCGTTTCTGAGTAATAAAATTCGAAAGTTCAGAAAAATTTTTTCCCATGTTATTTAAACGGAAATAGAAAATTGAAAAGCGCCACCTCTAAATATTAATATTAAGGGCTCACATTTCAACAGGGTCTTTGTTTAGACATACTCTGACGATTTTTCAATGTTCTTCGAGAAAAATAAAATAATCGCTTTTTTTGAAACAGTCTACTGTACATACATGTGGCATTCCACGCCACCTCGATCTGGGTCTGACCCTTAAGCCCTTGGATTCGGTCCGTGATTTTTCATATTATTGTTCTTATAATGTCCCATTTGCATATAGGATATTCTTTATATGTATGTATGTGTCAGATATCTACTGGGAAGTGCTCCAAAGTTTTTGTTTTTTTAGAAAAAGTCCAAATAATTCTTTCATTTATTTCATGAATATAATTCATTTTTTCATCCATTTCATATTTATAATTTTCATACTTTTTTTTAAATTTATTGCCAACAGTTATAAAAGTTAGGTTCACTATCACTAATTCACGTATTCTCTACACGTAAGTACATATTAGATATTCACTGGAAGTGCTTTGAAATCTTGTTTTGTATTATAAATAATTCGATTAGTTGTTTATTTTTTTTAGGATTGTAATTTATTCCATTTTTCAAATGTAATTAATGGTTATAATAGTTATGAAAATAATATAAAAATATGGGTTTATTATCACTAACACACGTATTTTTCACACATATGCATATATACATTTACTGAAAGTGCTTCAAATTTTTGTTTGGTTTTTATGAATAATTTGATCAATTTTATTATTCATTGGAGAATCGTAATTTATTCAATTTTTTTCGATGGATTGTTTATAGTTATAAAAGTAATAATAAAATTCAGGATTATTATTACTAATTTGATGCTGTGAGCCACTTACTGCAAAGGTCACACTTGTAAACGAAGTAATCGTCGTTAATCTCTTCCATACTTTTATTCAAATGCATTAGACAAGTAAAATGAGACCATTTTTTACACGTACTGCACAAGACCCATACTGTCTCTCTTTTTATGTCTCCATGACCACAGGATAGACATCGCTTCGTTACATCCAGAGATTTTTTCAAACAATCTTTCTTCAATTGTTCTCGCATATCGTGAGGGTCAAGCTTTCCAATATGTTGAATTTTACCTTCTAAAATTTCTCGGATATAGTGTAGCACGAAAATACCGCAGTTATATCCATCATTCTGACGTGGATACCAATATGTTTGGAGTGACCAACGGATATGTGAATTTGGGAAAACTTTTTCGTAGCTGATTGAAAAGTTTTTGAGGAGGTGCCAAGCTTCCTTTACGTCATAGTCTTGTCCTGGATCTAAATAATAGGCACATTTGTGCGTCACGTCAACGTAAAATAAAGTCCAGTGGTTATTATTGAGATTGAGTGGCAGGAAAATCATTGACTTATTATTCCATTCTTTGTTTAAGTTGAGGTAGAAGCTTCGTACAACATTCTCGGATGGCTTAAGTAAAATTGTTGTACTAAGCTCACTTAATACACACGATACTTTCAGATATTGTGGAGATTCTAGAACGAATAAATGTGCACAATAATCGATTGTGAAGTTCCACAGCCAATTGTTGTCGTAAAGTCTCATATAATCGTCGCCATTCAAGTACACATGACAAGTGTCATCGTTGACATTTTTTGTACACGCCACAAAGTAAGGACGTGGTGGTTCAGGAGCATAGTAGTAATCGGGATTTCTAACTGTACCATTGTCATTGAAAACCAAAGCAGGTTTCCGGCTCTCTTCCACCAATTTCTTTATTTTTTTTCCACTTTGATAAGTTGTTTTTTTTTTTTGTGGGTGGGGGCTCGACCTCGGTTCCAATACTCTTCCGAATTCTCGTTGTCTGGTTCATTAACTCGTCCTCGTTTATTTTTAATATTAACTATTGGTTGTGGAAGACAAAATTGTTTATATGTTGATTTGATTCTATTATAATTTGTGTCGACAAAACGACCAACTTTTACATTCAATTCATTTTCGAGTTTAGTTATTCTGAAGTGATTTTCCGCAGAGCTATTGGTGTAATGTTTGTTTTTCGAATTTGATAAGACGGTCCATAATGGGATATACGGAATCAAATTTTCCATCAAGTATTCCGAAAACGCAACAGACTTGAAATCATTGCTATCCGTATGCTCGTCAACATTTTTTGCCATGTTCTGTACTTTTTTATAAATTGGCAGAAAATGTTTGTAAAAAGGACTGGATTTATGAACAGGAGCATTGTTCTTATCTTCATCAATCAATACCAACTTTTCAAAGTGTTCTGCCTCGTCACTTTCGCTTATGTAAATTTGATCCGTTCGTTTTGAGAGCTTTCTCATAGCTGACAGGAATTCCGGTCCTTTGCGAGGAACCAGTAGAATTATCAAGAATGATTCCACCATTTTTGTCAAAGTTGTCATATTTTCACTGTGAACCAAAACTGATATTGATTCTAGAATAATCGTAGACTGGGGCTTTTCAATGTTCTTCGATGCAATGTACCGTGACACCATCTTCATAAGATGAGGATAGCACGTAAATAGTGGCACAATATTTTTAGGCAATATATCATCAGCACAAATTGCGATATATGCTAATTTCAGATATTCAGACACATTGCAGCCATTCCACGCGTTCATAATTGCGTTGATGCTAGCCCACGACCAATCCGTAACCACAGCTTCGAATGGCGGCCATTTCACTTTGTTCTCCGCCCATTGATTTTTGAAGAACTTTAAAAATTCAGTTATCGACAAAGCTGAGTGATTATTTGTCACCATTTCTAATACAGGATAGATTTTCCTCTGGATATTTACTACACCTGCATAATAGTAGACTCTTTTTGACTCTTTGTAAGGCTTCCTCACGATGGACCCAGTTGCATCGAAGTGTAAAACCAAATTTCGACGGTTTTTCAACAAATCGATTTGTTCATTTATCCCGAGATACAAAGTAAATGGAGTGGAAAATCTGCGCATGTAAGCATGAGAATTGTTAGCTTCAGTGATTTTTAATACTATATCGGCTACATCATCGTGATGGCTATCATTTTGACTCAGTATTTCAGATCTCCCTTTTTGCAGAACCTGTAGAGAATGCCCAAATTGATAATTTCCCTCTTTACGGGCAAGTTGTTCGTCCATATCATTAATCAGTTGTTGATGAACTGTGCTGGGCTGTACATGTCGCAAATTTTCTTTTATGGCATCCCGTTTAGCACCACGTAATTGATAGGCTAAAGCTAACGTGTGGTTTAGATCTCAGTTGTAGCATAAACATTCACTTTTGTCTTCAAACCAACCATTCGGCCATCGAATTTCAGTCTTATCCCAGCAAACACATAACCGTCTAGTTATGTAACATGAGTCCCACAAAGCAACCTAACGTCGGTAACGTTGCTGCAATATTATTGTAACGTAACATTTGTTAGTTACTCGCAACTAACGAATGCAATGTAACTGTAATATACCGAGAGCCCCAATAAATAACATAACATCGGTTACGTTGCATCAACAATAATGTAAAATAACATTTGCTGCTAATGTAATTCTAAGTTTATATGAGCGCGGCAGTTCGTAGCAGTTGCTATTGTTACTGCGTCCCGGTGTGGTAGAGAGAGTTTACGTAGTGAAGAGAGTGAAATTTATGCCGTCGTGGTTAGTCTGAAAAACAATACTCAAAAATTGTAGGTTATTTATTATAAAACTCATGAATAATAGCGTCTGAACGAGTAGTATACAAAGTATTAGTTAATGGACAAATAATAAAATTCTAACCTCACTTTTGCTTTTGCTTATACACGTGTGCCTCACAATACAAATTATTTTCAGACATCTTCACGCCCTTGTTGTAATCTTGCTCATAAGTGAATAAAATGGCTAAAGATATTCGGTATTATGCATCGTGAAGTTAATTATTCGGTATTCATTGTCGAATAGATATAGTGGTAATAAACATATGGAATACCTAAATGGCCAAATAAAGTCGTCAGCTTCTGATAAACATGTGGAAATATATTTTTCCACACGGCGTGCGCAAAGTTCAATTTTGCGCACGCTTCGCGTGCATAAAATTCAACTTAACGCGCGCTGTGTTAAAAAATGAAGTTCGATACACGTGCGAAAGATGATTCTCGACTCGTGTGATTGTCACCCTCGCTTCGCTCGGGCGAAAAACTTCACACTCGTTCGAGAATCAACACTTTCGCACTAGTATCGAAAAGTACTAATGACTATTCAATGAAATCCTTTGACTATATAACCCTGGACTGCTAATGCCCCCCACTATTCCCATAAGCCGTATGCGAAGCCGATGTTTCCAACATCTACCCCACTCCTTGGACTTCTCGGCAGTCAATTCCGCGGGAAATTTGAATGAGTACTTAGTATTTTGGATGAACACAGGACAAAATAAGAATAGTTTACTAAAGAATATCATTGATCAATGTCGGAATAGTAAAAATTTTTCATAAATGACGCATATTATGAGTTACGAAAATCTAGGAAACGTTTACTTAAGTTCTTAATATTATGTGCAGGAATATAGGGTAATAAATTGGTTTCAATGTAATTTTTACGAATTGTTTATTGGCCCGTGAAGATAATTTTTTTTTTTTTAATTCTCGTGTCTCGGTGTCTTCCGTGTTTAAATCCGAGGAAACGAAGAACGCAGGTAATTTTAAGTTGGTCCGGAAGTACCTTTCGGAGGTGACAGTGGAGTAAATCCGATGATACAAATTTACTTCGAGCTATTTTGCATGGAGCTACGTTGATTGTCCCAACAAAGTGATATTTATGTGTTCGAGATGTACAATCTTCGTTAGGATCGATAGATTTTCCTTTATCGATTTGCGTATCCACCACTTTGTCTGATGACTCCACTGACATATTACTAAATTGCCGTACTAACGGTTCTGATCCGACGTCATTGTCGTTAACATGGAAAGTCCGAGTTGCTTTTTTTTTCGCGAATAGTTTCCTTTTAATCTTATCGGTAAAGTCATGTCTGTTGTTTGTCCAAGTGAAATATAAATTAGTGCGAAAATCTTGAATGTCCTTTTTTCTTACTCCAAGGTATCTACATATTTTAAGAAACAGGGATCTGTGAGTAGGGCTCTGGGCGAGTTCGGTGATATCTCGTACACAATGCAGCAAGGCATGATAAACAGTAGTGGTATTAAATTTCATTGTTGTTATAATATTTAGCCGAATATTAAACAAAAAAAGCCAATGAAAAATTCCATCTGACGTATATTAATACTTCGTATGCACTCGTAGAACGGTTGCCTAACTCACTCACTGATTAGGTTTATTATAACTTATTGAACTCAATTTGAATTTAATTTGGTACTCAAGAATTGAAAAATCGCCGCCGTATACCCCTATTTGTCCGCACAAAAACCGTAAATCACAGGCCCGACAAACAAATGAGCAGAGATATGCCGGCAAAGAGGGTTTGTTGATATCTGCGCTTTCTATATTATCGACGAAGTTTTCTTTACTCACAATGTTAATTTTGTCGATAATACAGAAATCGTTAATACCCTTGGCCCACTTGACTGGCTGTATGATGAATATGGCTGGCGAAAGACGGAAAACAATGTTTTCATATTATAATCAGCTAAAATTATATAAAATCGTATTTCGAATTTGAGATATATCGCGTCACTAATGCTATAAGGTCGTAAGCGCCAAATTTTTTTTTTTTTTTTTTTTGCGGATATCCCCAAACGATGTTATATGGCATGGAAAAGATTTTGCCACCTGAAAAACGAATTTTTTTTTTTTTTGTGCTCACGACCTACAAATGTCAATTTATAATTTTTGAGCCGGACGTAATTTAACGGCTGTTATACTGTGCCAAAGGTTTTACTGGAAATATTTTCGCGAATAACTACTAGTTGGACACGAATGGAAAAAAAAAGTAAAAAAATGCACATGTAGATTTCGAAAAAAGGAAGAAATGTCAATTTTAAATTTGTTAATCCGATGTAATCCAAGGCTGCTATACTGTGCCAAAGGTTTTACTGGTCATGTTTTCGAGAATAACTACCAGTTGAACACGTATAAAAAAAAAGTAAACAAATGCACATGTAGATTTTGAAAAAAGGAAGAAACGTGGCATTGGATTTTTCAGATCGGATGCAATTTACGGTTGCTATGCTGTGCCAAAGATTCCAAGCCAAATATAAATAAAATAAAAAAATGCACGTTTAGATAATGTAGATTTGAGTGAGATTCAATAAACTTTGTATCATTGCCATGTCTTACAGTGCTACCAGAGCTTGCTAAAGCTTTCTTTCTTTCATAGCTTCTTATCAGATGCTATGAAAAAAAAATCGAAAAAATGCACATTTAGAGTTTTGAAAAAGCCAAAAATAGCGACCTAGTTTTTTTCATTCCCATGGTTTTTACGGCTGTTATGACGTGTCAAAGTTTTTATTTGTCGGATGTCTGAGAACTTCAGGGTCGTAATTCTTTCGATATATTTGTGTCATAAGACAAAATTATGAGATTTTTGGGAGCGGTCAACTTTTCGACCCTTCGAAACGGCGCGGCGTGGAATATCTCATATATATATATATATATATATATATATATATGATCTATACGTAATATATAGTTGTTGACTCAAAGCCAATAGTAATAGTAACATAATATATAGTATATGTAACACCATCTATGTATCACTATATCTATTTATTCGTTTAATAATTTTCTCATTTATTTGATCATATGTTTTTTAAGTGATTCGGACGATGATGTTCCTCGGAATGTGCAATCTGTGAGTATTAACTCGATTATTTTCTGATATTTTCTGATATTATTTTTTATGTAAATATATATATATATATATTTCTCGTTATAGCCAATTTTTCCAACACATGACACGGTGCGCTCTGATAATTCTGATAGTAGTGAAGTGTCCCAGTCATATCCAGTTATTGAAAATAATGTAAGTAATCCGAATTTAAGTTATTTAAGTTAGTTAAGTTTATTAAACCCTCAATAATTAAAGATCATCATTTGTTGTAACTTTTACATCATGCTATTACGTTTTTTTTTTTTAAATTGTATAATTTTCAATTTCAGAAACATCCTGCTCTGCATGAATGTCGGAAAGATATTATCATGAACTCTCATAGATAACATTTTTTCCTAAAGATATAACATTAATACGTCTTCTTGACTTTCATTATTAAGCGGGATATTGCGACCGTGCATATTGTTGCAGTTGCAGTGTGAGGACAGGATTTAATTTGTTTCATTTATTTGAACTTTATTATTTATTAGAGCGACAACAATAAAAAGGTACATGGTGATACATGGCTTCTATCCGTTATAACGGTCGTAGAGTTCGGCAACGAACAAGAACCAGAACTATATATATTATAGAGGACTAAACTAGCTTATAGCTTCTTACTGTCTAACTTATGAGTTAGACTGTTGGCTTATTTTACTTTTCAACACTGGCCCTTAAGACAATAACTTTACCTAAAGTTTCACATGTTTAATCTTATACTAATTATCATTTTTCTATTTTAGGTTCACATGTCAGAGTATACCTAGACCTTTTGTTAATGATATGTGTTTAGGTCCATTTAGACCTTTCGTACAAATATCAGCTATCATCTCATTTGTAGGCATATATTCGAGAATGATTTCATTCTTTTCGATCATTTCCCTGATAAAATGGTAGCGGACATTTATGTGCTTAGTACGTGTGTGACATACCGGGTTGTTAGTAATCCTTTGTGCGCTTTGATTATCATTAAATAAAACTACTGCGCCCTGATCACCTATAATTTCGTATAGGAAATTCTTTAGATGAATTGCCTCTTTAGCAGCCTCGGACACTGAAATATACTCAGCTTCTGTTGAAGACAGAGCAGTTGTCTTTTGTTTTTTACAAGACCAAGATATAGCTGCGTTAGCATATTTGAAAACATATCCGCTATATGATTTTCTATCTATTGGGTTGTTCGCCCAGTCGGAATCTGCGAAACCTGTGATTTTGTTACTCCCTTTTTTATAAACTAACTCTTTATCTTTGGTTCCTTTCAAGTACCTTATTACTCTCTTAACGGCTACCCAATGCTCCTTCGTGTGATTTACATTAAATTGACTCAGGTATGAAATAGCATAGGCAATATCGGGTCTAGAATTTACACAAAGGTACATTAATGACCCAATGGCGTTTTGGTACGGCACATCAATGTTTTCGTTTACATCTTTTGCAGCATCAAGTCTGACATTTGCATCCATAGGACTATTTACAGGCTTAGCATCTATCATTTCAAACTTATTTAGAATTTCTAGAATATAATGTTTTTGATTTATCCTTATTTCATGTTTTGACCTATTACGTGTAACTTGCATACCCAGACAGTGCGTTACTGGCCCTAAATCTTTCATTTTGAGTCTATCATGCAACTGTTTCTTTAACAGTTGTGCTTCAGCCCTGTCATTGTAGAATAAGAAAAATCGTCTACGTACAAGGCTATTATTACTCCGATTCCGTTATCAAGTTTCATATAAACGCATGGTTCATGCTTTGAATTTTTATATCCGAGCTTGATTAGAATATTGTGTGCCTTTATGTTCCAGTCTCGAGCTGCTTGTTTCAAACCATATATTGAGCGTTTAAGTAAGCAAACTTGATCCTCGCGTCCTTTGATGTCAAGTCCTTCGGGTATCGACATATAAATCTCTTCTTTTAGCTCGCCGTTTAGAAATGCTGTACAAACATCTAGATGATCTATCTCCAAGTTTTCTTCTGCTGCTAGAGCAAAAAGCATTCTCATGGATGAAAATCTAACAACGGGAAAGAATGTTTCATAGTAGTCAATACCGTAGTGCTGACTATAACCTTTGGCTACTAGCCTGGCTTTGTGACGGGTTATAATACCATTTGCATCCCTCTTAATTTTGTACACCCATTTACATTTTACTATTGGTTTATTGACAGGTCTGTCAACAAGTGTCCAAGCGTCATTATCTCGAAAAGAATTCAATTCTTCTTGCATTGCAAGCTCCCACTGTTTCTTGTCTCGACTTGAAATTGCTTCTAAGTAAGTATTTGGTTCTGCAGAATCAGTAATCGCTTGATATAATACCTGGTCAGGATATTCTCTTCGTTGACGATTCCTTAGTGGATATCTTCGTTCGTGTTCAGGACCTATTTCTTCATTTTCCTGTTCCTGAATGTCATTTTCAATGACTTCTTCATTATCCTCAATCTCGATAATCTGATTTTCTGGTTGAGCTTGTTCTTCTACTTCTTCTTGTAGATTTTCTTCCAGGTTTACTGGTGGCACGTCCTCTTCGTCCAGCATTCTTCCACACTCTTCAGGTAAAAGCAGGTCAGACAAGGGTATCTTGTTTGTTGATGGATCGCTTCTGTTTTTGGAAAGTGAATTCTGGTTCTCCAGAAATTCAACATCTCTTGCACGAATGGCTTTGGTTGAGTCCTCAGCGTCCAACAGTCTGTAACCCTTAGTCTCCTCACAATATCCCACAAAGATGTGCCTGCTGATGGTGGGATCTAGCTTTTTTCGTTTTTCTTCTGGGATCAAGGCATATGCTGGACAACCAAAAACTTTCAAGTGACTTAGATCGACTTTCTCGCCGGTCCATATTGCTTCAGGTGCAGTGTTGGGCAGCATTAATTACTTTCAGTAATTAATTACATTCAAATTACAAATTACAATTGTAATTAGTAATTGAAATTTTTCTAATTACAAATTACAAATGTAATTAGTAATTGAAATTTTTCTAATTACAAATTACAAATGTAATTAGTAATTCAAATTTTTCTAATTACAAATTACAAATGTAATTAGTAATTGAAATTTTTCTAATTACAAATTACAAATGTAATTAGTAATTGAAATTTTTCTAATTACAAATTACAAATGTAATTAGTAATTGAAATTTTTCTAATTACAAATTACGATTGTAATTAGTAATTGAAATTTTTCTAATTACAAATTACAAATGTAATTAGTAATTGAAATTTTTCTAATTACAAATTACAATTGTAATTAGTAATTGAAATTTTTCTAATTACAAATTACAAATGTAATTAGTAATTGAAATTTTTCTAATTACAAATTACAATTGTAATTAGTAATTGAAATTTTTCTAATTACAAATTACAAATGTAATTAGTAATTGAAATTTTTCTAATTACAAATTACAATTGTAATTAGTAATTGAAATTTTTCTAATTACAAATTACAAATGTAATTAGTAATTGAAATTTTTCTAATTACAAATTACAATTGTAATTAGTAATTGAAATTTTTCTAATTACAAATTACAATTGTAATTAGTATCGAAAAATCTTCTAATTACAAATTACAATTGTAATTAGAATCGGAAAATCTTCTAATTACAAATTACAATTGTAATTAGAATCGTAAAAATTTCTAATTACAAATTAAAAATGTAATTGATAACATTTTTCGAGCTAATTACATTTCGAAAATGTAATTGAAACCATTTTTCGAGCTAATTACAATTCGGAAATGTAATTTGAATCATTTTTCGAGCTAATTACAATTATTCTAAAACTTAATTATGCATTTTCAGTTCAACCATACGAGTTGATACGAGTATATGGGTGATTTCCAGCATATATGGGTACATCCGAGTATATATGGGGTATTTCCATCATATATCGGTATATCCAAATTATATGGGTGATTTCAAGCATATATCGGTATATCCAAATTATATGGGTGATTTCGAGCATATATGGGTACATCTAAGTATATATGGGGTATTTCCATTATATATCGGTATTTCCAAAATATATGGGTGATTTCGAGCGTATATGGCTACACCCGAATGTGTATGGGGTATTTCTATCATACATCGGTATATCCAAATTATATGGGTGATTTCGAGTATACATGGGTATATCTGAGTACGTATGGGGTATTCCCACCATGTATCGGTATATCCAAATTCTATGGCTAATTTCGAGTATACATGGGTGATTCAGACTAATTCAGAGTATGGATGAGTATATTTGGGTATATACGGATGATCAAAGTATATACAAGTAATTTGAGTGTATACGGTTGACTCTCAAAATATATGGGTCATTTTGAACTTATATGGTACATCCGGGTATGTATGGGTGATTTCGGTCATGTATCGGTATATCGAAGATCATATGGGTAATTTCGAGTATATATGGGTATATTCCACTATGTATATAGAGTATTTCGAATAGATCAGTATATCCGGGTATGTATGAGCGATTTCAAGTAAATATGGGTTTATTCGAGTGTGCTCTTCGGCTGGAATGCTCAGTCTTATATGGGCAATTCCACCTCAGATCGGCCAATTTTGGGTGATTTTTACCTCTTATTTTTTGAATCGACTTAAAAATTTTTTAAGTCAAATCTACGTCAACAAAGTGGACCCGTATTTTTTCGTTAGTCCAAAAAATTTTGTTTACGCTAGTTATGAATTTTCGCATTTCACTGTAAAAGTGGCGCGTGGGCGGCTTTGAGAATTAATATCTCGGGTCCCCTTCACCGTGGAGAGATGTTCCAAAACGCGTATTAAAGGCGATGAAAGACACTTTCCGATAAAATCTGTCAACTTTTCGAAAAATGTAGATTTGTTATTTTTATGAGCAATCAAAATGTTCATCGATTCTTTTCGCAAACTAAGGCCATTTTTAAAATTCTAAAAAAAATATGATCGCATTCCTTATTCAATTGTGAAGATGGCGAATTTTTTAAATTGATGGAGCGATCTTTCTGAATATTTTTTTTTTAGAATTATTTGTTCGGCGCTGCGTCAGGTTGCCGCGCCGCGTGCCTCGCTACTACCCCATCATTCCATGTATGGAAAGCCGGGCGCCACGCCATTGGCCGAGCCCCGTACGACTCGGTACTAGCGAGGCGCGCGGCGCGGCAACCTGACGCAGCGCCGGACAAATAATTCTAAAAAAAATATTTAGAAAAATCGCTTTATTAATTTCAAAAATTCGCCATCTTCCAAATTGAATAAGGAATGCGATCATATTTTTTTTAGAATTTTAAAAATGGCCTTAGTTTGCGAAACAAATCGATAAACATTTTGATTGCTCATAAAAATAACAAAAATATATTTTTCGAAAAGTTAAAAAATTTTATTGAAAAGTGTTTTTCATCGCCTTTAAAACGCGTTTTGGAATATCTCTCTACGGTGAAGGGGACCCGAGATATTAATTTTCAAATCCGCCCGCGCGCCACGTTTACAGTAAAATGCGATAATTCATAACTAGCGGAAACAACATTTTTTGGACCAACGAAAAAATACGGGTCTACTTTTTTGACGTAGATTTCACGTAAAAAAAATTTGAAACGATTCAGAAAATACGAGGTCATTTCTCGGCCGATTTGAGGTGGAATTGCCCACATGCAACACCGAAATAAGGTCGATTATTCCCTAATTGTTACATGATGTACTATTCTTTCCCTTTTTTTTTTTTTGTTGTTGTATGATTTGTCAATGTGACAACATGATCAGGGATGTTGATGGATTTTTTTTTAACGTTGGAGAAATTGCTTGGTGAAAGTTTAATTGTGAGATATAAATCGTGAAAAATATGAAAAAAAAAGAAAACCTTATTTGTTTTTCATTGAAAAAAAAAATTCGTTAGAAAAAATTTGGCAAAAATATTGTTGATCAAATATTCAGCTTGAATATGCAGTTGCGGCTATTAATACACTATTCAGTGCATTAAATAGCGTCTATTATGCTCAGCGTATAAAAGAGGCCAAGTCGTTCTCCCAATTCACCCCCCTGATTTCTAGGAAGCGATGAAAAGAACTGAGCTATATATCTACTATCTTTGTTCCTCTACGGCTCGTGCACTCCGGTTATCCGCGGAGTTGTGCGATGCGAAGAGGGACGGGTATAATGGGAGAGCGCGGGGTGTGGGAGGTCTATTCACACAATAAAATTCCGAAAACTCGATGTCCCACCCCACTGCCTCCCTCGCTCGTTTTTTAAGAACATGGTAACAGTGTCGGAATATGCTTTCATTGGCGCAACCAGAGCAGGTCTGCTTTGCATTAACTAATCAAATCGCGAGGTGCATGCCAACCGAAATAATCTTTTTAGAGCCAGTTAGTCTACAACTCGCGAGCGACCGGGTTGTGAATAATCGCAAGCAGATAGTGCAACGCATATTATCGTGAGATATTGCAGTTAAAGGTAAGTAAAGGTTTCTATCCCCTTTTGTTACTTGATACTGATACTCTTATATGCGGACGTGGTACGTGAACGTATAATTCCCAGATAACAATTTCCATATTTTATTTCTAACAATGATATATCGAATAATATATGACATTACCAATATTCGTTATAACATTATTATAATCGAATCTTATACTTCTACAACATTTATTGTACAAGGAAGTAGTACTTTCCCTTACCATTTGAAGTTTGAATTGAATACCCATTTCTTCGTACACGTATTTTGATTTTATATTTTATATATAGATTCTATAGATTTTATATTTGAGTAAAAGGGACTTATTTATCATAATTACAAAAAAGGAATTATAAAATTTATGAGGTTCTCAATGTTTGTAGAAAGTGTATAATTTCTTGCATACACTTATTTTTACATGGAAAATGACATATAATATTCACATTTCACAGAAGGTATATTTTCTATACTGTAGACTTTGCAATAATTCTATAATTTCTTCTTGTATAATATCGTAATATGAAAATTGTTATCTGGGATTAGTGTACAGATTTGATGTTTCTCATGAAACAAGCATCATTGCTTCGGAGGGAAATAATATTTTAACCCACCCGATTAAAAAAGATTATTTATAATTCAAATTAACATATATTTAAAATTATAATTAAAATAATTGAAAATTAAATATGATTATATTTCGATTATATATCGATTATATATGAAAAATGGCTCTATATAAATATATATATATATATATATAAATTATATATAATCTTTTTTAATCGGGCGACTACGATAAAATGACAATATTCCATCCCTGAAACACGGGCGGAAAGTAAACAATTTTTGACTAGAGGGAAGAAAAAGTGGATTCGCGGGCAAAAAAGTAAATTTAGCGGGAAGAAAAAAACTCCAAGTTTGACCGATTCTAGGTTTGATTGATTAAATTGCTGTGTTTGATTAGTGGATGCAATATGGTCATTAGGGTGGGCCGAAAATCCGCTTTTTTTAAATTTGTATTATTAATACCGAAAATATTGTTCATTATGTATGAAAAAAAATCTGTGCAAAAGGTGAAAATTTTAGGTCGATATCTTACGCTCGCCCTTTTTGGTCAAAGTTCAAAGTCTCAGAAGATTTTTTTCATATGCCTATTTTTATTGGAAATTGAATTATTTACAAAAAAGGTCCTTAGAAGTTATCATGTCAAATCGATAGTTTCTGAGATAATGGCAATTTTATTTTAAAAAATTGACGTTTTTCATTATATGTATGTTTTTTTTTTTTAGATAAATGGTGATTGTTTGGATATTTATTTTATAGGAAATTTTATCTTCTACAAAAAAATGTCAAAAAATAGTGACAATAATGGTCACTTAAGGTGCTTTCCTAGGCAATTCCACCAGTCCTGAAAACATCGTGAAAAAATGTGATATTAAACGGAATATCTCTGCCTGGGCACCGAAATCAATGAAACAAAATACGTCGCGCAATTCTATGTGCGACTCCGAACATGTACAGCCCAAAAAATGTTCGTTTTGCGCGAAAATAGAGAAGATATCCATGAAAAACGGTTTTAGAAACGTTTTTCATGGATATCTTCTCTATTTTCGCGCAAAACGAACATTTTTTGGGCTGTACATGTTCGGAGTCGCACATAGAATTGCGCGACGTATTTTGTTTCATTGATTTCGGTGCCCAGGCAGAGATATTCCGTTTAATATCATATTTTTTCACGATGTTTTCAGGACTGGTGGAATTGCCTAGGAAAGCACCTTAACAATGGTTACTTAAAAATGATTATCTCATTTCCGACATATATTATACAATTTTCTATAAAATAAATATCTATTTATGTATGAAAAAAAATAGATATAGTAAAAATGTCAATTTTTCAAATAAAATTGCCATTATCTCAGAAATTATCGATTTGACATGATTACTTCTAAGGACCTTTTTTGTAGATAATTAAATTTCCAATAAAAATAAGTATATGAAAAAAATCTTCTGAGACTTTGAACTTTGTCGAAAAAGGCGCGAGCGTAAGATATCGACCTAAAATTTTTTCTTATGCATAATGAACAATATTTTGGGTATTAATAATAAAAATTAAAAAAAAAACGGATTTTCGGCCCACCTTAATGGTCATTTTATCTAGTCGGGTGAAAAGTAATATATTTCAGACGGTAGGTACATTTCCTCCCTTATAGCATAATGTACTATTTACTCATCATAAATGATCCCCTGCGACATCCTTGATTCAATGGCCATGCATTAGCAGAGTCCAGCTTACGAGGCGAACCTAAAAGAAAAATTTGGAATTGTATAGTGTAAATAATAATTTGTAGATGCACCAGATCCGTGATGAAGCTGCTGATGACCCTATGGGCGATTTACTTGTCAATGACCCTATGGGTGGTTTGCATGCCAACCACATTATAGAGGCTCTGCGTGACAATGACATGGGTCACGATGAAGACCAAAATGACGCTAATGACGATGCCCAGGGTGAAGCACGTAGAATTTTGGCGGAAGAATGTCAGCGGCGTCCATACCTCGATGGTCGATTCTTCACAGTTGATCTGGCAGTGTCTTCGCTCAACGGCCTAGTCATGGCTGAATGCATGACCTGTGCCGACAGAAAGAAAATTAAGGGGTCGTTGACTGCTCCATCCAACTTTACGACTCACTTGAGAGTAAGTTCATCAACTATGACAAACAGATAAAGGAATGGATAATTGATAATAGAAGCTAAAGCGAGATATGAAATTATATTATCTAGATTAATTACGCCATTCCACAACTTGACTGAAACTTGGTTACTTACCGTGATACCATCATCATTTGAATTTCGATTCACAATTAACTTACAGCGGATGCATCCTGCCACCTTCGAGCTTTACAGAATCCATAAAGAGACTAGGCGAGAATTGTTGCGGAACGAAAACCCTTTGCAAAGGAGAAGGATACATGCGTCATGTGTATTCTCTCAGGCTGAATTTGAAACAAATGTTTCTAATTATATACTTGATAGCATGGCACCACTGAGCACTGTGGAAATGCCTGCGTTCAGAAAAATTTTCGATGGTACGTTGTTCAATCCTATACCTGAAACAGATGTTTGTCTTTAGAAAAATTCTGAGAAAAATCAATTATGTGAAATAATTGAACAATATCGTAAAAAAGACTTGAACCAATTAGACGAATCAATTGAGAAACATCTTTGCAGATTTAGAAATCCATAGAAATAACATTGGTTTGCATCATCTGACGAGGCGTACATTGTATAGACGCATTCAAACTATTTACGATGACAATATGGCTCAGATTCGTAATACCATGGCAGAGAATGCAACATATGTATGTACGACGGCAGACATTTGGACCTCTAGGAGCAGGAGATTTCTGGGTGTAACCGCTCATTGGGTAAGCACTTACAATTTTGCCAAATCATACAGCGATTGCTCGTGTTTTTCATGCACGAAGTTCATCATTACTGTATAAGTGCATAATTATGATTACGCGCAGCTGTTATCAAGTAAAAAACATTCTTCATTACTCAGATTGACCGAGAGACCCTGGGGAGAAAATCTGCAGCGTTGGCCTGTCGACGATTCCCAGGAACGCACTCCCATGCAAACATTGCAAGGTGTTTGTCAGAAATCCATCGCTCTTTTGGATTGAATGTGCCAAAATTATGCGCCACCGTCACCGACAATGGCTCTAATTTTGTCAAAGCGTTCCAGGAATTTGGAGTTGGACTACCGGACTTTTTCTTCTATGGTGATTAAAACAATGAAATATGATGATAAATACAGTAAATGAACAAATGAATAGATAAATGAATGAATGAATAAAATTAGTAAAGTTACACAGCAATAATAATACAAACGATAGAGGCTGTTTGAGATAATTCATTCCATTTGCTAGCGACTATTATGGTTATTTATTTTACTGATTCCCCACGGGGTTACATGGCGTATTGCCGTTATTTTGATACAATCTTTTATATTCTTAACCTATTATGTTTCTTTACCTTGCTATACATTTATATGCTTTATTTCCTTATTAAATTCCATTGTATTGTATTTCTTATTTTACTTTATATTATATTGACTTATGCCTATTTTCCCTATTTATTTATTTATTTATTTATTGCTTACTTTGTTTGTTTGCTGTTTGTTTGTACTTTACTTTGTCTTCTTATTCTCTCCGCTTTTAGCTTTATTTTTTCTTTCCTTTCCTTGCTTCCTGTCCTTATTGTTATTTTTCCTCCCCCTTCTTTTCTCGTTTCTACTTTCTTTGTTCTTATTTTCACTTTATCCTGCGTTGCTTCTCCCATTACCGCCTGTATTTGTTGCACTTCCGGCCTGTATTTCTTCTCTTTCTATACTATTGCTATTTGATCTTCGTCCTCTTCTCCTTCTTTTCTTTCTTATTTACTTTCTATTTCTTCTCGTGTCCTTGCTACCCCGTCTCCCCCAGCGAGGGGGTCTGCTAGCGACTATTCAAGTTTCCTGTAAAAAAAAATATAATCATTTGCATGATCATAATTCGACAAAATGTGTAGACATAACGATGTAAAATTTTCTCAACGTATCTATGTATTGTGTACCACTCGATGACATCGGTCACCTCGTCTCCAACAGAAACGCTTCCTGAAGTGGCTGAAAGTCAAGACGATGAGGAATCTCCTGATGATGATAATCGGGGTGCAACAGTGCTGGAGGATCGGGCTGCATTTGAGACTGCCGAGGCGGAATTCAGAGCTATGCTCCCACAGCATCTACGCTGTGCGAGTCACACTCTCAATTTAATCGCCACAACCGATACAATAAAGATTATAAACAACTCGGCGCCGTTAGCTGCGAGCCATGCAAGAGCCATCGGTTGTTGCGCGTTGTTGTGGAAAGCACTGCGGTCACCCAGAAAATCCGAAATTATGAGAGAACAATTGGAGGTGGCTCTACTTCGTCCGGTTGTAACGAGATGGAATTCTCTGTATGATGCTATCAAGCAAATTGTCTCATTAAAAAACAACATTCCAAACGTGAGCGCAGCGATTGGCATTAGAAATTCTCTCAATGAAAATGATTTTGCTTACCTCGAGGAATACGTGCGAAGCATGCAACCTGTTGCTGAAGCAATCGATAGGCTACAAGGGGAGACCTATTGTTATTACGGCTACCTACTGCCTACCCTAGTGGCTACTCGTAGGAAGCTTTCCCAGATGACCGGGGATGACCGTATCCAGCAGTGCCGCTCCTTATTGGATGGTTTGATAACTGCACTGGAGACAAGATTCCAAGACCTATTCACTGCCTCAGAGTCTGGTCGAAATGCAGCTATTGCGGCTGTGAGCCATCCAAAATTTAAGACACGCTGGCTTTGTTGCTTGGACGCACCGACTCAGACAAAAGTACGTGATTTGGTTTTGAGAGCTGCAACGGAGGCAGCAGCACAGGAACAGCCAGTCCAGCCAATGGAAGAAGACGATGACGACTACTTCGATTTTGGTCAACCGGCTGCGTCCCAAGAAGCCGCCGTTATATTTGGTCGTGGGGATACCGAAATCGAATTTCTGCGTTATACTAACAAACAAAACACGGAGTTAGAAATGTTGAATGACTTCCCAACCATGAAATTGTTATTTCATAAATACAACACGCCACTACCATCCTCGGCGCCTGTAGAAAGGTTATTCAGTTTTGCGACTATGATGAACCTGCCCAAATATAATAGGCTCACGGATGTTCATTTCGAGCAGAGAGTCCTATCCAAAGCCAACAGCAAAAAAACATACTTGTGAGCTGTTGTTCTATATCAATAAGTACCTAATAAGCTAGAGGAAAACTTCATTGGACAAATTGCATAACCCACGAACGTATTCTGCATGTGATGTATCATACATTTCAGCTCATATGATATCCATGTAACAAATCACATGATAAATTATAGTACAATGGGGTCGTGTTCGGATTTTTTTTTCAATTTCATATTCCAATAGCTTGAGACAAAATCATGAGGACATATTTCTTTCATTTTTCGTTAGAGAAAGTCAAAATAATGAGGATGTATTTTTGCTTTTTCGTTGAAAATGATAATTACGAATGTTATAGGCAATTGAATACCACTCATTTTGATATATAGATATATCTTAATAGGTGTGATGTAATAATCTAGGTGTTTTCTAGATTATTACATCACACATGTTATCAAAATGAGTGATATTCAATTGCCTATAACATTCGTAATTATCATTTCCAACGAAAAAGCAGAAATACGTCATTATTTTGACTTTCTCTACATTATGCACCCACAAAAATTGATTTTTTTTTAATTTAACGACCCTATTCATCTAATATGATACACATCAACAAATTAAACCGTTTTTCACTGCAAACTTAGGATTACATATAAAATTGTACGTCAATTTGCAGAACATGGTCTAATACTCTAATACATCAAATTATAATGGTAAATCGTACTACATATAATCAATGATTTGATTTGTTGTGTAGATATAGATATCTAATTACAAGCTTCATTGTATAATCAATTACATGCGGAATTCATTCCTATTTTTATATGATTTTATATGATTTATGGGTTACATTTTTTTCTGAAAGAAAATCTTTTTCTATTCCATTTCATCCATATTTTAATTTTAAGCAGATACATGCACGTGTTGAGAAACCACTGTCAATGGTTTCGGACACACAAGTGCATAATAAAAACAAGTTCAAAATGAATATGATTATTAATTATCACTATTACCATCATCTTGATTATTATTATTATTATCACTGATATTTTCACTGTCAATACTATTACCAGCAGTTCGTAGTCCACTTATCTACTATAAACTTGTTGGGCCACGTGGTGTGCGCATGGCGAGAAAAAATAACATTGTCCCTCTCTCTCTGGAAAAGTTTCATGTGTTCGAAGCGTCATGGTTGCCAATCTATAAGCCCCTAGGATCTCGGGAGTTCAAATGTTGTGATATTTCCATCTTGCAGTGTGTTTTCAAATTTAAGAGCCGCGATGACATAAATTTATGTCTTGAAGAATATCGACCAACCGTTGACTGTTGAATCAAACAGTTGAAGACAGCTAACCATGGCTTAAATTCGTGAGCCGAGTAAGTGTGCTTCGGGACGACATAGTGTCCAAATATACCGACCGAAATATTACTGCAGTATATCATATTCGCATTGTATAGTGCCGAGTAAGTATAGAGCCGAGTAAGTGGGCTTCGGGACGAAACAGTGTCCAAATATACGGACCGAAATATTACTGCAGTATATCATATTCGCATTTTATAGATACACTTATGCTCTAAGGATACACTGCAACCTTATTCTGGTCAGTATATTTAGACACTGTTTCGTCTCCAAGCCCACTGTTTCGGCACAGATTTCTACATTAGGGTAGTCCTCTTCAAAATACTGGAGAACTACCTTTTACGTTTCCATAATTCCAATCATAATTAATATTATGATCGATTTGCATATTTTGAATCGTTTTTAATCATTTATACCTAGCGAAAAATATAGTTTGAATAAATCTTAATTAGAGAGTATAAATGCAGTTATTAGCTCGCATAACTGACGGGAGGGGTTGACAGGAGAATGAATGTATTCAATATGATTTCAAAATTCACCATAGACCTATATGAAAATGTAAGAATAATAAAATATAAGAAAGACAGACGGATCAATTTTCCAGGGAAATATCGTATATTTACGTTACTAGGTTTGTAAAATGCAACTTTTCATTACGCACTCAAATATTCTGTGGAAAATACTTACCTAATTGCCATTGTGATCACTTGTTGCGATATGCAAGATTTTTTCACACGTACCAGCTTTTTGGTAATCAGAGGTTTCTGTCCCTGAAAGAATATGAATCCATACTCCAAAGCACGATAAATGCAGTGAGAAACTGATTTGAAAACAAAAATTGTTATTTCACCTTTTTATCTGACCACTTTTACGACCTTTTTGTGGCTAACTTTTCGAGGCACCGTCAAGTTTCCCGCGGGTCAAGTTTAGCCGATCGATGCCGATTCGCGATTGTCAATCACTATACCGGGCATCCATGGGTGATGCATGTATGCATGTAACGCTGATTATGTGTACTATACATTTTAATCTCATAAAATGTCGTGACGTTAGATAACGACAGCCCTCTGTCATTTCTGCGCTTACAATTGGGATTTTGCATCGAAATTTTTTTTCATTCTTTGGTCGTGCATAATGTAGAGTAAGCCAAAATAATGAGGATGTATTTTTTCTGTCTCGTCAAAAATAATAATTGCTCATGTTTTGGGCAATTGAATTTCACTAATTTTGATATATGTAGGTATATATCTTAACATGGGTGACGTCATATTGTTGTAGTTTTTAATCTGTTATATCAACGGCAATTTTTTTGAAAAAATAAAAAATACGTCCCAAATGGTTTTTCCAAAACTACTGGAATATGAACTGAAAAAAAATCATGCAAACTCCCAATTATTAGGCAAGGGACGGAAGGCTAAACAATAACAGTTGCGTATTCTTACCGTTCAATAAAGCACGCAAAGCCGTTGATGGTTGTTGGCCGTTTTCCTATATACACATACAAGTACTCGAATATTCCCATAGATATTTGAAATATTTCATACATACTTGGGGAAGTACTCCATGCGCACTCGTAATCAGTGTTGTAAAAGGTACTTTCTAAATAGTACCTAGGTACAGGTACAGGTACTTGCAGGAAAAAGTACCTAGGTACAGGTACAGGTACTATTTAAGAAATGTACCTAGGTAAAGGTACAGGTACTCAGAATGTACCTATATATATGTACTTAGGTACATTATTTACGTTCAGCATAAGAATGATACAAAGAAGGGTGAAAAAAATATACGAAAACCAAGTTAGTGATATACATACTGGTACAGTTATACGTACACGTTCATTTACCACATTTCACACGCCGAGATTCTTACGTAAATGGAGTACATTACATTTTACCTATAAATAGGTACAGGTATTCCTCAAATGTACCTAGGTACAGGTATCAAGGTACCTGTCAGGAAAAGTACCTAGGTACAGGTATAGGTACTGAAAAATGTACTTAGGTACAAAAAAAGGTACTTGTACCTAGGTACTTTACAACACTGCTCGTAATGTCCTGCAGATATTTGGATATACACGGAGAAAAGAGTTTACTAAATTTCCTCATATTAATATAGTAACGGATGGATATCTGCAAATATGAGGATCATTCCTATACTTTATACCAAATGTCACCATGCATAATAGAAATATTCCTATATGCATGGTGACATTTGGTATAAAGTATAGGAATGATCCTCATATTTGTAGATATCCATCCATTACTATATTAATATGAGGAAATTTAGTAAACTCTTTTCTCCGTGTATACTCATATTATATATTTGAAATCACCTATACAGATACTGATGTATGATCGAAATACTCCATGCATACTCGAATGTACCCGTATATACTAAAAATCAACCGTATACTCTCGAATTACCTGTATAAGCTTGGAACCACCCATACAGACCCGGATATACCCGTTCAAACTGCAAATTGGTCCGAATCACCCGGACATACTCGGATGTACCATTCAAGTTCAAAATGACCCATATATATTGAGAGTCAACCGTATACACTCAAATTACTTGTATATACTTTGATCATCCGTATATACCCAAATATACTCATCCATACTCTGAATTAGTCTGAATCACCCATGTATACTCGAAATCAGCCATAGAATTTGGATATACCGATACATGGTGGGAATACCCCATACGTACTCAGATATACCCATGTATACTCGAAATCACCCATATAATTTGGATATACCGATGTATGATAGAAATACCCCATACATATTCGGGTGTAGTCATATACGCTCGAAATCACCCATGTATTTTGGAAATACCGATATATAATGGAAATACCCCATATATACTCAGATGTACCCATATATGCTCGACATCACCCATATAATTTGGATATACCGATATATAATGGAAATACCCCATATATGCTGGAAATCACCCATATACTCGGATCAACTCGTATAGTTGAACTGAAAATGCATAATTAAATTTTAGAATAATTGTAATTAGCTCGAAAAATGATTTAAATTACATTTCCGAAATGTAATTAGCTCGAAAAATGGTTTCAATTACATTTTTAATTTGTAATTAGAAGATTTTTCGATTCTAATTACAATTGTAATTTGTAATTAGAAGATTTTTGGATACTAATTACAATTGTAATTTGTAATTAGAAAAATTTCAATTACTAATTACATTTGTAATTTGTAATTAGAAAAATTTCAATTACTAATTACAATTGTAATTTGTAATTAGAAGATTTTTCGATACTAATTACAATTGTAATTTGTAATTAGAAAAATTTCAATTACTAATTACAATTGTAATTTGTAATTAGAAAAATTTCAATTACTAATTACATTTGTAATTTGTAATTAGAAAAATTTCAATTACTAATTACATTTGTAATTTGTAATTAGAAAAATTTCAATTACTAATTACAATTGTAATTTGTAATTAGAAAAATTTCAATTACTAATTACATTTGTAATTTGTAATTAGAAAAATTTCAATTACTAATTACAATTGTAATTTGTAATTAGAAAAATTTCAATTACTAATTACATTTGTAATTTGTAATTAGAAAAATTTGAATTACTAATTACATTTGTAATTTGTAATTAGAAAAATTTCAATTACTAATTACAATTGTAATTTGTAATTAGAAAAATTTGAATTACTAATTACATTTGTAATTTGTAATTAGAAAAATTTCAATTACTAATTACAATTGTAATTTGTAATTAGAAAAATTTGAATTACTAATTACATTTGTAATTTGTAATTAGAAAAATTTCAATTACTAATTACATTTGTAATTTGTAATTAGAAAGTAATTAATTAAAAAAACGCCCAACACTGTTCAGGTGTTGTATCAGGGATTTTTCGATGAGGTGATCTGTTAAGCAGATATGCAGCTGTGTTAGCTGCTTCTGCCCACATCCTCTTATCGCAAGCTGCCTCCTCCATCATACACCTTACTTTTTCAATTATTGATCGATTATATCGCTCCGCAACTCCGTTTTGTTGCGGAGTATAAGGAACCGTCAACTCATGCTTGATGCCACAGGTTTTTAAGAAGTTATCAAGAGCGTGGTTACAATACTCACCTCCGTTGTCTGTTCGAAGTCGCTTGATCTTTTTTCCAGATTGATTCTCCACCATCGATTTGAAATCTTCAAAGGTTTCTTTAACCTCGTCCTTTCTCTTTAGGAAGAACACGAAAACCTTTCTCGAGTGGTCATCTACAAAAGTAAGCATGTATTTTGCTCCGCTCCAGGATCCCATTTGGAATGGTCCGCACAGGTCGCTGTGTAATAACTCCAGCTTCTCAGCTGCACGCTTCTTGGATCCCTTGAATTTTTTCTTAGTCATCTTACCCTTTAGGCATGATGTACAAGCGTCTTGTTCCTTTTTCTCTGTGTATTTGATGCCTGTAGCTAAGTTATTTTTTAATAGATTCATACTGACTTCGTTTAAATGTCCTAACCTATTATGCCATAGCTCTTGGCTGGGTTCCGCACTGGCTGTGTTTGCAAGTTCCCGTATGTTTGCGTCTACACGGAGAAAAAAAAACAGTAACCATTACTGTGCAGCGCACTAATCGAGTCTATTCAGTATTCGGAAACATGAATTTACTCTGAAAACAACAACAGTTATCGTCATCACAGCAATGAGTACTGTCAGAAACTATAATGACTGATGTTCTGTACATTTCGGGTAAAACAGCAATGGTTACTCTAAAAACATCAACCGTTCACGTTTGGAGTGTTACCAGTCGTGTTCTGTGCAGTAACCAGTCGTGTCACAAACCAGAGTCGCAACCGTACTGCGCATGCTTCAAAAAACAATAAACTCATATACCAAATGCCAGTTGATGGTTACGAAATAAAAGAAATAAAAGTAATAAGAATTAATATAAAATATAATAAAATAATAATAAATAATAATAATAATATAATAATAATAATAATATTAATATATAATATATATATATGTCAGATACGAATAATACGTCCGGGTAAACTAGCTTTAGTTATTAGTCAGGATCTAAACACCCAAACGTATCACACGCACCCGATGAAACTTAAACAAATAATTATCTCACTGACTGCCGCAGTGACACGGCTAACAAACGATTTATTAAAAAGACACGTAAATACAAAGGTAAACTAATTGAGACCCGATAGCGATGCTAGTGGGTTGTATCACGCAGAGCCTTCTAATATTCAAAATAAGACGTCTTGCTCTTCTTGCTGTTACCAAGAAAATGCCTGGAGCACCCTTAGTCTCCACTTCAAAAACCTAGGCCTCTACGTGATACAACTCACTCGTGGTATATGCACCACACACCACCACCGGGGGAGGTTATCCCAAAAACGCACTCATTGAGTGGTATCTGCTTTGCAACGATGCAGCCCGATCCCTTGACGCCTCGCACTTGAGGTTGCATAAACATTGGCCGGGAATTGAGAGCGTTGTTTAAAACTGAAGCTCTGTTCAGGATCTCAATATCCACGGCGATGCGACATATATATATATATATTAATAATATTAATTAATATTAATATTATTATAATAATATTATAATAATTAATATATTATTTTCTCGGTTTTAGTAATGTTATGAAATAAAAGTAATTTCTATATTGAGAGGTAAGTGTTTTTCAATCGCTATAGTATTTATTCTATATGCTAACCCTACTTTTAAGAAAGTCCATACCAATTTATTTCACTTAAACAATTCATACATACTATCATTAGCTTTTATAAATACCGAGAATTTTATGATCTGTCGTAATAATTTTATCTATTAGCAATAACATGTTTTTTCGAACTGAATTTGGAAAAATTTGTAATTTTTTTTGACAGTTTTAATCAATTAAATTTTTTTTGTATTTCTCAGCGATGGCTTCTTCTTCGTCGTCAGTATCCAATATTGTATTAAATACTGTAAATGAATCCGAAATTTCTACGAACCTCGCTGAGCCTTTAGCTTTATCGTTCACCGGCAACCAGACCTATCAGATTATACCTCTACAATTTCAAGATTTAGAATCATTTTTACATAATTGCCGTCCCGAGGGTCCAGTGATTTTATTTCATTATGAGTATCATAAATCTCTATCTAACATGATGTTAAATAATTTGGCACGACTAGTTGTAGGTCGGGAAATAGATGTGATATTTCAAACAGAAAATGTTTCCTTAAGTAATCCGTTAAAAAAGCTCGAGTAAGTTTTAAAATTCTATTTTCTGGAAGTAATTTGTTCATTGAAAATTGTTCGTTGTTTTGAGTCATATTATTATTTTGTATTCATTGTCCACATAGCATTCCTTCGAAAAATTTAAAGCGGCTGGCGGATGAGATAAGTGTGCTTTTCAAGGAGAGAAGTGAGACTTTTTATACTCCAGGGTATGGTGACAATGACCACAGAGTTGGCCCATCGGGAAAACTTATTGCGCGTGTAAATTATATGCGCAGAATTTTAGTAGATTGCGGAGTTTTAAAATTGGAACGACGAAGCTCATTAGATTCTCAGGTTCCTTTAGGTATTTTTAAATCATTCCACTTTGTATCATTTTTTATATAATTAGAATCTTTTAATTTTGATGGTAAATTTCCAATGGTGATTAATTTTTATAATTTCAAGATACCGAGGATAAGTTGACTATTTTGAAAAAAAACACTGCAGAGTGGACAATCATAGAACAAACATGGAAAGATACGTTTTTGGTGCGACAAGAATTAATTAAACAAAAAGCTGAGAAGGGACTTTGGGAATTTTCCGAATTTCGTTGTCTTGCTGCTAGTAACGGAGCATCTTTGGTAAGTGTAGAACAATTTTGTTCGTATAGGGGAGACCGGGGCAAAATGATCCCGCGGGGCTAAACGATCATGTTAGGTTCTGGGCTGATTGGCGGTCCTGAACAACTCGGCATTGGACAAATAATATGCGCGGTAGTTGTAGAAAACAGTGCGTGTTAGCAGAAGAACGCCAACTTAAGTATTACGTGTTGTGCTTCTAAAAAACTACTTCAGAGACTTGACGATCTGTGATCTTCGCAATCACAGCAGCTCATAAAATCTGAAAAAATTCAGCAATGTGGCCGAAGGATGGTACAATCCATGGCTCCTATTTTTCGATTCTTGAAGCAGAATGACCCTTAAGATTTCTGCATCTGCAAAAATGAACCTATTGTAAGCCGTATCTCACAAACTATAACTTTGAGACAAAAGTATCATTGGACTTTCTTCTGCCTTTTTCGATTATCTGGATGCGGATTTTTTCTAAAGAATTTTTACTTCCGAAATTCACGTAGTTTTCGTAGAATTACTGCTTTAGCACGCGGTAGCTTCCAGACGGTCGATCTGAGAAAAGTGATCATCTGAACTTTTTTCTTCCATTTTCGATTCCTCAGACGCGGATTTTCCGAAAATATTTTTCAAGTTCAAAATTGACGCAGGATCTGCAGAATTATTCCTTTAGCACGCGGTAGCTTCCAGATGGTCGATCCGAAAAGAGTGGTCATCTGAACTTTTTTCTTCTATTTTTGATTCCTCAGACGCGGATTTTTCGAAAATATTTCTTAAATGCAAAATTGACGCAGGATCTGTAGAACTACTACTTTAGCACGCGGTAGCTTCCAGATGGTCGATCCGAGAAGAATCGTCATCTGAACTTTTTTCTTCTATTTTTGATTCCTCAGACGCGGATTTTTCGAAAATATTTTTCAAGTGCAAAATCGACGCAGGATCTGTAGAACTACTACTTTAGCACGCGGTAGCTTCCAGACGGTCGATATGAGAAAAGTAGTCACCTGAACTTTTTTCTTCTGTTTTTGATTCCTCAGACGCGGATTTTTCGAAAATATTTTTTAAGTGCAAAATTGACGCAGGATCTGCAGGATTACTACTTTAGCACGTAGTAGCTTGCAGGCGGTCAGTCTGTGAGAAACGTTCATCTTAATCTTGTAAGAATTATGTTTGTTGTCACTACACGGGGGTTCTTGGAGTCGCTGCGGTATCCTGACTGTACAAAAGTAGCATGGTAATCGGTCTCTTGTTGGGGGCTGAAAATTTCGGAAACGAAAATTCATTCCAAAAAATCCGCATCAAGATAATGGAAAATGGAAGAAAAAAGTGCTTGTAAACATTTCTCTCAAGTCCACAGTTTGTGAGCTACCACGTGCTAAAGTATTAATTTTGCAGATCCTGCGTCAATTTTGCACTTGAAAAATATTTTCAGGAAATCCGCGTCTGAGGAATCGAAAATGGAAGAAAAAAGTTCAGATGATCAGTTTTCTCAGATCGACCGTCTGGAAGCTACCGCGTGCTAAAGCAGTAATTCTACGAAAACTACGTGAATTTCGGAACTAAAAATTCTTTCGAAAAAATCCGCATCCAGATAATCGAAAAAGGCAAAAGAAAGTCCAATGATACTTTTGTCTCAAAGTTATAGTTTGTGAGATACGGCTTACAATAGGTTCATTTTTGCAGATGCCGAAATCTTAAGGGTCATTGAAGCAGACAGTTTAGACTTTATAATCATGTTCCCCTTAGGGGGATCATTTTGCCCCGGTCTCCCCTAGCCTCTATAATTTCTATATGCATGAATACCTTTCGATTTACAAATATCTAAATACATTTTTCATTATAGCTGATCCAAGATTTTAATACTAAATATCCAGACTACAATATTAAGATTAAAGAAATTTGGAAATCTCTACAAACTGCTTTGGATAGTTTTATCAATTCGAAAGAACTCCCTGGTGATGTTGAAGATATATTTGAAGATTTTCAATCTTCAAAAGGTTATATATTTTCGCTAGTAATTACTTTTTTTCAGTCTATAATTGAAAACTATTAATGTCATTTAAACTATTTATTGTTTTATGCCAACAGAAAATGTACATGATGCAATTGTTTTAATGTTTTTGCCATTTGCTATTAAAGCACCTGCACTGCCCACTCGAAAAAGCAGCAAGCCACCAGTTAAAAAACAAAAAGTAGAAGAACCAAAAACATCAAAATCAACGAAAAACGTACCTCAAAGAACTTTTATTCTGCATGTAAATGTAAGTGATAGTTTAATATTGCATACCGTATGTAAAATTCTATTTAAAATAATTGTCTTCACTCGATTTTTATTATTAATATCTTATACTTAGATAGTTCTAGATTTTATAGTCTCTATTTGAATCTCAATCTCTCTTTGATTTTTATTATTAATATCTTATTCTTAGATAGTTCTAGATTTTATAGTCTCTATTTGAATCTCAATATATGATAAATTATTTTTGCCAGATCGCAGCTGATGTAGACAAGAAAATTGATGAAGAACGCGAGTATTTACTATCAATCAAAGAACGAGTACAGCCGTTTATGGTGTTCGTTGGACCTTTGACGTCATTGGAAGCATTTTATGTTGTAGTCGATAAAGTTCGCTACAAATCTGAATCTGCGCTAGAGGCATTGGATTTAACGTTTAGAATCTTCTTTGCTTGTAACTGCGTTTACCCTAAATTAACGCATCAAACTTGGCTATTTATACAAAAATTGGTTTACCGTATAAGTGTCCCCGGAGACAAATGCTCAATGCCATTAAATAACGCATTAACTTTCTTTGAGGAAGCGTTGAATATTAAAATAAATTAGGTCCTAGCGTTGCAGATATTTGAGTTAAAAAGTGCTATTAAGTTTCATATATATATTTGAAATTTATTAATGTATAAATAGTTTAACTTGAAGCAATATTATATGAAAATGAATATCTCTATATTTACAAAATCTTTGTCAGAAGCTGCTGCAGATTTTGTAAGCAAACTGTATAGCTTTCCCGATTTATCTCGTACTCATGTCCAAGAATTGTTACATGCATTTACTATTTTTTTGCAGACTGAACCGTTTAATATGGTACTAACTGACATGATTCAAAAATGTATATTATTGGGTGATTCTTCACAATCGATTCAAGTCTATAAAGGAATGGTAAATTGCATTCAAAATCCCTTCGAACAATTTAAAACTGAGAGTAAATGTTTAAAATATTTTACACAACAAAGAACGTATATAGCTCCTGAAGAAAAAATTGTTGGGGAAAAAGATCTGTTTAAACAAAATGATACCAGTACAACTTTGAATAAAAAGAATATCACTATTCAGTTCATTCCATTGCGCAAAGTTTTAAAAGAAATTTTTGAACTGCCATTCATTTTTGATGATTCTATAGAATATTTGCAAAATATAGAAAAAAATGACGTTCTTATGAAAAATGTCGTCCAAAGCGAAAGTTGGAAAAAAAAAGAAAGCTATACACGGTGAAAAATTAGTTTTTCCGATTTTTATGTACCAAGACGATTATGAAACAAATAATCCTCTAGGTAGCCATAAAGGTTTAGGAAAAATGGGAGCAGTATATATTGTCATGCCATGCTTACCTCCACACTTATCGTCGAAAACTGAAAACATTTTTTTACTGACTTTATACAAGTCCAATGATCTTAAATATGTTACTTTGCAAACAATATTGGCAGAAGCTATAAAGGAATTAGAGTTTTTGGAATCTACTGGAATTTCTATTTCTACGCCATCTGGTCCAACTCAGATTTACTTTTCTTTAGCAGGTGTGATTGGAGACAATCTTGCGGCTCATACAATATTAGGGTTCATAGGTAGTTTTTCGGCAAACTTTCCTTGTAGATTTTGCAAAATTCATCGTTCCGATATTAATTCAACTTTTAAGGAATCATCTTGTGAATTACGTACAGAAGAGAGTTACAAAGTAGATTTAGAATAAAATGAGCCAAGTGAAACTGGTATTGCTGGCCCGTCTGTATTCCAAACTCACTTAAAAACAGCTTCAACAATTGATCTTATGACGGTAGATGTGATGCACGATTTATTAGAAGGCATTTGCGAGTATGACCTTGGCTTAATAATGCATCATTTTATTGTGGTAGAAAAATTTTTTACTCTTGCTAATATTAATAACCGTATAGAAGGACTTTACTATGGAGATGAAAGCCGCAATAAGCCACGATCTTTGAAGCCTAATCAAATTAAAACCCGGTTCATAAAAATGTCCGCCAGCGAATCACGCTGTTTTCTTGAAAATATTGGTGTATTGATTGGTGATTGGGTACCTAGAAAAAATCTTCATTGGCGATTAGTTATCTTGATCAAAGAAATTTTTGACATAGTTTCTGCTACTGTGATTCATAAAGGTGTATCTTATTATTTAGCTAACTTAGTCGAAGAGTACCTAAGTTTGTTATCTATCTTGTTTCCGGGATCACTGAAACCTAAGCATCACTACATACTCCATTATTCCACAATAATGAAACGTAAAGGTCCATTGTGGAATATGAATTGTATGAGGCCAGAGAGTAAAAACCGAGATTCTAAAATAACATCTCGCATAACTCTTAATCGTACCAATATTGCGAAAACGCTAGCTATTAAATCGCAGTTAATTCTAAACCATCGATTACGGAATAAATTGGTTAGTAATAAAATATATGAGTGTAATAAATCCACATTGAAGTCAGTGCAAGATTTACAAGAATATTGTGCATATGCAAAGTTATTATCTTTCTCACTTTTGGACAAGGTAACTGAATTTGATTCTATCACATTTCGGAGTAAGGACATTAAAAAAAATGTGATATTAATGATGCCGACAGAATCAGACCGTTGCTTTTTCAACGTGCATGCTATTTTTGAAGATAATGCTAAAACTTTATTCATAATTTCGAAAGATATTTCTGAACTTGTTTATTACGATGAACATTTCCAATCGTATAGACTTCACGGAAGCTCTATTTATGCTGAAAATTGGAAGATTTTAAGTATTCAAGATCTGAAATACTGTAGTGTTAGTCGTATTTGTTTCAGTGGTGATGGATTTCAGTATATTCCAAAGAGATGGATTTAAATACAATATTGGATGGATTTAACCCTTCGTAGTCACACTTCTGTAGAATCACACGGTAGTCACACTTGGGTGAAATTCACCCAGTCAATTTTCAAATGGCTGCTGTGTGAAAACTATCCGTTCGATCGGGATCGAAAAAATACTAGAAAATACTTCAAACATTCTAGAACATGTATCAAGAGTCGGTATGTCAAAATTCAAATGACAACATATTTTTAAAAAAAATCGTAAATTGGTCAATTTGTCAAAAAATGGATATTTCGGCCAGAACGCCTGGGTGAAATCCACCCAGAGTGACTACGAAGGGTTAAATACAATATTAAACATGTTATTGCTAATAGATAAAATTATTACGACAGATCATAAAATTCTCAGTATTTATAAAAGCTAATGATAGTATGTATGAATTGTTTAAGTGAAATAAATTGGTATGGACTTTCAACTGGCATTTGGTATATGAGTTTATTGTTTTTTGAAGCATGCGCAGTACGGTTGCGACTCTGGTTTGTGACACGACTGGTTACTGCACAGAACACGACTGGTAACACTCCAAACGTGAACGGTTGATGTTTTTAGAGTAACCATTGCTGTTTTACTCGAAATGTACAGAACATCAGTCATTATAGTTTCTGACAGTACTCATTGCTGTGATGACGATAACTGTTGTTGTTTTCAGAGTAAATTCATGTTTCCGAATACTGAATAGACTCGATTAGTGCGCTGCACAGTAATGGTTACTGTTTTTTTTTCTCCGTGTAGACTATATACACCGTTAGAATTAACAGCTGTTACCATAACGTCGCCCTTAATACTACAATTTTCCGCATCATAAACCCTACAACCTGTTTTATCAAAAACAACAGTTAGTCCTTCTTCGACCATCTTACTAACTGATAGTAGTGATGGCGATATTTTCCAATTGTATCGATATTTCGTATCGATACGTATTGATGGTCAGTGTATCGATACACATAGAATATCGGCAGCGAAGTATCGATATCATCGGTATCGATACTTATTATGGAAATAAAAACCAACAATAAAAACGAATTCTTTATTCGAATGTGATTTTGCACAGAAGGTTATCGGGACATTGGTTACGCAAAGTGAATTCTATAATATTATTATTTAGATATAGTTTTTTTATTCGCAATAAAAATGTTTAACATAATAAATTCAATATGACAGTTTAGCTTTTTCTCGCCCGAAATATGTTATATAATCGCATTAAGGGGAGGTACCTGAGTAAACAGCGAGAAAAATAGGTAAACTTCGGGAATTTTTATCTCAAAAACCAATGTTCCGATTGAATCCAGGTTTTTTTCATTGGAAAATATGTACATTGAGGTATGTTCAGGAATTTTTTTGAATGAATTCGTTGACTCGTTGTTGTGTCGGCGTCAGACGTGTTGTTCGTTGACATGGCTTGCGGTGCCAAGGATTCCGGGCAAGCGATTGATCTGAAACATAAAAACTTAACGGATTCCTGAAATATAATGTAAAAACCAGTCCGCTACGTAGGGGTTTTCCATTTGATTGAACCATTGCTTTTTTATGCAACCAAAATCGTCGGAAATTGCGAACGAAAAACGAAGAATAAATCAAAACGGTCGCAATTCCGTCAATAATGAAAATTTCAAAAAAATCCTACGTAGCGGACTGCTTTGTATATTGTATTTCAGGAATCCGTTAAGTTTTCATGTTTCAGATCAATCGCTTGCCCGGAATCCTTGGCACCACAAGCCATGTCAAGGAACAACGCGTCTGACGCTGACCACAACAACGGCGCTTCCAGTCAACGAATTTATTCAAAAAAATTCCTGAACATACCTCAATGTACATATTTTCCAATAAAAAAAACCTGGATCCAATCGGAACATTGGTTTTTGAGATAAAAATTCCCGAAGTTTAGCTATTTTTCTCGCTGTTTACTCAGGTACCTCCCCTTAAACGCAACGGTTGTATCGAACTTCGATATCTGTGGGTTGAGTATCGATACTTGCAAATATCGGCCCATGAAATATCGATACAAAATATCGATATATCGATACAAAATATCGATATATCGATTTAAAATTATCGATATTAAGAATATCGATACTGTATCGCCCATCACTAACTGATAGAAGGTTTGCGGAAAGATTTGGGACGTATAGGACGTCTGATATAGCACTTATATTATCTGAGTTAACGCTAATGGGAACATCGCCTACCCCACTGCTAAGAAGCTTACCGTTACCTGCTACTGTTATTTTATGACCTATACCAGAATGCTCAGAATAGTTTTGTAACCATTCTTTCTTGCAGGTCATGTGATTCGAAGCTCCTGAGTCCACGTACCAGCTGTCAGAATGAGTGTTTACCCCTAGCGCTGTCAGAAGTGCTCGGTCTTTACCCTTCTTCTCCTCGTTGGTAGTCTTCGGATCAGTCTTCGGCTCGTTGTTTGTGTTTTTCTTGGGACATTCAGGCTTTGAGTGACCCCACGTTCCACACGTCCAGCATCTAGGTTTTTTCGGTTTTTTCTTGTAGTTATTTTTCGAGAATAAGGCCAAGTCTCCTTTGTTCGAGTTGGTACCGCCTTTGTAGTTTTGATCTTGCAGCAACTTGGTTTTTATGTAATCGCTAGAGATTTCTATGTTCGAATTCTCCATTGCCATTATCATTGGCTGATAGTCGTTCGTTAAACCTTTTAACATTAGAACACCAAGCGTCGTCAAGGGGTTTTTAACATTAGAACACCATCTCGTCGTCAAGGGGTTTCCCTATGGCACTGAGTTTTAAGGCTATTGACATAAAAGCGTTCACGTAGTCTTGCATGTTTTTATAACTTTCAAGCTTCACTGAACACAGTTCTTGCAACAAACTTATTCGACGGTTTACACCTTTGTCTTCGAAAGCCCGTTCAAGTGCTGTCCAAACCTCTTTCGCTGTTTTGGTTAGTGTAATGTACGGTTTTACACACGGCTCTACCATTAGGCAAATTAACGCACGTGCTTTATTGTCTTTGTGAACTCTTTGTGACTCGGTTGTTTGGTTATCTTCCGGATAACCTTCGATACACACCCAATAATGTTCAATAATTAGGAAGTTTTCCATATCAAATTTCCAATCCTGATAGTTTTCACGCCCTTTGAGTTTTTGTAAGCCAGCATAAAGCTTTGAACTGTTACTCGTAGCTTCCGCCATTTTCTCTAGGGTTCTAGAATGGTCACAGCACACGTTTTTACAATTTCTTCATAAGATTATTGCTTGATAGTTTTATACAAGGTCTCTGGGCCCATAACCTGTTGCAGTTGCAGTGTGAGGACAGGATTTAATTTATTTCATTTATTTGAACTTTATTATTTATTAGAGCGACAACAATAAAAAGGTACATGGTGATACATGGCTTCTATCCGTTATAACGGTCGTAGAGTTCGGCAACGAACAAGAACCAGAACTATATATATTATAGAGGGCTAAACTAGCTTATAGCTTCTTACTGTCTAACTTATGAGTTAGACTGTTGGCTTATTTTACTTTTCAACACATATACCTATACACACTCACCAACGTAAGAATGTGTAGTCGTGTACATTAGGGTAGTCGTTAATTTCTAACATATACTTACCACCCCTGAATCGACAGATAATGACCCAAAAACATTGTGTAATTTTTTTCAGACTTTTAGTTTGATGGGAAAGCGTGCCGAAATCAATTTGAAGTTGAAAAAAATGAAAAAAATGAATACATTTTATTTATTTCCAATTTTCGAGTAAAAATGCGGTAAATAAATGTGTAATGACAAAAAACTTTTTGACAAAAAATGTATTTTATTGTAAACTTATCATATTTGTAATATCATCTTCATGTTAGACTATATATTTTTTTTTCTTTTTTTCATTTTTTTTTTTTTTTTTCATCATTTTTTTAAGACAGTTTTTATAACGTTGTAATATTACAAGATTACCACAAAATACATTTTTTTGTTGGAAAGTTTTCGTTTTTCGTCATTCTGCATTTCGACGGCTGAGCAGAACAACATCGTATCTCAGAATTTGTTTCAAAAACATCGTATCTCAGAATTTGTTCCAAAAACATGGTATCTCGAACTTTGGGTCAGAAAAGATCGCATGAATCGTAAGAAACGAGCGGATATACGATGTTTTTAAAACAAATTTCGAGATACGATGTTTTTGGAGCAAATTCTGAGATACGATATTGTTCTGCCCAGCCGTCGATTTATTTCCTGCATTTATACTGAAAATTGAAAAAAAAACTTCATTTTTTCCAATTTTTTTTCAATACTTCCAACTTCAATTTGATTTCGGCACGCTTTCCCATCAAGCTAAAAATCTTTAAAAAATTACATGATGTTTTTGGGTCATTATCTGTCGATTCAGGAGGTAGCAAATATATGTTAGAAATTAACGACCACGCTAGTGTACATGCATAAGTGGCGACGCCAATAGTCCGGATCGGCCTTTTTTCCGGAAAAAGCGAAGGTATGCACACGAATACTCATTCTCACTTTGGTGAGAGTATATAGGTATGCACGGAGCGGATATCATTATCACTCATTAACAATTATTTCTTCCAACAAATGAATTGCATCGCTCTGGTAATTTTGAAAATAACGAAGTTTCACAGTGAAATCCAGCTATTCATAATAATATAATAAGGCACCTACATTTTTTTATTATTGCTGGACAATCTTGAATTCCGTTATATTTTTAACTTTTGGTTGTGCTAATTTCATATTTTTTTTTTCGGTTGGATAATTTTCAAATTTCAATGTATTTTTATCATTTCTTCCTAACAGCTAACTGTTCACACAAATGAGTTGGAATGCTCTGATGGTTCTGATAATAGTGAAGCGTCACAATCAAATTCAACTATTCAAGATAATGTAAGTCGAGTTAATTTTCCATCCCTTGCTCAACAATTTGAGACTGCACTCCAAATTATACTTTTGGCAGAGGAAATTATAGTTCAATTTTTTTAATATAGTTATGTTTTTTTTAAATGTAATAATGTATACTTCTATTTGTTGACAGTTGATTATTCCAGCAAACAAATCGGAACATTCTGATAATAAAGGCAGTAACGAAGTGTCACAGCCAAATCTGCCAATTCGAAATAATGTATATCTCATTTTTCTTCTTACTGCGTTACATTCAAAGTTGTATTTTATTTTCATCTTTTGCTGTATAATCTTTATTTTAGGTAAGTGATGAAGACGAAAATGCTGCTGACTCTGATGACTATCTGTTCTTTTCGAGTAGCGAAGAATCTTCCGAAGAACCAGAAAATTCAAGTGATACTGATGAAGAAACAATTTCAAATAATTCTATCAATGGAGAACATCCTGATTTTAATAACTACAATGAGCCGGCGGTGGTGATTAATCATGAGCGGGATGCAACCAAATATGATAAAGATGTATTAATCAGAACTCTGTTGATTTTAGCCGTTAAACTTCGTAAAAATCTTGACAATGAAACTGTCAAATTTGTCACTGCATTAGTTGATGCTATGACAAATGTACCATCTCGTTTCACTTCCATATATCATTTCAAAAAGATTGTTGATATTCATTCGATTCCATTTAAAATTCATCACCTCTGTCCTTTTTGTGACAATTATATTGGAGCAGAATCATTATTACTTAATGATACTGGTGATATAATTGATAATGAAGACACAATACAATGTCAAAGGTGCAATGAAATTATCTTGGTAAAAGAGAATAGACACATTAATGGATTTTTGTTCTTATCATTGAACCAGCAACTTAAATTTTTTTGCGAAAAACATCATGAGAATCTTTTATATTCACGTAATCGACAAAAAAAATGTTCATTTGCTATAGAAGATATTTACGACGGGAAACTGTACAAAAAGCAAATTGTCAATGAAAACAGGGATAATACACTATCTTTGAACTTTAGTGTAGATGGAACACCATTGTTCAAAAGTTATCAAACTTCTATTACTCCTATCCTATGTACAGTGAATGAATTACATCCTCACCGTCGGAAGTCTGAAATGATGATTGCCAGTATTTTTTTGGGTAATAAAAAACCTCCCATGAACGAATACCTTAAACCTTTTGTTTTAGAGGCGAATATATTAGCAACAGACGGAGTCACTTATACATTCAATGGCATACAATATAATAAAAAATTTCGCGTATTAGTCGGCGTTTGTGATTCTGTCGAACGGCCCAAGTTAAGGTGTTCAACTTCATTCCGAGGGTTATATGGCTGCAGTCTATGCAAACATCCAGGTCTGGAAGTTGCTAAAGGCAATGGTCACGTTCGTGTCTATCCCATTGACAAGGATGGAAATGCTTTTGGGGAAGGACTCCGTAGTCATACAGAAACTGAACGTCATGCACAAACACAAGATAAGGGTATTAAGAGTCGCTCAGAATTATTTGAAATACCTGAATTCAATATTATTGATAATCTCGCTGCTGATTGGATGCATTGTGTTCCATTAGGGGTCTGCCGACAGTTCTTAAAACTATGGTTTGATTCGATGTACAGTGGAAAAGAATTTTATCTTGGAACAGTAATTAAAGACATCGATACATTTATACTAACAATAAAGCCATCTATGGATATTTCGAGAACACCCAGAAAAATTTCCGACAGACTACACTTGAAAGCACACGAACTAGTCATATGGCTACTATTTTACAGTTTACCCAGTTTACAGCCTTATTTACCTAGAAAGTACTTTGAACATTGGAGCTTACTTGTTGAAGCTATCTCAATTTTGTTGCAAACATCCATACTTGAACCAGATGTTTATTATGCTCAGCAGTGTATATTTCGATTTGTGAAAGGCGTAGAAAATTTGTATGGGCTTCAACATATTTCATTTAATGTAACGCATTTACCACAAAGCGTTTTGAACTGGGGACCTCTTTGGACACATAGCGCATTCAGCTATGAAAATTATTACCAATTTCTAAAAAAATTAGTCAAAAGTTCTAATTCAGCTGATATGCAGATTTTTGAATCTATAAAATCACAAATTGCTCTTCATAAACTAAGAGAACTATTAATTGAAGACTTGACGACCCGTCAACGGAAATTATTGAACGAATTAATCTGCAAAATAGAACCTCCGAGAACTAGAGTCACCGTTGAAAATGTTGGATTAATTGGTAAGGAAGACGAAACATATCTGTTAACAAATAAACATTTTTTAGCGTTACAAAGATTAAATATAAATAAAGATGAAGGAAGTGCGGTAAAATACTTTAAACGAGCAATTATTAACGGAGAAATAATACACAGTCAGAGTTACACCAAAGCAAAAAAACGAAACAGTTACACCGTTCTACTAAGTAACAAGGAAATTTTCGAAGTACAAACGTTTGCGATTCTCGAAGTACAACAAGAACTCATGTGCTTAGCTTTTGGTAATTATTTACAAAAATCTAGCAACACATTACTCCCGAATAGAAAACTTAGACACTTAGTTTTTACAAAAACTCCAAACGAGCCTCAACCTTTAACGGTGGTGAACGCAAAAATGATTGAACAAAAAGTGACAGTAGTAAAAATGTTAACGAAACCAATAACAATTGTGTGTGTTCATCCGAACAAATTTGAGATGCTGACTTAAATAGCGATTAACTTTTTTTGCAAAAAATTATATCTATATGTATTTATATATAGAAATTTTGTTTTTAAATTTATTGTGATAGAACCATTGGACATGAAATAACATGTAATCACAGCAAGGCAATAGAGGATAATAGCCTGATAGAAAGCATTTTTCGTTATTTAGAAAGTAATACAATTATTGTTAATTGAAAATGTAGATCTAGCAAAGTAGATGTGTTGAAATTATAAAATATATATGTTCAGATGCTATTTTTGTGACAAAAATGTAAAAATTTTGTTTATTTTTCAAACAAATCGAGGTAATTAATTAGTTAGTATACACTGTGAAGAATTAATGGTCTCCGGAGCAGTGTTATTGACCTGGTGTAAAAATTTAGAACACCAAACGTGTGAGTCCTACTAAACACAGTGTTATATTACATAAAAATCATTTTGAAAAATTTGAATTCAAATTGTATAGATGAAATATTCATATACGAAAAAATTGTCAAACACTTTTTTGTTGGAAATTTATTTCTCTATGAAAAAAGTTTGTATCAATATCATTGTATATCTCATCTTTTCGATAGAACTACAATTCGGTCATAAGAATTTTTTTTCGGAGTAATTAATTGAAAAAAAATATTTCATAAGAGTTTGAAATCCTAAGTCTGGGTAAAATATTGAAATTACGAAAAAATTGTAATAGACTTCCATTGTCATTATTCAATATCATTTATTATAACTTACCAGTTTTTTATATTTGTAACTTAATATTATTTCATACGCACGTATAATAAAAAGGATTCCTAAAAAATATATATATTTGTATTTAAACTTCATATATGATTGACCAAAGTAGTAGGTGCCAGCCATGGCGAGTCATAACAAATGACGTCACGAGGTCAGTGACCGGGAGGGAGTGGGGATTCGGCGTCAAAACAATGAGAGACAGCAGACTGTCCGATCCAAGATGGCGGCGCCCATACGCAATATTATAAACAAATATGGCGCCCGTTTTCCAATTTTTTCAAAATCCAAGATGGCTACTATTTTTTTTTCAAAATCCAAGATGGCTACTATTTTTTCAAAATCAAATATGGCTACTATTTTTCAAAATCCAAGATGTCTGATCTAAGATGGCCCCGCCCATACAAACCAATATGGCGGCTTTTCCAAGATGGCTACTATTTTTTTTTCTCAAAATCCAAGATGGCTACTATGCCGGCTCTGAAATGATAAATTCTTATCCTATATATATATCTATACTAGCTGAAATTGATAGAAAATGACAGGGTATATGCAGGGATTGACACAAATTATTTTCAAATATTCGTTTATTATTATTTTATCAAATCTAGTTTTTTACAAGCATATTTTATCAGATCTACTTTTTTTTTACAATCATATTTTATTAAATCTAGTTTTTTACAAGTATCTTTTTTTTTTTTTTTTTTTTTTTTTTTATCGTAGGTACAACAGAGCGCGCCGACCCGTCATTCGCGATCGTGAGACGAGATCGCACCCCCGCATCGGTCATTCGAGACCTACCGAATCGATTAATCAAGCCGCGATCTTCCTCGTAATTCCGGTACAATCCTCCTGACTATATCTTGACGCATTCACACCTATGAGTACCCCAGGATAGAGTCGGGGGAATCATACAAGCCTTATGAGGAAGATAACAGCCGGATTTATCGCCCGGTAGATCTTGGACGACCGATGCTTGGGTACTATCTGGTCTCACGATCCGAAATACGGGTCACATTCATGCAAGACCGCATCAGATCCCGATAAGAGGTCATCCGAGGCCTACAGAATCGATGAAACGAAACTGCGATCTTCCTCGTAATCCCGCTACAAGCCTCCTGACGCTAGCTTAGCCTATTCATGAATGAATACCCCAGGCTAGCGTCGGGAGAGTCATACCGACATTAAGAGGAAGACAGCAGCCTAATTCATCGATTCTGCAGATCGCGGTGACCTCTTATTGGGATCTAATTCGGTCCCATATTAAGACTAGTTTTCACATTCATCCCTTATATCGAACAGACTAAACTACAGAGCGCGCTGCCCCTGGGCTCGCATCACCCGCCATTCGCAATCACGTGACTAGAGCATATCCTCGCATCGGTCATCGGAAACGTATCGAAACGATGAACCAACCAGCCTTCCTCCGCGTCAACCCAGTACAGGTGTCCTGAGACTATCTTGACATATTCATGAATGAATACCCCAGGATGGTGTCGGGACGCCTATACTGAGCTCGCGCGGAGGAGAGCGGGAAGATTTATCGTCTCGGTACACCACGGATGACCGATGTTTGGGCTTGCTCAAGTCTCGTGATTCGAATCGTGCGGGGATGAAACCCCAGGGTCAACGCGGGCTGACAGTTTATTTCTCTCACACATACCCACTTAACAATGAACCCGCGCCGACATATGCCGGTAATAATGCACACACACACTTCACTTATCAATTATAACACTCTGGCGTATGTCGGCTATGATGTAAGGTAAAAACAAACGGGTCAACTCGTGAAACACAACATTTAAATGGATATGGCCGAATTCCGCAGCCAGCATGCCCCTGTGGAGCGCATCCTTCGCCGCATCAGCCTCCTCGCACACCACGACACCGATCTGCTGCAGAGTGGGGGCCGTCATCTTTCTGGATCGCACGATGCCGGCAAAGTGACGAACCAGCAACTCCTTGCACTTGTCGACATTATCCACCATATCCTCCAGTTGAATGATATACTCGTCTATACAGCAAGCGATATGGCGCAGACCGTCAAATGTAACCTTCTGCATCACAATTACAGGCGAATAGGTTTTTCGTTTCTTCCATCCAGGTTCACCAGTATTATCGCCCTCCTCCTCCTCCTCCTCGTACCCCTGCTGACTTTCGGCAGCGTCAGGATTGCTCGCATAGAATGCAACTACTTTCGAACCGTGAGCCGATGTTAAACGCAAGGAACACCCTCCGGCTAGCGAGATGGTATCGCTCAGCAACGAACTCAGACTACCGGCGGGACGCTCGCTTTTCTCGAAATACTTTTCGATATCCTCGAGCTTTTCAGTCAGATCTGCCCATGCTTCGGCGGTGAGGGATACACCGCTCGAGTAATTATTTACGAATTTCACCACAGGCTCGAAAGTCCCATCCAACCGGAGACGAAGCCCGACGTTCACCTTTTTCGACCACGAACCGTTCAGCCCGTACGTCCTCGACAGTAGCAGGCTACGCTCGGATTTCTTCAGCGCTATGTCAAAGGTCTTAGCCAATCGACTACACCCGTCTTTCAACGAGCCTGTTTTCGGTGTGGCCATTGTTCTTGACTGTTCGGTTGCAACTGAAAGCTCCGCACCCGATCTAGTCTTCACCGAGGCCTACCCACCCCACCATTCTGCACACCTCAGCAAAAATACGCATCACCACGTGACAATCGCGCGACAGTCGCAGCAGCATCGCGCAGCGCGCTTCAGCGAAAATGTAACCTCATACCGATCATGCGAGGATTACTGTAGCTATGATTTTTCTATAACCACGTAATCCGACGCGCAACGGACGTCGTTATCTTCCAGGTATCGTCAACACGGTCTTCGTAATATTTCAACAATAAAGTCGTACGCCGACAGCGGTCACCCCTGCCTTTCGTAAAACGCTGATGGCACATCACGCCACTCCAGGTGTCCTGCATATTCGCGATGTATGCACACCCACGCACGCACACACACACACACACACACACACACCATTTTTTTCATACTAGTCCTAGCGAAAACCTTATGAAGGGAATAGAGAGACTCGCATTACAAACCAACAGATAGTCCGGTGAAGAAGTGTTTCTCGACAGCAACAACAGAAAAGGTATGTCTTTACGACTCTTTCCCTCGTTCAACCCTCTAATTCCGAAGGATTCTGAACAAAAAAAAATGTTTAAAAAAATTCAGATGGAACGGATCGCAAGACGTGCTCGAGTACTGCGGTTGAGGGGGGAGATGCGAGAGAGATATCTCACCAACGCGAGGGCGCTCTTGCAATTCCTGCGAGTAAACAATGTCGCAGAGGGGTTCGTGGCCGAGACCGATAATATCCATTATGAGATGCTCACCCATCTCAATACTGCCGTGCTAAGCACACTAGCCGTAACTCGCATTTTGGCCATCTTGAGATATTGACAGTTTTCAATTTTCAATCTTCACAGTCATTAAGAATTATATTCATAGTCGAGCGATTTTAAAGTTTGATTCGAATCAAAAAGAGAAAAGGTTATATTCTTTGTTACTGTTGTATTAATATTAATGATAAATACGGCAAATTGTTCTAGTAATTGACAACTTTAACCAAGATACAGCAACTTTAATAGAGTCATTTTATTATCAAAAAATTAACCAGATCGTTTAATAATGTGATGAAAATATTCATCGATCGTTATTGTACCATCTTAGATTCATAACTCGTTTTCGACAAAAAAGTAAGTTACCACTTGTGTGCTTAGCACGGCAGAATAGGCAGTGGGAAATCAACGATTCTTTCGTCTACGGGACGAACCCCGCGGAGGCTGCAGGGGCTGTACAGAGCGAGGAGATTTCTTCAACCGTCGCTGAGGAGGAGGAGGAGGAGGAAAGAGACCCGCTAAATTTGGACGAGCACGACGGTCTGAGCATTCAGGAAGAAGAAGAAGAAGAAGAAGGAGAAGAAGAAGAAGAAGAAGAAGTAGAAGAAGTAGAGGAGGAAGACCAGGTGGTCCCAAATCGTTCGCCATCACCACCACCTCCATCCCCCGCCTCGTTACCTCGCTCCCCGTCCCCACCCCCAGAGTCCCCCCGATCACCTTCCCCCCTATTTATCACCCGCCGTTGATTTAATAATATTAATAACCTTACGTATAATTTTTTACACGAATATAGATTTAATAAAAATGTAGAGAGTATATAATTCAATAATAATAACCGTAGCTATAATTTTTACATGTGATATACACTCCTAACAAAAATTAGCGGGCCACCCAATTTTTGCTTCGAAAAATGTTCGATTTCAAAGTCTCCCAATTCGGCGAAAAATTGACTTAGCGAGTCGTTTGTAAAAGCATTTCAAAGCTTAAAGCTTCATCTTTCAGATGCTCACTTTCGATTGCGTTTATGTTTTTCTTGTCTTGAGCTATGGTCCCTTGAACCATCTCGTGCCAAATTTGTGTATTGATGTTCCAACTTCAAAACAACGCACGGGGTCGGTCAGTATCGGAATTCTGATTTCAAGACATTCATTTTGAAGCTTGGAATGTCCTCTTTAAAACCCTTTTTTTTAAATTGCCCTACGATTTTTTTTCATGGAGTTATGCGTTGCTGAAGCAAAAATGGTCTTTCAATTTTTGATCGCATGCCCTGGGCGAACGAGTCCTCGTACCGAGGTTCCCAAATATGGCTTTTGAAGCTCAAATCTTCATTTTTCTGAAATCTCATTGCAATTTTTATTCGGTGACGTTTCCAAGCCATGATCACCATCCAAACGAGACCCTCCAAACCGCAAAATGGAAATTCGAACTTTGACCTCAGGTAGCACGCGCAAAAATAGCGACACAGGTGGCCCAAGGTTAGAACTTCAACTTTGAAGTCTTTCCTTCGAAACCATATCTTGGAATTCGCTCTACGATTTTTTTTCGTAAAGTTATTCGATTTTTAACACATACGGACGATTTAAACAGTACCTCCGGCATTAGCATCACTCAAAGTGGTGGAATAATCACGAGATCGGTACGACCATGCATGGAAATTGCACCACACACCAAAAATTGAAAGACCATTTTTGCTTCAGCAACGCATAACTCCATGAAAAAAAATCGTAGAGCAATCTCAAAAAAAGGGTTTTGAAGAGGACATTACAAGCTTCAAAATGACTGTCTTGAAATCAAAATTCCAATACTGACCGACCCCGTGCGTTGTTTTGAAGTTGGAACATCAATACACAAATTTGGCACGAGATGGTTCAAGGGACCATAACTCAAGACAAAAAAGAACATAAACGCAATCGAAAGTGAGCATCTGAAAGATGAAGCCTTAAGCTTTGAAATGCTTTTACAAACGACGCGCTAAGTCAATTTTTTGCCGAATTACGAGACTTTGAAATCGAACATTTTTCGAAGCAAAAATTGGGTGGCCCGCTAATTTTCGTTAGGAGTGTATATATACAGGGTGTTCCAGACCTCGCGACGAATATTTCACAGGGTAAATCTTGATCAAAAATGGGATCGAAATTTCCTCAGCCGATTTTTTCGGAGATGCATGGATTTTCCGTTATAATTATTTTAATTTCAGCTAATGACATGCGACTTATGAACGGCCGTATGTCGGTGTAATCACCGCTCGGTTGTGTGCGCGTCTCTCGCCCTATTGTCGCTACGAAAAAAGTGCACACAACCGAGCGGTAAGCACACCGACGCGCGGCCGTTCGTAAGCCGCGCGTCATTGACTGAAATTGAATTAATTATAATGGAAAAGATATGCATTTAAAAAAAAATCGGCTGAGGAAATTTCGATCCCATTTTTGATCAAGATTTACCCTGTGAAATATTCGTCGCGAGGTCTGGAACACCCTGTATATATATATCGCGTCACTAATGCCATAAGGTCGTAACTGCCAAAAATAAAAATTTCATGTTTTTGGTGGCAAAATCTTTTTCGTGCGATATAACATCGTTTGGATATATCCACAAAAAAATTTTTTGGCGCTTACGACCTTATGGCTTTAGTGAGGCGATATATATTGATTTATTAAAAATGTAGAACCTATATTATCTAGATTTAAGAAAAAATGTACCAAATAAATATATATTGATTCATTAAAAAATGTAGAACCTATATTATCTAAATTTAAGAAAAAAATGTAGCAAATAAACATATACACGTTCATATGTATATTATATATATATTGTAACGTAGTTTTTTAATAGGCGAGGAAAACCTAAATTTTACTCCGCTGCAATTCGGCACTCTTCCGTGTTAATGATTAAACTTACTGAATGTTGGGCGCCAGACGCTCCTGCGTCATTTCGATACGATACCATAAGACAAATTAAATAAAGCCAAAAATCTACGGAAATGCGACGAGCGATAACTCGACTTGCTCAGATAACAAAGCCTTAGATAGAGGGGCAGGGTACACCATAAAACAATATTATTTCATTGAGAATATTTGAGAGCACATCAATCAATTATTTATTAATTAAATTAGATAATTCAACGAGATCAGTACAGAATTATGAGTTTTATACGACAGTTTGTTACGATAAACTATTTATTCACGATAGAATTTACTTAATTACGATACGATTGACTCGAGGATGTGTCAGAGTTGACTCGATATAAAATTAATTATTTAGACTCCAGACTTGGTATCACAGAGCGATACATCGTACCCAAATGCAAAGTTATTCATAACCCATCCTTAAATCAACGTATTAAGCTTGAGATATTAAATTATGAAAATCAGTGACAAACTCTACAGATTCCCTATTAATTAATTAGCTACGCTTAGCTATTCGATTTACGATAATTCGAGATCTACTGCTAAATAGAGACCACACGGTCATTCGAAAGACGCGAATCACAAGTTCAACGATAACAGATTAATTCGGAATATTATTGGATCTTTAACTGAATTCTGACGATACTAGATCGATAGTTACGATACTAAATTATCCAAAAGATATTAATTTTACTGAACCGTATTTGATTTTACAGACGAGAATAAATGATATGACAGAATTGTACTTTACTTGATAAGTGACTCAATATTAACAGACTTAATTATAACAAAACTAACGATAACGAACTAAACTATAATAAACTATACAATAACGCGAGGCTAAGCCTACGCGGCTATCTTCGCTCAGGGTACTCCAGGAAAGGTAATTTTCTACAGTATTTCATGCACAATATTATAACATACTAAATCAGCAATATAAGCCATACGAGAAGTGATAAGCAATTATCAATCGATAATAAGCAATAAATTATAGCCAAAAAGCACTAAAAGATCTACGTAACTCAGCCAGACTCGAGGTTGTTCGATAAATTAATAGCCCAAAGACAAAAGACGAGCCTCTTAGCTCAATAGACAAAAACGAGCTTCATAGCCCAATAACCAAATTAATTAACCATACTTTTATCAGAACGACCTCGTGCCTTCACAGAAAGAATCAAGACCTTACCTTAAGTTGTTCAACCAGATACACAACACTATTTTATATGATACTTTAACGATATTTCACAATAATATAGTAATACTCGAGATAGCGATAGTAGATACGATAGTTGATAACGATAGTTGATACGATAGTAGATACGATAGCTGATAACGATAGTCGATAGCAATAGCTGCGTGTCGTAGAACAGAGCGAAGAATAGGCAGTTTTGCGGCTGTACCCGCTTTATATAGTCCTTATTTTCTATCGGCAGCTCATCCTTCAGATTAGCGAGATCACGTGTCATTCTGACACGCTAATTGGTCCGCGGAACGACAGGTTCGTCGAACGTAAGTTGGAGACATCTACCTCACCCCTGCCGCTGCTAATACCGCTCCTAGTACCGCCGTCCCTTGGAATCCCCGGGCGCTGGACTCACATGAAGTCTAGCTCGCCCGGCTACCCGATATTTCTTCTAGGTCTTGACTCTTATTCGTCGATCCACAAGAAGTTTGGTGGTAGATTCGTGTTTAGCATACTAAGGGCCTTACTCACGGAAGAATTCGTTAGGTCGGAGCTGATCCGGGGGTTTTCTTGACCAACCACGGTCGCGACTACAGATTCGGAGTCAGTCGTTGCTGGTAGCTGCACTTCGCTGCGATAATGCACTTTCTTACAGGCGGTAGCATCTACGGATGACGGGAGGATTTCATCGTGCTCCTCGCACATCCCTGTACGCCGTTCATCCGGTAGTTTGAGGCGGTAGATTCCCCACTTGAGAGGAGGCGCTGACCTTGGGATCCCTATGGACCACCATATGATGTGCACGCCGACAGTGTCGTCCTTGACGATATTTGAGATTTCCTTACATTCGTTAGTCATCGTTCCATCGGTAGTTCCCATGATACCAGACGTCTCGTGGAGTATCGATCTCGAGATTACATATTTTACAAAAATAAAAGAGTGTTAGTTAATCCTAATTAATTTTCCTAAATTTTCCTTTTCCTGGAGACCCTGTCTACGTCACGCATCATCGCAATCTCGATAGTATCGCCATGTGACGAGGGATTATAAAATACCACGTTACAATATATATATATATATATATATATATATATATTGATTTATCAAAAATGTAGAGCCTATATTATCTAAATTTAAGAAAAAAATGTATCAAATAAATATATATATACACGTTCATATATATATATATATATATATATATACCCGACTCAGTTATTTGTTATCCCGTACCATCGTCACATATATATTTACAACGTCTGCATGTATAGCAAGTACACGGGAGGTAGGGGGGATATGGCAAGATCTGGTATATAAGCGGTAGGGTATTATATCTTAAATATATATATATATATATATATATATACCTATATACAGTAGTCTCTCTCTCTTTCTCATTTATACACAGACGCTCGTACGACCTGACGATGGAGGGGATTCAAATTATTGCGCTATACTGTAGGATCTGCTATAGGTGTGTGTGTGTGTGTGTGTGTGTGTGTGATACCTCGGATGTAGAAAATTTTTATGAAAACTACACCGGCCATCAGAGCATATATATATATATGGGGAGTTCCACGCCATCCGGGACAGCCTCTGACCCCGACCCCTCTCGATTTTGTTCATATTTTTTTCTGATATTCGGTAGACTGAAAGAAGTGCTCGTGATTTTTTTCAAATTTTTATCTCAATCGGTTTTCGATTTACATATTTTTGAAAATGTTCAATTCCTGACATCTTAAAATGTTTGAACGCCTATATTTCTGGATCTATCAGTCGGATTACAAAATATGACTATATGAAATTGATCAGAAAGAAGTGTAGTTTTTAAAAAAAGTATGTTGGGATAATTGTGTCTTGTCCTTCGTAGTGAATTCTCCGTTTAAACATGTAAAATCAATTTTTCTCAAAGTATGACATGATTCATAATTTTCAAAAAATTCTCAAAAATACTTCGAGGAAAAACAAACATTTTGAGCTATGGCCAATCGTGGCTTTCTCTCTCATCCAATGCTTTTTTTCGGATTCAAAAAATGTTTTACCCTAAAACCGCTCGTACAAGAACCGCTTGAACTTGGCTTCGTGTTTCATTGATTGTTTTTGATAGAACTTATTTCTTAAATCACACTTCTTTATAATTTTATTCATATTATACCACAAATCTCGCTGCAGTGACACGTTCAAGGAATAACTTTTATGAAAAACGATGAATGAAACATAATGCCAAGTTCGAGCGGTTCTTGTGCGAGCGGTTTTAGCGTTCAAAAGTTTTTAAATCCGAGAAAAAGTATGGAATGAAAGAGAAAGCCACGATTGGCCATAGCTCAAAATGTTTGTTTTTCCTCGAAGTATTTTTGAGAATTTTTTGAAAATTATGAATCGTGTCATACTTTGAGAAAAATCGATTTTACACGTTTAAACGGAGAATTCACTACGAAGGACAAGACACAATTATCCCAACATACTTTTTTTAAAAACTACACTTCTTTCTGATCAATTTCATATAGTCATATTTTGTAATCCGACTGATAGATCCAGAAATATAGGCGTTCAAACATTTTAAGATGTCAGGAATTGAACATTTTCAAAAATATGTAAATCGAAAACCGATTGAGATAAAAATTTGAAAAAAATCACGAGCACTTCTTTCAGTCTACCGAATATCAGAAAAAAATATGAACAAAATCGAGAGGGGTCGGGGTCAGAGGCTGTCCCGGATGGCGTGGAACTCCCCATATATATATATATATATATATTCACACTGCCTCTCACACACGTGCACGGGAGGGATTATGATTCACACACACGAGACAGATGTAGTAGATGTGTAATATCAGCGAAATCTATAAATTTGGCTGCACCTGTTCAATTTGCTCAGTTTGAGTATAAACAGGCTAAAAAATGGAAGATAATAAATTTCAACGCGAATTAACGGGCGCTAACAGGGCGATTTACCGGAGCAGCGTGATTCGAACCGTGATACGCGATGTGCTGTATTGCGCCAGGAGGTTCGCCCCTCGATTCGTGCGAGAGTTTGACGAAAATTGGTTTCTCGAGCTGGTGGACCTTCCGGCAGCCGCGCTCCTCTTTCGCCTGAGAGGTCTTTTATGGAGTTGCACCGTGCCGGATATCGGTCGTATGTACGATCGGCATGTGTTTGACGAGTCTTGGGAAAGTATGAAAATTGCCGTCGACGTGGTACGTCAACGCGGTGGTCAGTCATACCCCGAAGTCACCAGAATGGTACGGGCGTACACGGATCACGAGGGTAAGTAACAACTCTGTTCTACGGACTCTTTGTCAACGGCTCGCTTCATAGTATTGTCGGGTGTTTTTTTCGCACCAGACAACGCGAGTAGCGAACCCGAGACGGAGTGGTTGAACGGAAAGGAGGATGAGTTCGACGACGAAGATCAACTCCTGTACGACGCTGCGGCTCGTTACGAGCTTGCCGCGCGGGAGGAAGAGGAAGAAGAGCTAGAATTGATAAGGGTGACGGAGCAAGCCGAGGCTGTCGCGGATACACCTCTGCTCCAAGATGACCCTTCTGTTCGGAGCGATAAAACGACTGCGATCGCGGTACAATCACTACCGCGCTGTCCCGACTCCCCCGGTGAGTACCAGCGAGTACGCATTTTTGAGACGCCTCGTGTAACCCGGTCTTTAACTCTTGGTTATCAGAGCAACGCCGACCCGTCTACGTCGGTGGTATCAACGAGGGTGCCGGTACATCGGGCATACAGTATGGTGGGGGTAAGAGACAGAGAGCACCGCCACCGTCTCCCGAAAATTCCTCGACAGACGATGAGATGGAGGTGGTGTTTTCCGACGAATCTTCCGGTGAGTACACCCCCCCGAGTACGCATTCTCCTTTTTTAATTTTCAAGACGACTCGTGTAACCGGGACTTTACTCTTGGCCGTCAGAGCGGCGCCACGCTGTCTACGCTGCGTTGAAACGAGCCGGAGGTATCAACGAAGACGCCGGTATAGAGCAGGGCGGGGGAAAGAGAGAGAGAGCCGCTAGCACAGCTGCGGACGACCACATCGCGCGTCCTCCGGGTGTCAGATTTCTGATTGTAGACGAGAGTCGTAAATATTATCGTAGATTTGCCGTAACGGGGAGCGTCTTGACGTTGAAAATCATCACACCCCCGGAAACCGTAGACCCTGTTACCTGGCTCGAAGAAGCCGTCAGGGATATTCACAATTACGCCACGACCACTGCCCCGGACTCTGTAGATGATCCCACTAACGATTATATAGGATTCGGCCTAGACACCCCCTCGTTTGCTCTGGGCACGGCCGGTTTGTCGTTTCGACCGGTCAGGGACTCTCGCTACGAGGATCTCTGGCGGCTCGTGTTCAGTCTCAGTCAAAGCGCCTCCGAGTTTCGTGTGGATGACGCGTTCAGAATCACCGTCAACCGGGTCAGCGTACCGGTGGGTCGCGGGCGAAAGAGCAAACCTCTCACTCACGAGGAGGTGAGCAAAAGATCGCTTCTCGAGGTCGAACGCGACAATCTTTGTCTACCGCGCGCTATAATTTCTGCTCGCGCCTACCTGAACAGAGAGGGTATCGGGGGTAACGCAGCTGATCCCGCGCTTCGATGGTCCGACGTGCGTCACGCGAAATCTAGACTTCAGAGGGAGGCTGCCCTGGCTTTGTGCAGAGAGGCGCGCGTAGAAGTCCCCCCAGAGGGGTGTGGTATGCGAGAGATCGTTAGATTTCAAGAATATCTGGCTCCTCTGGGTCTAGCCGTCGTAATATACGATTTCAATATCTTTGGACGCGGAGGCGAGGCCGTTTACAACGGGGCGCGCGTACTGGCCGAGCGGGGTGAATGCTCCAGCGGCACATTGAACATACTGTACTTTCCACGCGGCGGTCATTACAAACCTATATTAAATCTTACCGCCGCAGCAGCCAACAGACGCTTCTGCGAGCCCTGCAACGTAGCCTATCGTTATACAGGCGATCACAGGTGCTCCAACAGATGTCCCGGCTGCAACACCGTTCCGCAGTGCGACAGATCGGGGGTACGTATGCCGTGCGTTGCCTGCGGCCGGTGGTTCTTTGGGGAGGAATGTCTGCGGAGACATCGCGTCGCGGGGTCGTTCGATCCTCGCAGAAGCGTCTGCGATACCCTGCAGATGTGCAGCGGGTGCGGTCTGTTCGTCGATCGCACTAAAAAGGGTCACTCCTGCGGCAACGCGTACTGCAACACGTGTGGATCCGTGCAGGCGGTAAACCACGAGTGTTACATGCAGCCTCTGAAGCCACCCACCGGAAACGCGGAGCATATATTCGTGTTTTATGACTTTGAGACCCAGCAGTGCGCCCCGGTGGCCGGCAGCGGAGATGTCAATCTGCACGTGCCGAATCTGTGCGTGGCGCAGCAGGCGTGCACCAGCTGCATACACGAGCTGGACATAAGTACACCCTGTCCTAGTTGCGGACTCGTGCGCGAGTTCGTATTCCGAGAGAACCCCGTTAAACAGCTGGTGGAGTTTGTCACGCGGGACGTTTGTCGGTTCAAAAAGATCTTCTGTATAGCGCATAACGCCAGCGGTTTCGATTCTCAATTTATACTGCGTTACCTGGTAGAAAATAACAGAGATCCGCCGCAGGTGATCCTGAACGGTACCAAGATCATACTGATGGAGACGGGTCACACGCGTTTCCTGGACTCTTTGGCCTACATGCCTATGGCTCTAGCCGCGCTGCCCAAGGCATTCGGTCTACCTGTGGAATCGCGCAAGGGTATCTTTCCGCATCTGTTCAATACACCGGAGAATCGGGATTACATAGGTCCGTTGCCAGACGCGGAATTCTACTCCCCCCACAGTATGAAGACCTCGGACAGGGACGCTTTCTACAAATGGTACGGGGAAGCCACAGCCGGCGGGTACGTGTTCGATTTCAACCGCGAGCTGGTGGAATACTGCCGCAGCGACGTGGACATCCTTCGTCGAGCATGCGTCGCGTTTAGAGATATTTTTCTGAATTGCGGCGGTGTTTGCCCGTTCTCGCGAAGCACCACCATAGCGTCGGCCTGTTCCGTCGTGTTTCGACAAAATTTCCTCAGACCCCGCACCATAGGAGTGTTGCCGGCCGCAGGGTACAGGTTGGCCAACAATCAATCGGTGAAAGCGATCAAATGGCTCGTTTGGATGGAGAGGGAGCTGGGTACAGAGGTGAGGCACGCCGGACGAGGTCGCGAGTACAGGATTCCCGAGACGAGGCGGGTTGTCGACGGGTATTACACGGACGCGGCTGGGGAGCGACACGTGTTGGAATTTCACGGATGCTACTGGCACGGGTGTATTAGATGTCACACGATCAATCGCGACAAAGAGTTATCGTGCGGGGATACGATGGACAGACGGTGGCAAGAGACTGGGGCAAAAACGGCGCGCATGATCGAACTGGGTTACAGGGTCACGGAGATGTGGGAGTGCGCGTTCGACCAGATGATGGATGCCGATCCTGAAATGCGCGATTACGTCGAACAGCATCCGCTGGTCCTCTCCCGCGACTCGTTGAATCCTCGAGAGGCGTTTTTCGGAGGGCGTACGGGAAACACGAAGCGTTATCACGAGGCTGCCCCGGGGGAGGAGATCCGATACGTAGACGTATGCTCTCTGTACCCTTGGGTGTGCAAAACCGGTCGCTACCCCGTGGGCCACCCGCGAGTCTACGTAGGTAGGGAGTGCAGAGCGTTGACCGGTCCCTACAACACGGACATCTCCGGCCTCGAGGGTCTCGTGAAATGCGTTATCCTGCCACCCAGGAATCTCTATCATCCCGTGTTGCCGGTCCGTATGCGCGGAAAACTCATGTTTCCCCTGTGTCGCTCCTGCTGCGAGGCTTCTCTGCAGATCGATTGTCCGCACGAGTCGGAGGCCGATCGGTGGTTCGCGGGTACCTGGGTGTCTGCCGAGCTGCAGAAAGCCGTGGCTGTGGGCTACAGCGTGATCGACGTATCGGAGATCTGGCAATACGAGAGTACGGTGTACGATCCGGCCAGCGGTCAGGGGGGACTCTTTGCTCCCTACATAGACACTTTTCTGAAAATAAAGCAAGAAGCCAGCGGGTGGCCCGGCGAGTGCACCGACGAGGCTTCCCGCGACCGTTATCTCGCGGAGTACGAGCGGGTGGAGGGTATCAGGTTGCAGCGGGAGAAAATAACAAAGAACGCCGGCCTTCGTTCCGTATCCAAGCTCTGCCTGAACTCGTTCTGGGGTAAATTTGGCCAGCGCGAAAACCTCCCGCGTACCGAGGTGATCAGAGAGCGTCAACGTCTGCTGGAACTGTTGACGGATCCCGAGAACGAGGTGGTCGACATCTTGCCGGTGACGGATCAAATACTCTACGCGCGGTGGATTAATACGGAAGAGAGCATCGTACCGTCCCCCCTGGCCAACGTTGTGCTGGCCGCCTACACCACCGCTCAGGCTCGCCTCAAGCTGTACAGCTATCTCGAGAGGCTCGGGCGCCGGGTGTTGTATTACGATACGGACTCTGTTATTTACGTGAGTAGAAGCGGGGAATGGGAGCCGGCTACGGGTAACTTTTTAGGCGATCTGACGGACGAGCTGGCGGAATACGGTGAGGGGAGTTACATAAAAGCCTTTGTTTCCGGTGGTCCGAAATTTTACGCGTTCCTGGTACAAAAGGGAGACGGGGAGGTGGCTGAGGTTTGCAAAGTGAAGGGGGTCACTCTAAATTATCAGACTCGAATGAGGATAAATTTTAATTCGATCCGGGGCATGGTGGTCGAGGCTGACGAACCTATTCGCGTCGAGCGAAGAGCTATACAGCGTACGGCGTTGCACCGGGTCGTCACCCGCAGCGTGAACAAGATATGCCGTCCCGTTCAAACGAAAAGACGCCTCTGCGACACGGGCTACGACACTCTTCCTTTCGGCTACAAATCGCACAGCTGAATCGCTGTACATCTCGCTCTTTGGCTATAGAGCGCCGCAGCGAGGCTTAGACTCTCTCTCTCTCTCTCTCTCTCTCTCCACCTACTCTTATACTCTGTTATTCGACACGCGCATAAACAGAGATAAACCTCGACTCGCCGGACTACAGGGAGAGCACAAGTGTGCAGCGGTGACTCATCGGCTCAGTAGGTCAGTAGTAGCGGTAGTATTCGCTTATCAACCCGAGCGTAAAACGGCTGGTGCGGGGCGTGTGTGCGGCGGTCTGAGAAGCTGAGCTCACCGCACGCCGCGAGGCAACCCCCCCGAGTAAGCTGACACGGGTTGCCTCAGCCGCTTAACGAGCTGCTTCTAGCCGGCGTCCCGTCTCACTCTCTCTCGCAGCTGTTTAGAGAGAGAGACGGGCCGTCACCGGAAGAGGAAGGCGGGTGAAGAAAATTGAGGCAATGGAGCGGGCCAAGAAAATGGTCCTGATACCGCAGGAGACAGCCGAACGTATCCAGCAGCGTCGACCCGATACGGATCCCGCGAGCCGTCTGGACAGCGAGATGCACGCTATTCTCAACGACCCGGGGAAAAACGATCGGGAAAAATGGAAGCTGTACAGACAGGTGCTGAGACGTTACTTGTTTTTTGCCGCCGAGTCGCGAAAACCTTTGCAATTCTCCATACGAGGGGTGGGTGGCGAGGCTGCCGGTAGTAATACCGCTGGCGAAGAAGAAGAAGCGGAAGAGATGGACGGGGTGACTGAGGGGAATGCAGCTGGTAACAGCGGCCTAGCTATACAGGATATCGTGGTGAGCGTGCCGGACAAGTTTCGGCGGAAAGCGGAGCTCTTGCTGAACTATCTGACCACCAACGGTCGCTCCGAGATCTCGTGGGACGACAAGGGGACGATAGCCGTAAGGGGGACTCGGATAGCCGGGACAAACATCATCGATCTGATAAACGACGCGGTACGCGAGAGAAAATCTATGCAGGCCAGGGGGAGGGAACAGTTCGCCAGGATCCTTCACTCGATCAACACGCCGCAAGAGTACATAGGTAATCCCGTTTTTCAAAAACCTACGCGTCACGCCTCGTCACGATCGACAGCCGGCCCATCTCATCAGAGGCGTATCAACGAGGAGGAGGAGGACTGGGGTGTGGACGGTGACATTGACACGAACGAGGCGGGTGAGGAGGAGGATACGGATTCGGACTCGATATTTGCCACACCCAAGAACAGACAACGACCAGGGCAAACCGGAAACGGTGCTTGGTTGAGACTCAGGTTGAAATGAAGATCCTCGAACGACTGTACTACGATCCGGCCAACGAGGCGGGTTACGCGGGTGCCAGGAACTTGACTCGATCCGCGGGTGAAAGAAAAAAGGGGAAAAAAAAAATACCTCGCGCCGCGGTGGTCGAATGGTTGGCGTCGCAGGACGCGTACACGCTGCACAAGTCGATACGTAGGAAATTTCCCCGAGCCAGATACAACGTGCAGAATATAGACGACCTGTGGAAAGCGGATCTGGTGGATCTCAGATCGATCAAACAGTACAACGACGGATACGGCTACCTGCTGGTGATCATAGACGTGCTCAGCAAGTTTGCCTGGGTCGAGCCGCTCGCCGACAAGAGCGCGGCTACCGTTGCCGGGGCTTTCGAGCGCGTGTTGTCCTCCACGGAACGCTGCCCGATTCAGCTGCAGACCGACAAAGGCAAGGAGTTTGTCGGAGCTCAATTCCAGAAGCTGCTCGCTGCCAGAGGGGTGCGCTACAGAGTCACGCGAAACCCCGACATAAAGGCAGCCGTTGTGGAACGCTTCAATCGTACTCTCAAGGAGAGAATGTGGCGTTACTTCACCCACAAGAATACCCATCGCTACCTGGATGTGCTGCGACAGCTGGTAGGGGCGTACAACGCCACCACCCACTCGACCATTAAAATGGCTCCGTCGATGGTGACGCTGGAAAATGCCGCAGCCGCCCGCTTCAACATGGAAAAGGCACGCGGTGGCCCGCCGTGATCCGGTGCAAAGCCACGGTTTCGAGTGGGGGAGCGGGTTCGCATCAGTAAGGCTAAGGGTGCCTTCAAGAAGGGTTACGAGGCCAACTGGACCGAGGAGGTGTTTGAGATTCGACGCGTTCTGCACCGAGCGCCGATCGTCTACCTGTTGGTTGATTTGGAGGGGGAGGAGATAGACGGCTTGTTTTACGAGGCTGAGTTGCAGCGCGTGATCAAGGACGATGTTATGACTGTGGATAAAATAATACGGACGCGGGGAAAGGGGGCCAGTAAGAAGCTGTTTGTCAGTTGGCGCGGTTATCCGGAAAAGTTCAACTCTTGGATCGCTGCGAGCAGCGTGCGAAAACAGGCATGAAGGATCAGTTTTACATCACGCTGCCCAGCAACAGCTCGATGAAATTTTTTCCCCGCAACACGACGGCTCGATTCACCACCCAGCTACCGCGACGGATCGAGCTTGTCGGAGAGTGGGAAGTCGCCCTGGTGGAGATCCACTACCCGCTGACGCTTCAAAACATAAACGAACCCTACAACGCGGTGGGATTTCACGTGCATCGGTCGGACACTCCAGCGGAAAATTTTCACGATATTTCATTGTTGCCGGGGGAAAAACGAGTGGCGCAGGGTAAATTCCTCATCGAACCCGGTATTTACACGGATATTTGGGAAATTATCCAAACGTTGAACGGTTTGCCGACCATCAAGGAGCATTTGGAGTTTGGACGAGCCGACAGCGCGGACGATCGTTTGGACGTGGTCAGAAAATGCAGCTGCAAGGATGGTCACTACCTCTCGTTTTCCGACGGCATTCGTCAACAACTCGGATTTCCAAAGCTCACGACCAACATACGCGACAGGGTGGTGGCCAACCATCCTTTGAACCTACCAAGCGGGATACCCTCGCAGATGTTTGTCTACACGGATCTCGCGGAGCCCAGAATAGTGGGCGATGTCTACGCTCCGCTGCTGCGTATAGTGCGGACGGTGGGCAAAAATTTTCACAACGGTGTCTCGGAAAGCAAATCCCTGGCACCCCCGCACTACGTACCTCTGCTTCTCACCAATTTCCGTACCATTGAAATCGATATAAGGGACTCTCAGGGTAGACCCATGCCATTCACGCGCGGGACGTTGACGGCTACGTTGCACTTCAAGAGGTCACACTGATGGCTCGCTACCTTGAACATTACGACGATCAGGTGGGTGGTGATGGTATAGGCGGAGTTTATTCCGGTGCGCCGCTACAGCGTGGTAGCGGAATCGGTAGCTTTCTGGGGGGATTGTTTCGGCGCGTGATACCCATTCTGAAGAGCGGTGCGCGCGTGTTGGGGAAGGAGGCTCTGCGGACCGGTGTGAGAGTCGTGGAAGATATGGACGCCAACACACCCTTCAAAGAGGCGCTCAAGAAACGCGTCGTCGAGTCGGGTTACAATCTGAGGCGAAAAGCTACAGATAAATTGGGCAATCTGATGAAGGGGTCCGGATATAAAACGCTGCGCGGCGGACCGAGGGGGCAGTTGCTGCGGGGTCGCGGTGCAGGATCGATCGGGTCGCGTAGGAAAGGTGTCAAGAAAAGCAAACCGAGAAAGAAGAAGAAACCGGGGCTTGCCGGAATTAAAAAAAAAAAAAAAAACAACTCTCAAGAAGAAGAAGAAGAAGAAAAGCTGTTGCGGGAGTAAAAAAAGAAGCGTTGCTGATATCTTCGAAGCTCGCTAACAACGAAAATAATAAACATCGACCATGGCGTACTTGCACACACACTCCTGCGAGTGTCTGAAATCGGAGCTGGATTTGTTCTCTTTACCACCGACGCAAACCACGATCGAGAGCGGGCAGTGGGTCCACTACAAGCCTGTGTCGTCGCTCACGGATGACTCACCCATAGAGTTTATGGTGCCCGGCCTCAGCGACGAGTATCTCGACCTCTCCCACACTATGCTCAGCCTGCGTGTGAGTCTACGAACGCTCAGCGGGGAGCCGGCGGCAAAGGGGGCTGCAAAGGCCGTCGTGGCCCCTGTAAACAACCTGCTGCACTCTCTGTTCAGCCAGGCCGACGTGTTCTTCAATCAGAAGCTAGTTTCACCGGCCAACAACGCGTACGCTTACCGAGCCTACATAGAGTCGTTGCTGAATTACAATTCGGCTGCGAAACAATCACACCTAACCACCACCCTTTGGTACGGGGATACAGCGGGGAAGATGGATGAAATCGGATCGGCTAACAAAGGGTTTGCCCAGCGGCAAAAGCTTCTAAACGGTGAAACCAGCGTGGATTTGATCGGGCATCTTCACTGCGACGTGTTTAATCAGGAGAAGTTTCTGCTAAACGGTGTCGAGTTACGGGTATGGCTCGTGCGCTCGCGGGACGCCTTCTGCCTCATAGAGAGCACCAACACACACGGCGTACACATACTAGAGGCCTCGCTGCTCGTGCGACGCGTAACGATAAACCCCGGCGTCCTGCTGGCTCACGCCAGAGCTCTGGGTAAAGGCACGGCAAAGTATCCTCTTACCAGAGTGGAGGTGAAGGCTATGACTATTCACAGCGGTGTGCAGGGTGATACGTTGGACAATGTATTTCTGGGTCAACTGCCTAAAAGAATGATTGTGGGTTTTGTCGATAACAAGGCCTTCAACGGTGATAAAGCCTACAACCCCTTCAACTTTCAACATTTCAACATAAACTTTCTGTCGCTGTACGTGGACGGGTCTCAGATCCCCTCGAAGCCGCTACAGCCCGACTTTACGCGAAGCAAGCTCTACGTGGATGCCTACCACACCCTTTTCTCCGGAACAGGCATACATTTCCTAAACGAAGGGAACGGTATAGATCGTGAAGATTTCCCCCACGGGTATTGCCTGACGGCCTTCGACCTCACCCCCGATCTGTCGGCAAACAGCGGCACCCACTGGAATTTGGTCAGACACGGCAGCGTTAGAATCGAGGTGCGCTTCGAGGCTGCCCTGGCAACGACGATAAATTGCATCGTGTACGCGGAATTTGACAACGTCTTGGAAATTGACGCGGCGCGGCAGGTTATAGTGGACTTTGGAGGATAGACAGCGAGGTGAAACCTGAACCACCTCCCCAACCATTGAAAAAAAAAAATAGCTGACGTTGCGTATCGAGGAAAGGTCGCTAAAGTCGAACGAAACACGCAGTATCCAGTTTTCCGTATACCCGCGAACACGTTTATAGCAATATGGTGGACTACGTGGTCGATGTGCAGGGTTTTCGAGACGCTCAAAACGGTTTTGCTGTCAAGGAGGTTTCCGTGTTAGCTTTGAATCGCGACCACATCGGGCACTGGGTAGCCACACCACCCTGCGCCTTCACCGATCTCCCGGCGAATATTTGTGCTCAGAACAATTATCTTTCGCGCAGCCATCACGGTATAGAGTGGTTCGACGGTGATATTCAAGACAAACAAATCTACAGAAAACTGCGCGCCGTGGCACGTTCGGCCCGCATGATTTATACGCGCGGTGCGGAAAAGGCGAAATTGTTGCGGCGCGTTATGTCGCGTCAGGTGACGAATCTGGAGGACGAGGACTGCCCCGCATTCGGAAAGTTGCCGCCATCGGATACGGACTGCATGCATCACGCTTTGAGCAATCCCGGGGAATTTGTCTGTTCGTTGAATCGCGCGGCTGTGCTGAAATTTTGGCTGCTGGGGAGAGGGGCGACTGACGAGGTGGACGGTGGCGGGTTTTCTACAACCGAATCCGAAGAGTGCAATGAACAGTCTGGAACTGAGGAGAGTTTTGGCGTTGATACCGACGGCTACGTGTGGCGTGTACGCGGCTGATCGTATTCCTTTGCGGTGGTCCCGCCCCGCGGCCCTTATCGCAAATACCGATGTCCACACACAGCCAGGAAGTCACTGGGTCGCTTTCTACAACGACGAGTCCGGTAACGGGGTGTACTTTGACAGTTACGGGGTTGCACCCTTCATCCCACACCACGTGCGTCGTCTGCGGAGAAACTGTCCGCGCTACCGGTGCAACACGCGCCAGCTCCAGAGTGCATTTTCCGACGTGTGTGGTCAGTTTTGTGTCATGTTTCTCTATAATATGCATTTTGGTTACACGCTTGATGCTTTTGTGGATATTTTTACGGATGATTATGTAAAAAATGATTCGATGGCCGCGTCGTTTTACAATTGCGTGGCTAAAAAAATTAAGAGTTGCGACAAACTCGACGCCTCTTGTCTATCCTGTGTACAGATATGTTAAGGAAACGTTGTTAATTATAGGCTAGTTTTAAGCAATATTGAATAAAGTGAAAATTTTGTAACGAAGTAGCGTGTGTCGTTTATTGCGAGCGCATCCCACCAGTATTTCAGCAACGTCAGCAGTTTTGGAGGTGAGAATGGTCATTTAATACCCGTCGGGACATCGAGACGTTTCTTGATAAGTATGTGCCTCTATCTCCCCCCCTTGCTCTAGGTACGCGATGCAGCGAGGTATATTTCTCTGCAGGAGTCGTCACTCCATCTTCAACCACCGAGTGAATTAAGAAGTGAGTGTGATTGTTCTCTGCTAATTTTGGCGAAAAGGATTGTGCAGTTTTGTGATTAAAAAAGTTTTTTTCGTTGCAGAAATGGAAGACTTCGTGGCTGCAGTGCTAATCCACGGTGACCCCCGTGACATGTGGTTCCTCAGGGAACATTTGATCGCGATGCTGGCCGAGGTAGACAGGGAGATCGAGGCGCGGGAGGCAGAGTTGCTAGCCCTTGAGGGGGATAGCGACTTTGCCGAAAGCGCCTCGACGTTGAGCTCGGCTGCATCCACAATCCCTGAGGACAATGAGCACATTGTCTACGGGAGTCACGGGGGTGGAATAGTAAGAGAGAACGCAATTGAGGAGGAGATACGTGAAAATGTGGATATTTGGATGGGCCGAGGGTGGGACGAGGGCGAGGAAGAAGAGAATGCTGGTGAGGAAAGAGACTTCGAGGAAGAGCTGAGGGAGATAGCGAGGTTGCGGGAGGAAGAGGAGGAAGACGAGGAAGACGAGGACCGGTGGTGGCTGCCGTCGGAAGATGAGGGGTACCAATCCGGTAAGTTGATATATATATATATAATTTTCGTCGAATTTCGTTCGGTTATTGTACTAATAATTCCCGTATGTTTCAGACGAGGTACCCCGAGACGTTTAGATTGTAAATAGTTTTTAGTTAATTTATTTTAGTTTGTAAGAAATGTAAAATAGCTTTTAAATTTTTAATAAATTATTGTATACATTTTTTAAATATAATTTGCGTCATTTCCTGAATATACCCCACCATTTTGAAGAATTTCAGATTTAGATATTATTTAGTATAAGAGAGAGAAATTTAAAGCAGTCGCCATATTGGAATATGGAAAAAAATAGTAGCCATCTTGGAAAAGCCGCCATATTGGTTTGTATGGGTGGGGCCATCTTAGATCAGACATCTTGGATTTTGAAAAATAGTAGCCATATTTGATTTTGAAAAAATAGTAGCCATCTTGGATTTTGAAAAAAAATAGTAGCCATCTTGGATTTTGAAAAAATTGGAAAACGGGCGCCATATTTGTTTATAATATTGCGTATGGGCGCCGCCATCTTGGATCGGACAGTCTCTCATTGTTTTGACGCCGAATCCCCACTCCCGCCCGGTCACTGACCTCCGGCCAGGGTGACGTCATTTGTTATGACTCGCCATGGCTGGCACCTACTACTCCTTACCCTTACCGCCATCACGGTAGGGTGTTCTTTCTGAAAATAAAAGCACCTGTACTCCAGATCGTCATTTTTATTTTCAATGTTTCCCACATTGTTTTCATTTTATTTATCGAATATCACAAGACTCGTTACAATCTCGCTCAGTAATAAACGTTACTCCAGTAACTGTGAAAAATAAATTGAAAGAATTGAGTAGAATAGATTAGTAGTTCGTTCGGTTCTGGGATAGGATTCTGTTGTCGAGTTAGTCAGAAATACACAGAATTACAGAGTCCGTCTGAGGAACTCGAGATATATGAGTGATATCGGTGCCTTTTTCTCATAGTTTCTGTTCATTATTTATATGTTTTACTTATATCTATTTGATCTGTTCTTACCCACGCAGCACACATGTCCGATAGATGTCCATAGGACATCCATCAGATATCCAAATGTCCCATGGCTATCTTATGGATATCCTATGAACAACTATCAGATATGTGTGCTGTACGGGTATAGTCTCGCCACTCAAGACAATCACAATTGGTATGTAAAAACGATGATTTCCTGATTTACATTTTGGTTAAATCTTGTCTTAAAGTCGAATATCTGTGGTCTGTGATTCTTCAGTGTTTGCTCAATTTCTACTCATTTTATTCATCATGAATGTATCACTCGAAGTAGAAGTAATCGGAGAAGGGCCTCAATCAATCAAGTCGAGTCAATTTTTGAAATGTGATGGCCTGACGTTTCGGCAGTGTTATGCTGCCCTCATCAGAGGCTATTTATTGGAAAAAATTACAAGTTTGAGTTTACAAAGGTCAAAAGGTAATTTTTTCCAATAAATAGCCTCTGATGAGGGCAGCATAACACTGCCGAAACGTCAGGCCATCACATTTCAAAAATTGACTCGACTTGATTGATTGAGACCCTTCTCCGATTACTTCTACTCATTTTTTTTACAAAGTTATCACCTCCAACGCCCCTATTCTACTAACTTTTTGCTCACTTTTTACTCACCTTTCAAGCTTTTTACTACCCGCTTCCCAACTGCGTATGCAAGCCTTGAAATATATTACGTTGCATATAAGATTTTTATTGATTTCTCTCTGAATTTGTTAAAATCAATATTCATTCGTAATCTCGTTTTGACGAGCATCCAATTATCACAATTGTGAGGCAAATTTTTTTTCCATGTGCGCCGAGATGATTTTTTAGAACTTGAAACACGTATTTCGATATTTACATACTGAAAAATAGACCTATCAAACTCAAACGCACTTCAAACGTGTAAAATATAATTTACTGAAGTTCAATGCACGATGGTGACGTAGAGTGAATATTATCACAGTCTAATGCACTGCGTCGACGTAGAGAATAAAATAAAGCTGATCGTAGTCTAATGCACAATGTTGGCTTACGGTCTGGTTTTGACTAGACTATACGAATATATAACCTAAAGCTCATCGAAGTCTAACTCATAACGTCAACTTCAATATCGGGTCTGAACAGAAGGTATCAGAAATCATATAGAATTGAGCCTATTGATGAAGACTAGCGTAGAGCATAAAATATAAGTTTCTGGTGTCAAACACTTGCGTTCTGCTCTCTTCGTCTGACTCTTACCATTTCTTGTATTCAATCATACTATCCCGATATTTTGCAGCCCTAGCGTTTTCTCTCATCATCCTCTCTTCTTAACCCGCTACAAAATTAAACAATCCTTAAAAAGTTTTTTGTCCAATAATTAGTACATTCATAAATGCAAATATGCTGAGTCTACAATGAATAAATAAATATACGTGATAATCTATATCATCTGAGAAAGAAGGAGTCGATCAATCATTTCTTTAATAGCGAATAAGTATTTTCATTCCATTTGTCGTGATAGCATTAATCTTAATTTGAAGAAAGCTTAATAGAGTCGAACATATAGACAGGTTGCATACCAAAATGTAAGAAATTTATTGAAATTCGACATCAAATTATGAATATACATTATACATGGATTAAAAAATTATCTCCACCGGAAGTCAAGGCACTGCGTTGACGTGGAATGTAGAAAAAAAGCCTATCGGAGTCCAACACGCAACGTCGTCTGACAGTCTCGTTTTGACTAGATGATACGGAGTTAGATTATAAAACTCGTTGTTGACTCTCAATTGAGTCTGAGCAGACGAGCCTTCGAAGATGAGCTTAACATGTAGTTGAAGTAGAATTCGTTGCAATCCAACGCTTGAACTAGGCTTTATTGGTCTGGCTCTTTGCCGTTTCCTATATCAAATCACGCTATCCTGATAGTTTTCAACTTCAACATTTTCTCTTGATTTTCTCTTGTCAGACTTCTTCAGGCGGTAACTTGCTAAATAATACCCAAAAAATCGTTTCTTCCGATAATTGCATTCATGAATGAAAATAAGCTATATTTACAATGTATGGGTGAATAAAATTTGTAGGTAATAGTCAGTTAATAATAGTCATCTGACAGTCTTGTCCGTTCACAATTGTTAGTTTATTTATTACCATGAATTTTACACGTCAGTCGATTCGCATAACCTCAAGAGCTCGAGATCGTAGGATTTAAGATTAACATATCGAAACATTTTTTATTAGCATTGCTCGTACTTTACTAGTTTTTATCAAGCATTGCTCGTACTTTCTTTTATTTCTTTTATTTCTTTTATTTATTTGGATTTAAAAACATGAAATGACAACACGCGTCTGCTAGTGTTGCATAGATTTTCCCCTCTATGTGATTTTATGGGAATGGTTTTAGTGTGAACGAATCTTGGCTGACGACGACGTAGGAGAAACATTGTACGAGGAAACGGGGATATCAGAATGTGTAGTTAATTTATTAAGCATTACTCATACTTTCTTTTATTTCTTTTATATTTGGATTTGGATTTAAAAACATGAAATGACAACACGCGTCTGCTAGTGTTGCAGACGGTTTCTGTCTGCGATACCACCGCTGACTACGTCATGACTCTCGTACTTACACCACTCGATACAACTTTTGTGTGGATTTTCCCTTCTACTATGTGATTTTATGGGAATGGTTTGAATGCGATGAATCTTGGTCTGAATTTTTGTGTGGATTTTCCCTTCTATGTCATGTTCCCAGATGCGTGAAGACGTATGTTCTGTGTATAAGCATAGGATATACGCCCTGCGGTTAGCGACGAAATGTGATTTCATGGGAATGGTTTTAGTGTCAACGAATCTTGGTCTGAAGACGACGAAGGAGAAACATTGTACGAGGAAACGGGGTATCAAAATCTGTAGTTAATTATATCTCAGCACTCCGGACACCGATTTAATCGATCTAGGGCTCAAATGAAAGCTTTTCATGCCCACATCCTGGATTAAATTAGTTTTAATTCGTGTATGTTGTGAGATGAAAAAAAAACAAAGATACTAATTCGCGGTATAGGTTAGGGTAGTTGCCTCTCGGGTATATAGACTCGTTGAGTCTCGCGCTTGAAAAAAAATTTTTTTTAATGTACTTGGCGCGAGACTCTACCGAGTCTCTTGATTATCTTTCATTTTAACGTGAATTGCAGTTTTTCGGGCTCGCAGACGCGATGGAACTATTCAAAAACCAACACTCAGATCTGGCTAACTGTGAACCATCCACAAATTTCTCTCGCAGAGTTAAGTTGCTTCTAACTGCCATGAATAGTCGGACTCCGGTAAATAATTTAAAACCTGGAAATGATATGTGGAAGGTAATAGACACTCGTTGACTTTGTTGTGAATAGTCATTTTTTGTATTCTAAGGTACCTGCTATTTGCATGAGGAAATAAATTCTGATCAAATAAAGGGGTATCCAAGTAATGAAATGGAATTAAAATATTCAATTGTGTATAGAACTCGTATTATTGACCTCGAATGTGTAGGAGAAGTTTTTGGAAATGAAGGTCAGATGAAACCAATTATTTTCAATGTAACGTTTCGACCCAAATGAGGGCCCTCTTCAGACGAAAGTTTTATTACTGTCGAAAGAACACAAATATAAGTAACAATCATATGAAAATATAATACAATATAGAGAGTATGATATAGCGACTAAGTCGATTGCACACAGGTGGTACTCAAATAATAAAAAAACAAAAGACGAACTCATTTACATCTGGAGTTGATAATAGAAATCTTAAAGCTTAGACGTTAATAGTATATTATGCTGCAAGGACCGAACGACAGTGATTTTTGACCAGGGTGAAGTTGGCTGAACGAGACGAAGGCGAGGGCGAAGCCCGAGCCACAGTCGAGTGCAGCCAACTTCGCCCGCGTCAAAAATTACTGTCAATCTGTCCATGCTGCATACCATACTTTTCATAACAAGCGCACAGAAAGTGGGGTTTGTCCTCATTTAGAGCGGAAAATCAGTCTTTGAGTCAGGATTCAGGTATACCACTAATATATATTCTAACTGGATAGCCGATCGACCAAAATCGACGTCACCGCATGGTGGCAACGTTCGGAACTGGAGGACAAATATTTTCATTTTTGACCAGCATTTTTGTCCTAGGACCTGAAAAACTAACGAATTGGATCCTGACTCAAAAAGACTTATTTTCCGCTCTCAAATGAGGACAAAAAAACCCCACTTTCGGTGCGCGTGTTATGAAAAGATAATAGTATATTATGTGGCATGCCCGTAAACCAAGTGTTTTTCGGCGAGAATAATGATTTCAGGACGAGCTAAAGGCGAGCCGAAGGCGAGCCGGAAGCGAGTTCTGAAATCATTATTCGAGTGAAAAACGGTTTACGGGTTGCGCCCCATACTGTATTTTTTTCGAAATAGGCATGAAAAGTCACTTTGGCGCCTGTTGAGATTCACTAGACGAAGAGTGAGGTTATGGTGCGACCTGTCGCGCACTTCGAACCGCGCATCGAAACTGCCGTATAAAGACTTTATACGGCAGCTTTGGAATGCGCACTTCGAACTGCGCATCCAGACTGCCATATAAAGACTTTATAGGGCAGTTCTGAAATCAACCGTATAAACTGACACTTTGTGGATCGAAAACAGGCGTCAAAAAGTGACTTTTCAATGCCTATGCCGAAAAAACTTATTTATAAAGTACGATAGAAATTATATAGTAACACGATCAAATTTCACCCACGTGGGGTAACCTCAAAATAACACATTCGGTTCTAATTAAATAGAGCAGAACAATAAGTTAGAGATAGATACCTAATTAAGCCAGGTCATGTAATTAAAGACACCAAGAAACAAACACAGAGCAATGCGTAGCTCCCATTTCACCATCGTAACCAGAAATTAAATTAAGGAACTCCTCAGACAAGAATTATTAGAGACTTCTTAAGGGGACCAATACAGTTTGAACCAATGAATTCAACATACTCCAAAAATCATTTATAACTTAACCAAAGTTCATTACACATCAAAAAAATCATGTGCCCAAATCAGTTGTCGTAAGGTTTCAGCCACACGGTTGGTCCAATTTCACATTTTGACGTCTCATTTTCTTCGGAGCGCAATCCTACATCGTGTGAACGCGGGGATCTGTAAAAAAAAAATCATGTGAAAAGTTATAGCGAGTTATCAAAATTCACCCAAAATGTGGCCACTCTTTTGCAGATAACTTGGTCCAAAAATTTTATTTTCAAATTTCCCTCGTTCATACGATGAGGATTGGTTTTCTGAAAAAAAAAAAGCCCTAGCCGAGTCAAATCGGTCCAACGGTACTCCTAAAACCTTACGACACAGCTCCAAAAACATAGTTTTCAGATAAACGCGTTTGAAGTTTTCACTGAAAAATCGGAAATGACTACTAGAAAAGTTCGCCTTATTGTATCGACACCATGAGTCTTTCCCACTGGGACAGAGATGATGTTGAGGCTTTGCGTCCGTTGGGCTCTTATGATGCCAGATTGCCCATATCGCCTCAGTCATGTCCTCAACTGACTGGGAATTGTTACGGATAGCATTTCCGTAATTTGACTGCATTTGGTCAATTACAACGTCCGTCAACCTTCCCTTCCCACCCAGTCCTTTTCCGTCAGATAGTTTTTGCCCCTTGAGCCTCAATTTCAACTTGCGCATCTGAGTTCCAAATCTCTTTTGAACGTGTCCACAGCACTCGATTTTGTTGACCTTGACGTCAGGTCCATAAGGCTCCGCTTTCACTACCGCAGCATAACTCTTGGTGTCTCCGTCACCGATGTAGCCGACATACTTCGCGTTGTGTTTCTTTTCTGAGCGCTGAAATATCAGGAGGTTGAAGTTCGTAACGTTAATGTAACAAAATATTTGCCAAAGATTCTCAAATCCAAGACTCGATCGTTTCAAATGGATCAAGAACGTTGCATAATTCCTCAAATTGTGTGAAACATGTTTATCTCGCATATTTTATGATTCTAACAACATTTGAATCACGAAATATTGCATTTCTTCAACGAATATTCTGTTACGTTAACGTTACGAACTTCAACCTCATGAAATATCTTCACCATACCATGGGGCACTTCCATTGCCCCAGACGAGCCGGTATGGTTAGCCTGACAATTCGGCTGATGTACTTCGTACCACGACTTCCATTCTGCTGTGCTCTCCTTTCCTTTCCATGGAAGGCACGCGTTGCAGTGGGAAGATAGGACTTCAAGGTCGACTACCTGAAATATTCACAAAGATTCGTTTCTTCAGAAGAAAAATAGTTTGATGGTTTCTAGTCGAAGACTGTGGAAATGAGAAAAATGTATATTTATAGATAGAGCATGAGAAATCAACTACCTTTCCTGTTGCACTGCCAATTACTGTACAAATGCCGTTGAGTGATTTGTACCCTCGTCTCTGCCATGTTCCATCACACTGCACCGTGATGTTTCTTGTCTGTGGTTCCGCTGAGGCCTCTACCTCCTCTTCGACAGCTTGTTGAAATACTGTATTTGCCACTTTGGTTGTAGCTCCCTCCATATGCCGGACAATGGTGTCGTACGTTGGACGTTTTACAGCTGGCAGAAGGTCCATCACTCCGCAAAATGTTGTCAAACCCTCCAAGCCTTGACCGATACAGCGCATTGCTAGGATGGCTCGCCGATTTATTTCAAACGCAGACTTTGCATTGTCAATCTTTGGGCCACTCTTGAACGTTTTCAGCTGTACGCAGTTTTCACAACTGATGCCGTACGTACCTCCCAGACCTCTCAAACTGACTTTTGACATAGTTATCGATCCACTACACGTTTTGCAGCACAGATTCTCTTGAAGACTTCGGAACAAGGTTTCGAGGTGAAACAATCTATAGCCGGCAGATTGGCTGGCTATGTAGTCGCCAGTTATCTTTTCGTCGCAAGCTGTTGAAGTATTGGGAACTTCGTTGACGGCCGTTGCAGGGCGATGAAAAGTCTTTGCTCTTTTTGCTGGCCGGCCATGCGATCTTTTGCGGCCCTCGCCGGCAACACGCTCTCTCCGTTTCATATTTTCGTCTATTGTAATGATTTTCTCCTTTTAGATGTAATTTATTAGATCTGCGAACAAAAAGAAAAAAACTTCCACCGCACACACGCGTATATACGATACTTACTTTGAGGTTAGTCGGTCGTTTCCCCCAAATAAACCTCACACACACTGTCACTCGATGTCACACACACAAGTAGAAGAAGTAGATTTTAGCACGATTGAATCGCGGATTTTTTAGTACTGAAAAGTACTTTTTTTTTATTTATTTTAATCGGAACAGATTTAAAAAGCGGGAACGTTGACACGATTTCAGAAAGCGTTTAGAAAACAATGGCCGGTCACAAAACATGTGAGCGACATGTAAATAAGGCGACAGCGCCAATTGCGCCAGTTCGCGAAAGCTCAATTATGAATCTCGGTCGATAACTCTGTCACTTTTACGAATTCGTCGACGCCAATTTTTTTAGAGATAGATATGACCCTGAGATAGCATATACCGTAAAAAACGAAAAAACGATTTTCGCAAAATTTCAAACTGTACGGGTCCCCTTAACACGTGTAGACTAGACAAGATCTCGGACGGAAAGACCAATTGCCAAAAAGGCATAAAGTGTGTCGACATACTATAGAGACAAGACGCAAAAATATAGAACTATTAGACTAGTTAGTTGCGTCACAGAGGTTAGATCACAAGAAGTTAGATTTAGTGTGTCGCATTATAGGTAATTAGAGACTTGTAGGTGTCGCTCAGGTGTTCTACATCTTGCCTTAAATTAACCGAGTTAGAGTGGCTAACAATATTGCACATTTCTAAAAGTAAACGCTTATAATATAACGGTTCTTCAGTTATTATCTTGACACCACTATAATCAAACAGGTGGTCATTGTTGACCACATGCTTGATCAGAGCAGTGTAGTGATCTACATTATCATAAATGTTCCTTTTATGTTCATTAAGCCTAGTATGCAAGTGGTGACTAGTTTGTCCTATATGAGCCATTCCACGTCAGACCGGACAAAATAAATCAAAAAATGACCTCGATGTTATCGATTTCGCAATGATTTTTTTTACGGGTTCTATGGAACAAATAAATGAATCAAACAATTTTTTTTTTTTTTGGCCCCTATTTTCCAAGTTACACGGGGGTGAAATTCGAGAAAAAGAGCCAAAAATCGAAAACATACTCCTCTTCAAACGGTCATATCATTGATTGTATTCATCCTAGAGACTTCATCCAAAAACCATTTTAAAGCTATTGAATGACACTATTATAATATATTTATTTAATTTTGCGGTAACAAACAATTCCATTTGTTATAAACAAATATATTATTCAAACGTGATTTTCAAACAAAGGCCACGCGATACCATTCTCAAAAAAATATGAGCGTATTCCTTGATCAATTCACTACAAAATCGTTAAGTCAATTTCATGGAGAAACGATGGACACTATATGAAAACGATTTATTTATAAGCGACGGCGCGCGCTGCCACCCAAAAACCCGGCTCAGGTACGTGTGGCTAGCATGAGAAAGCATCGGTGGGCATGTTTACGGTCATATCTTTGGTTGTTTTCATCCGAGAGACTGCTCCCTAGAACCATTTCAAAGCTATTGAATGACACTATTTATAGGGTAGATTGGTCCCAAACCGACCGGTGCTCCAACGGTGGTCCCATCCCGACCTCTCCATTCAAATAGCATGGAGAGGTCGGGATGGGACCACCTTTGGAGCACCGGTCGGTTTGGGACCACTCTACCCTATATATTTATTTAATTCTGTGGTAACAAACAATTCTATTTGTTATAAACAAATATATTATTCAAACGTGATTTTCAAAGCAAGGGCCACGCGATAACATTCTCAAAAAAATATAAGCTTATTCCTTGATCAATTCTCTACAAAATCGTTAAGTCAATTTTATGGAGAAACGATGGAAACCATGTGAAAACGATTTATTTATAAGCGACGGCGCGCGCTGCCGCTGAAAGACCCGGCTCGGGTACGGTTTTTGGTTGGCAGCGCGCGCCGTCGCTTATAAATAAATCGTTTTCATATAGTGTCCATCGTTTCTCCATGAAATTGACTTAACGATTTTGTAGAGAATTGATCAAGGAATACGCTCATATTTTTTTGAGAATGGTATCGCGTAGCCTTTGTTTGAAAATCACGTTTGAATAATATATTTGTTTATAACAAATAGAATTGTTTGTTGCCGCAAAATTAAATAAATATATTATAATAGTGTCATTCAATAGCTATAAAATGGTTCTTGGATGAAGTCTCTAGGATGAATACAATCAAATATATGACCGTTTGAAGAGGAGTATGTTTTCGATTTTTGGCTCTTTTTCCTGAATTTCACCCCCGTGTAACTTGGAAAATAGGGGCCAAAAAAAAAAAAAAGAAAATTGTTTGATCCATTTATTTGTTCCATAGAATCCGTAAAAAAAATCATTGCGAAATCGGTAACATCGAGGTCAGAAAGCTGTCCGGTCTGACGTGGAATTGCTCATATATACTTGGTTACAATCCCTACATGGGATTTGATAAACCACGTTCGAACGCTTATCCAAAAGTAGACCATCCTTCCCGGAGTCAAACAAATAATTTAAATCATGCACGCTTTTCCCCACAAAATTGATATTGTATTTTTTAAAAACTCTATCAAGAGACTCAAATAGTCCAGCTACGTAAGGTAAAGAGATGAATTTTTTAGGAGTAAGGTTTAAGTCAGCAATATCAATATTGTTATTAGAGTTCAAGTTGCTAAGGATTAACCGGTGTCTAGCGTTAATGTGTTTTTTTAAGAAAACCTGAAGGGTAATCGTTCGAGCGCAGAACATCGTATATTAAGGGGACCAGTACAGTTTGAACCAATGAATTCAACATACTCCAAAAATCATTTATAACTTAACCAAAGTTCATTACATATCAAAAAAATCATGTTGCCCAAATCAGTTGTCGTAAGGTTTCAGCCACACGGTTGGTCCAATTTCACATTTTGACGTCTCATTTTCTTCGGAGTGCAATCCTACATCGTGTGAACGCGGGGATCTGTAAAAAAAAAATCATGTGAAAAGTTATAGCGAGTTATCAAAATTCACCCAAAATGTGGCCACTCTTTTGCAGATAACTTGGTCCAAAAATTTTATTTCCAAATTTCCCTCGTTCATACGATGAGGATTGGTTTTCTGAAAAAAATAAGCCCTAGCCGAGCCAAATCGGTCCAACGGTACTCTTAAAACCTTACGACACAGCTCCAAAAACATAGTTTTGAGATAAACGCGTTTTAAGTTTTCACTAAAAAATCAGAAATAACTACTAGAAAAGTTCAAGATATCAAAAATTGTTACAAACAAAAGTTGTTTGGAAAAAAATTTTGACTCAAGTGACCATTTTTTATTTCGACGAAAAAAATTGTTCTTTTCCTTTCCAACTTTCAAAGTAATATTTCTAACGAACCATGTTCAAAAAGCTCCGGCAGCGTATGACGGTCCGTCCCTAGCTTCTGCAGTCTTATTTTGACCTAGCCGCAGTCTTCTGATAGCGATTCGGGCTTCTCGAGTCTATCAGCTGCCTGTCGTCGGGCCTGTTCCAAGCGTATTTGGTTAGTCTGAATCATTTGAGCTCTTGCGTGAGATCCTGGGGTCACTCCAAGTGCAGTCATGACCTTCAGGATCCCAGTGGCTCCTTCGGAGAAAGTTATTGCTGCGAGATTTGCTGCTATAGACACTATTTTCCGTCCTGTGTACACTCTCTTGGGGCAGAATTTCCAAATCACGTTGTTCAGTGACTCATTAGCGTTCTGAGTCTTACCACCAACGCAGCGGGTGAGTAGTTCTGGAGCTGTGAGATTTTCGAAGACAGGCTTGATCGCGTCCATCATGACTTGGGGAAGAGAATTATTATTATTATTAATAATAATAATGATAATAATAATAATAATAATAATAATAATAATAATAATATTAATATTAATGATATTATTATTATTTATTATTATTATTATTATTATTATCATTATTATCATTATTATTATTATTATTATACGATACTCACTTTGAGGTTAGTCGGTGGTTTCCCACAAATAAACCTCACACACACTGTAACTTGATGTCACACACACAAGTAGCAGAAGTAGATTTTAGCACGATTGAATCACGGATTTTTTAGTACTGAAAAGTACTGTTTTTTTATTTATTGTAATCGGAACAGATTTAAAAAGCGGGAACGTTGACACGATTTCAGAAAGCGTTCAGAAAACAATGGCCGGTCACACAACATGTGAGCGACATGTAAATAAGGCGACAGCGCCAATTGCGCCAGTTCGCCAAAGCTCAATTATGAATCTCGGTCGATAACTCTGTCACTTATACGAATTCGTCGACGCCAATTTTTTTAGAGATAGATATGACCCTGAGATAGCATATACCGCAAAAAACGAAAAAACGATTTTTGCAAAATTTCAAACTGTACGGGTCCCCTTAAAGACAAATTCTTCGAGTGAAATTCAGGACTAGCCAGTTTAATACCTCTATTCACTAAGTTAAGGATTGTACCAATCTTATAAGACCTAGGATGGTGTGAACCGTAGTTAAGGTAACGTTATGACCACGTTTTTTTTGTGGAACCAATCTGTTTTAACACTAGTACCAGTGTGTAAAACAGAGACATCCAGAAAGCAAATCTTGTGGTCGAGTTCTTTTTCCAACGTAAATTGTAATCTGGGATGGAACTGGTTGAAAACATTTAAAATAGAATCTACTTTATCCGAAGGCACAGCGGTTAGGATATCATCCACGTAGCGAAAATAGAACGGTAGTTCGAAATCTAACTTTCCAATGCAGGATTGCTCTAGATCATCCATCACAAGGTCTGAAAGGATAGGCGACAATGGAGAACCCATTGGTAAACCGAAACACTGAGCGTACGTGATGTTGTTAAATTTGAATATCGCTGCGTTAAAGCAAACCTTCAGAGCGGCTATCAATTCCGTCTGAGGAATAGGTATTTTGTTTCTAAGCTATATAATTTCTATCGTACTTTATAAATAGGTTTATCTTTAACGTGTAAGCTTTAAGATTTCTATTATCAACTCCTGATGTAAATGAGTTCGTTTTTTTGTTTTTTTATTATTTGAGTACCACCTGTGTGCAATCGACTTAGTCGCTATATCATACTCTCTATATTGTATTATATTTTCATATGATTGTTACTTATATTTGTGTTCTTTCGACAGTAATAAAACTTTCGTCTGAAGAGGGCCCTCATTTGGGTCGAAACATTACATTGAAAATAATTGGTTTCATCTGACCTTCATTTCCAAAAACTTCTCCTACATTCAATTGTGTGTATGTGTAGATCATTGAGGAATTTATCAATTACCTCGATAAATGGGAAGCTGAGACAAAACAGAGAGGCCACGATTTTCTACCAGACCCGACCTGTTACGGTTTGCAAATCTCTTTGAGAGCAGCTTCAGAAATATGTAAATTTCTTGTCGATGAATGCGGCTTTCGGTACCTAATGACTGCAAGGCTAAACCAAGACAATTTGGAGGTGAATATTCTATTATTAATTCGTATTCAGATATGTGATAATACTGTATGAAAAATACTTTCAGCGATTCTTTGGAATGATGGGGGACTGCTGCGGATCCAACGAACATCCGGACTCTTTACTTTTTATACAAATGTATCGCCTTGTCACAACTTACTCCTTGGTAAAACCTCCAAAAGGTAGTAACATTTCTGGTAGGGAAATCTTGGATGTTCTTATCAATTTAAAAGACGTGACTGATGCCGACGAAAGGTGGGAGCAGTGGAATGCGCAAATTGACACGATAATCGATAAAGGCATTCGTTGCGACCAGCTAACCGATGCAGCAAACCTTCTCGAGGACCATGACTACTTTGGCTGTTCCACCTCTGACTACGTCATTGCGTACGTCTCCGGGTTTGTGGCTCGAAAAGCATCTCGATTTGTTATTAATGATAGCAGAAAGACATGTGAGGAGTGCACTCGTTCCCTTCTCCTTGATCCTGCTTAAGAAATTCCAGAAAGCCATAAACTTATTAACTTGAAGTCTTATGGGTACCTGAAACATCCATCACAGACATTATTCGATCTCATTTCATGTCTCGAACATGGTACTCTGAAGGCAATCAGGGAGAAGGACGTCAACGCACAAACTTTATTTGATGTGACTGACGCTGTCGAACAGTTGTCTGCGCCACCCCTCATTGGTTGCACCGAACATGCAAACTTACTGACACACAGAGTAATTACATTCTACCTCACCACTAGAATGGCTATGTATTTTCTTTGCAAACAGGCTAACAAAAACGATTCTGTTGAAAAAGAAAACACACGCAAGAGAAAACTCTCAAAACTGACCTATGCACCAGACGTACAACACGTTTCGTCTGAAAACAGAGTATGTGTAAAAGTTCCTGAAAACTGCAAAACGTTGAAGCTGGATATTGCACAAAAGCCTGGTAGGAAGTTTAAAGTAAAAGATCTGAAGAGAAGTACGGAGCCTAAAATGATGCGTAACAATACGCAAACTTCATGCTCAACAAAAGTTGCAAGCATGGAGGTTGAAAATAAGGAAAATTTGTACCGGATTGTGTGTCAACATTAGGGTCAAAACATGTAAACCAAATATCTTACAATACATTCACCTTTGTTTATTATATTGTTTTAATTCGTACATAAAATTTGTACACTTTGTATATATCCTGATTATGTCATTTGTGTAACTTGATAGAAAACAAAAATTATAATATTTCAAATATAAAAACAAATTATTTACAATTTTCGTGTTTAACATGATTGAAAAAATTGTTGACGTTTTGAACATGATTGTAAAAATGATTGTTCAGTATCTCAATGATTTGGCAGTGGCATTTTATCTACGCTGTTTAGAAGACAAATAAACTGATCCATACTAACAAGGATAATACATTCTGACAACAGGACAGGTTTATTGTCTACATATATTTCAACGTGCATATCCGGCAAAACAGCAACCCTTTTTCTGACTGTGAAATCTTCCTCCATTTTTTGTAAGCCACAAAATGTGTCATCTCCTCGGGTATAACCCCAAGTCGGTGATGGTAACATACTTTTACATAGTTTACTCCTCAAGCACGTGTAATTAAATTCATTCCGTACCCGCTCATATCTGCAAGAACCTGCAGCATTATTCGAATGCTCCACGATTGACGGCCAAAAGTTCCTTAAATAACTTTCGTCAAATACTTACCTATGATTTTTCACTTCGCAGTGTATTCGTATCTTTCTTCTTCTTGTTCTTCCCTATTCTGGCTATATCCTCTTGTTAGCATAAGCTAGGGCAAGTGCCAAAAAAGTTACTCGTATTTTTTTTTTGTGAATGATAAGGCGATATAACAAATCACCATAACCTCATCAACTTGCTGACATAATAGAACTGGCTCAGTCGCACCTTGACTTGCACTTTCTGTGAGAGAGACAAGGACACAGCTACATTCGTACTGCGCATGCGCCACGCGTTGAGTCTTGCCCACTGATCTCTATATGGGACGTTCTTTTACAAACCGTACGGATTTCAGGAAAAAAAATTAATTGACACTTTCAAATACCACCAAATTTTTTTTATAGCATCATATCACTAATTAAGACGACACGTATATCGGAATTTTTTTTTTAAATGCGTTTTTCCATTAATATGGGAATTTCGTGTTTTGATAGTTTGTGAGATTCAATAAAACTCAAAATTGATTACTCAGTGGATCGATTTCGTTTTTCTATATTTCATAGTTCGTCATGTTAGCTTTTTAGTAGCATTTTTTTTTTTTTTTTTTTTATCGTTGATTCATTAACAATAACAACAATTGGATCGTTCAAATCGTTTTTTCGTACTTGCCCCCACAATATAAAACATCGTAAAAAATACCATTGTATTCGTTATGCTCTAATCTAAAAAACCTATGTCGTAGAACAGTGGGGTCTCCATAGGTTCGGGAGATATAAAATAAATTCGAGCGCGCGTCATGCGGGGCGGCACGCGTTACTCCGTCGACTGACAGTAACATGGCAGCCGTTGCCATGGCCATGGCTTGTCAGTCGGCGGAAAAGCGTCGTTTCGTAGGTGCGTTTTGCATCGCCTCAAACGCATCGGACATCTACTATAGATATATGCGGTCGTGGACCTTTTTGTATAGAATTTAACGCTCTACGAAAAAGGTCCAGTCAACCTATGGTCTATCTGCCTTCGCTTAAGCAGCGTTCGACGCGAAAGGTACAGAAACCTGTTTTTTACGAAATTTTTTCGGGTTTTCAATTTTTTGTTCAAAAACGTGTGAAAACTAAATGTCACAAATGGTACGGTATATTATTCACGTCTATTGCTACGTCGTAGTATTTTTTTTAAGCTTCCCACAATTAGTGTAATTCAAAACCGTAAAATGATTGGTCTAAGGGTCTCGTTCACGTTCCCGTGCATTTCTCGCTTTCGAAAAAAGAACTAAAGTATAAGAATAAATTCTGCTACCTTAAATATTGTTATACATACATTTTATTTGCAAAAAAAAAAAAAAAAAAACAGTACAATAAATATTTGACAAAGTGAGTGATCAAGTCATGATTTTGACCTCGGTTGAACGTTCCTGTAATGAAAAAAGCTTCGCTTTTGCTTTTTTTTCCGTAACTGGTATCATGCAATGATAGGATAACGTGCCTTTTACAGTCACAGCCTTCTCAAGTCTTGCCTCCAATTTCTTGTTTTTCTCATCATATTCTTCATTTTTTACAAATTTCACTGAAATATTTGGCAAAGACTCGGATGCCTATTCGAATAATTCTTTCGGAGTTTGGATGGAATTCGCTATTCTTTGAAGGCTGGCTCTAGCAGCCAACCTTTTCAAAGTGCCTCCCAAACCATCGCACGCACCTTTGCCATGAGACGTGGGGAAAAAGTGCCACTCTGCAGCTAGGTCAAAATCTTTTATGTGATGAGTGAGATTGGAAATTTTTTTTTTGTTTTTATACTGCGCACCTGCTCCATCGGAGAAATATATAATCTTTGTAATTTTGGTCAAGTTTTTCTTTATAAATTCAACTAAATGTTTTTGGAAAACGTGGACGGCTATTGTGTCATGGTGCAAGCATTCTGATATAATCACGAAACTTTTAATCCCAATGGCATCATCATCTTTTCTATAATAGATCGCAAATGGATGCACCGTTGCCTGATTGTTATTCCAATGAATACCTTGAACAGAATCTTGAACAACAAAGGCATAGTTTTCTGAAAAATCACAGATAACAATGCATTCATTTTCTTTTAACTCTTCTTTTTTATTGTTCATAAACTCATTTTGTTTTCGTACCAGGAATGAATGCGGAAGTAATTTTTCTAAACCAGTCTGTAATTTTTGTAAATATTCACCTACTGGGGACATCATGAGTTGCAAAGTGGTTCTATCGACATTTGTCCATTGCCTGTAAGTGATTTCGGCAATAAACTTGTTCTCAAACATGCTTTCCAATTCATCCATGAAAGGTATTGCACCAGGACACTTGGAGCACGTTCGAAAATAACAACTACCTGATGGTTTGTCACAAATCATACGTTTTAAAAAGTCATGATAAGTTTGCATTGGATTTGAAGAATCTGCTGACAGGTTTTTAATATTTGATGCATCGATTAATAATTTTACGTTCTCATGGATAGCACACACGCAAACTGAATGGGTGCCACTTGCACCTGCTAGCACGCAATATTTCGGTCGTAAAGCTGCGAATTTAGAAAAACTACATTTGACTTGTGGATATTTTTCGGTGAACAATTGATAAAGTTCTTTCAAATTCACCAAGATCAATCTTTTTTGAGCTTGAATGCGTTCGCCATTTACTTTCACAGAGACGTAATCTTTTTTTCCGGGCATCATTCGGCTGTATTCATCAAGTTCATAAAAGCTGAGTATCAATTCAATTACATCTTTTTCTAATGACGGATGGCTTTTTGGGTTAGGATCAGATAAGATACCTTTTTTTTCGGCAGTTTTTTTTGCAACAGTAATCATATGAATCGTAGCAGAAGGAAAATGATGTTGAATTTTTCGAAAGGCCCAGTCTTTGAAAATAGTCAAAATTTTCATTTTCATTGTACGTTCTTCTGTAGCATTAAATTCGTCTTTCAAAACTTTCAATACGTCATCTCCATCATTTTCCTTAACGCTAACATCATTTACATCAATTGAAATATTGAAAACTTTTTCCGACATTGCGTGAGATATGTTTTTCATTTTTTCATTGGAATATCGCTTTTGAGAAACTTTTTTCTTTTGGATAGGTGAAGTTCCAATTAAATTCAAACCCTCGTTGATTGCATCAATTGCCGCAGAAATCGCTTCTTTGTCTCCTTCAAATGGTACAGGACTTTCAATAGTATGTTCCATGTCTGCTTCATCGTTTGACGAGGCGTCAGTGTAAAAGTTTTCAACTTCTTCGTCAATTACTTTTTCAACAGTCTAAAGTAAATTTATTTTATTCGTAATTTTATTCTTGACAAAAATTATAGCAGAACCTTTGAACATACCTGAAACACCTGAAATTTAAAACATTAGCAGCAAATTTCAAATTAAAACATACCTCTTCGTTTGCTTGAGATCCTCTTTCATTGTTGTCAGGTAATTTAGGCAAATTACGACGGCACGTGTCGCAAATTCGTTGTTCAAGCAACTTTTTCGTCACGGGCTTATTTAATGCCAACAATTGTTTCTTCTGGACTTTTCTGAGAGATGTTATACGTCGTATTTTTGGATGAGGCAATAAGTTAAAAGGATTGAAACATCTATCAGTCCGAATTTGTGAATTCATCAATAATTTAGATGATTTTCCCATTTTGTTCTTAATACAGTGCAGATTCGCGGATGCGCACCATGCCTGATTGCTGCAGATAACCGAACGTACGCAAAGATAGCAGTAAACAGCTCGTTGTCAAGCCTCAGAATAACAAAAGCTGACTTATTTTTAATAAAGGGTGTGCAATTCGTCCAGATCGACCCATATGATAATGTGCGTTTTTTCTTGAATAGTAGCACCACGTTCGGATATCTTCGGCAATCAGGCATGGTTGCGCATCCACGAATCTTCACGGTACACTGTATCAGTACTTCTCGATATTAGTGCGAAAGTGTTGATTCTCGGACGAGTATGAAGTATTTTGCCCGAGCGAAGCAAAGGTGACAATTACACGAGTCGAGAATCATCTTTCGCACGTGTATCAAACTTTATTTTTTAACACAACGCGCCTTAAGTTGAATTTTATGCGCAAAATCAAACTTTGCGCACGCAGTGTGGAAATAGTGCATTACAATACGAGTCCGGTAAAACATTTTCCGTCGAGTACTGTACGAAATTTTTCTTTAATTTTTATTAACAACTTCGTTTTTCACAGGATTTCGCTTCGAAAGTAAAAATTGCGAGCATATACAGGGTGATCCAGAATGCGGTACTTTCCTTACACCGGTGGATTCCTTGTAAAAATCTAAGACAAAAATTATTCATCCTAAAATGTCGAATGCTTAGCCGTGTTCAGGTAGGAGCCGTTTAAAGTAAGCCAAAGTAAGCCAATACGAGGGCAGATACGAGAATGGCTCAGCCGCCGCTACGCCGTTATTGTTGGCCCGCCACCGCGAACTTGCAAAGAAACGACGATCAGACGTCCGCGGCTTTGCTGTATGTAGCTAAGCCATACAGGCGATGCAATGAAAACAGAAGCATGCAAATGTTACCGAACTATGAATGAAATAAATAAGGTAAAGTCGGGAGAGATGCCGCAATTTTTTTAGAAAATTCATAACTTCTACAAAAATAGATATTAAGAAACGTATTTATCAGTGACCATTCTTTAAACTATGTACTATAATGTGGCCCTAACCAAACATAGATAAACTTTCATTTTCATATAAAACATACGTCAACAAAAAAACATTTATGGTGGCCATTAGTCAGGGAAAACCGGGAAGTCAGGGAAAAGTCAGGGAATTCGGAAAATGGTCAGGGAGGTCAGGGAAAAGTCAGAGAATTTTTCAGCGAGTCAGGGAATTTTATGGTGACACAGAACAAGACAGAATAGAACGTCCCCCGTGATTCTTTCTTCTTTCTACCTTGCGCGGAATTATTAATCAGAAAATTGTTAATTATTAAGTAATTCAAAAAATCATTCTCTATCAGCATTGATTCAGAGCGTTGTTTATTATAGGTATATTTGAATAACCAGTAATTGGTCCGGAATTCAGTCAGGGAAAAGTCAGGGAATTTTTTTTTGACTGTTTATAGTGGCCACCACGTAATATGTAGTAATATGGGCGAAAAATTAATTATTTCGAGGTTCTTCATCTGTCAAAAGACTGCAGCGAATGTTTCCAACTAAAAACTAAAATTCAAGGAGCATCTACTGCATCAATTGAAAACTACCGGATCAATGAGTTACAAAGTTTTATCACATTTGAGTCATATAAAATCCTGGACTGAAACATTTTTTTTTTCAAATCCCTTGACCATTCTACAGATGTCATCTATTAATTCAGAAGATTAATAAATGACCGATCGAATCCAGAACAATATAATCAGTTCTAAGATACAGAAAACCGTATCGTTTGCTCCAACCAAAATTAATATCCTCCTATTCTTTTCCAAGACATCGTCGGTCAGTAAGCTGACTACATCCGCACAACAGGCACCAATACGTACGTTCCGCTAAAAATGGTGAGATGTGATTTTATAACGCGAGACCCTGAACGTTATTTTGATCTCTGATATTTGGTCTTGATCTTCGATTGATTGATTTTTAAAAAAATGATGGCCATAGAAATCGGTAACCTGGTCATCCACAGTGGCTTCATATCTAATGATTCTGGATCTAGACCAATCTCGTAAAATCATTCCTGTATACCTTCGTATGAATGATTACATTTTTTAAAACGATTTTCCGATAAAAATTGGCATCTTGAAACTACGATATAATAGTATATTTCGTATCAAGCGCGTAAAATTTTATATTAGTGGTCACGGCATCACACGAGGGTGTAAAGTATTACGCCCGTGTTGCAACCGATATCTTTCGGTGCAGTTGGCGTCAAATTCGATTTTATCCAAGCAGAACAAGTTGTAAAATCGGATTCTACGCCCACTGCGACGAAAAATCCTTATTCTTCGTGTTTGTAAATCAATGACCGTCGTTAGTCCAAGTTCATTCAATCAGCTGTTATCATTAAGAGAAATTTGAATTGTGCGAATACCAAGTCATTATTTAATGTTTGCAAGATGCATTCTTACATAGTTAGAACAATAATAAATAATGATAATAATAATAATAATAATAATAATATGAGGAAAGATCTCAATCAATCCCGTAGAGTCAGTGTGTGATGTCTGTTGTCTGACGTTTTGGTTGAAAAAAAATCAGAGGCTGAATTTATCAACGAAATTTACAACAAAAACCAATCAACTGTCTGATAGTGGAACTGAAATTTTTCATAAAGAAGAACTAGTCCAAAAATTACGTTAAACTGATGAGACTTGGTCGGAAGTCAACATGTGTTACAGAAAAACAAATAATAACACTAATCATAGTCGGAATTGAACAGGGTTGCGAATTCTTCAATAAAAATGTTCACAGTAAAAAATTGAATTTTTAATCCATAATTAAAAAAAAAAAAAATCCGGATTAAAAATCAATAATTCAATATTGAAATCAAATACTCGAGATTACAAACTGAAAACTGATTTCTGACTGAAATACTCAGGATTGAAAATCAGAATTTCAATTTTTTTTTTTTTTTTTTTTTTTAATTTACAAACTGGAGGAATCAGGATTTTATATCGTAGCGTCAAGATGAGAATTCTTATCGAAAAATCATTTTAAACAAGTAATCCTTCGCACGAAGGTATACAGAAATGATTTCACGAAGTTGGTCTAGATACAGGATCATTAGATATGAAACCACCGTGGATGACCAGGTTACTGATTTCTATGGTCATCGTTTAGTTTCAATCAATCATTCGAAGATCAAGACCCGATCAAGACCAAATATCAGCGATCATAATAACGTTCAGGGTCTCGCGTTATAAAATCACATCTCACCATTTTTAGCGGAACGTACGTATTGGTGCCTGTTGTGCGGATGTAATCAGTTTACTGACCGACGATGTCTTGGAAAAGAATAGGAGGATATTAATTTTGGTTGCAGCAAACGATACGGTTTTCTGTATCTTAGAACTGATTATATTGTTCTGGATTCGATCGGTCATTTATTAATCTTCTGGATTAATAGATGACATCTGTAGAATGGTCAAGGGATTTGAAAAAAAAAAAATGTTTCAGTCCAGGATTTTATATGACTCAAATGTGATAAAACTTTGTAACTCATTGATCCGGTAGTTTTCAATTGATGCAGTAGATGCTCCTTGAATTTTAGTTTTTAGTTGGAAACATTCGCTGCAGTCTTTTTACAGATGAAGAACCTCGAAATAATTAATTTTTCGCCCATATTACTACATATTACGTGGTGGCCACTATAAACAGTCAAAAAAAAATTCCCTGACTTTTCCCTGACTGAATTTCGGACCAATTACTGGTTATTCAAATATACCTATAATAAACAACGCTCTGAATCAATGCTGATAGAGAATGATTTTTTGAATTACTTAATAATTAACAATTTTCTGATTAATAATTCCGCGCAAGGTAGAAAGAAGAAAGAATCACGGGGGACGTTCTATTCTGTCTTGTTCTGTGTCACCATAAAATTCCCTGACTCGCTGAAAAATTCTCTGACTTTTCCCTGACCTCCCTGACCATTTTCCGAATTCCCTGACTTTTCCCTGACTTCCCGGTTTTCCCTGACTAATGGCCACCATAAATGTTTTTTTGTTGACGTATGTTTTATATGAAAATGAAAGTTTATCTATGTTTGGTTAGGGCCACATTATAGTACATAGTTTAAAGAATGGTCACTGATAAATACGTTTCTTAATATCTATTTTTGTAGAAGTTATGAATTTTCTAAAAAAATTGCGGCATCTCTCCCGACTTTACCTTATTTATTTCATTCATAGTTCGGTAACATTTGCATGCTTCTGTTTTCATTGCATCGCCTGTATGGCTTAGCTACATACAGCAGAGCCGCGGACGTCTGATCGTCGTTTCTTTGCAAGTTCGCGGTGGCGGGCCAACAATAACGGCGTAGCGGCGGCTGAGCCATTCTCGTATCTGCCCTCGTATTGGCTTACTTTGGCTTACTTTAAACGGCTCCTACCTGAACACGGCTAAGCATTCGACATTTTAGGATGAATAATTTTTGTCTTAGATTTTTACAAGGAATCCACCGGTGTAAGGAAAGTACCGCATTCTGGATCACCCTGTATACTATGCCTTGAAACAATAAAATGCGTCAATACGTCTGAAAAGGCCGACATAAACGGATTCTGAGCTAAGACGCGTTCGGACAGCCTTCGAAGTTATTTAATATCTTCCGATCCCATAGAGACCCCACCTTTTTTAAATATGCGTCTTTTAGATAAAAACATAGCGCATATTACAGTATTTTTTTAAATGGATAATTCTGTGGGGGCAAGTATAAAAAAAAGTGTTGAATAATGTAATTGTTATTGTTTTTCATTAATCAACCATATAAATAATTGTTTGTGCGCAGCTTGAAATCTAACATAACAAGATATAAAATAGAGAAAAAATGGAATCGATCTGATTATTAGAATCGTTAACCGGTTCACTGGTAAGGGCACATATATGTGCAAAAAGAAAAAGTGCTACAACTGGTAATGGCACATATATGTGCAACGTGGATATCTCTGTCAGTTTTGAACGGATTTGCATCAAACTTGATGTTCCTAAGTTTTTTGGGCTTCATGTTGAATACGAAATTATTTCCTTTCACCAGTTTTGGCACAAAACGTTGATTTCGGGTCCACCAGTGAACCGGTTAATATTGAATTTTAAGTTTGGGTGTATGCAGCAAATAGCTAAAACTCAAAATTCACCTATTTGCAAAAAATCACGAATATAAAAAAAATCCCGATATAGGTGTCGACTAATTTCTTGTGTACAACTTGTAGAGAAAAATTCGGACGAATCTGAATCGTGAAGTCATAATAGGCGTACGGTTTGTAAAAGAACGTCCCATATAACTGGATGCCGGACCGGGCCCGCCGAGTGAAACCAATTGATCAGCGCCATTTGCAATTTGTTTGGGCCAAAGTCTCCGCGCATAGTTCAAATGCATAATCGTTCAGTGCGTCGGCTCAGCCGAGTGCCATAGGAAAAAAAAAATGCATAATCGCCGTTCGTAGAGTAACGTCAACGGCTTATGTTATTCCAATCTCAATTGCAATCATGGAATTTTTTAATTGAAGATTTGATATTTGTTTATTTGCGAGAATTATTATTTTGACTGATCAATTATAATTTCATTTTTAATTTGACAGTTTTGCAATCAATTCATAATTTTACAATCCGACAATTTATTTATAATTTTACACTTTTTTTTTCACGATTTTACGTTTAATTTATACTTCTACAATTATTACTGACGAGGTTTTCTTGTCATTCGATTTGTCAAAAGTTATTCATATTATACACATTTTTCTAATCGTCGACGCGTGCTTCAGCACTTACATTATTCAACTATGCTGCAAATCGCGAGTTAGATTCATTCAATATATCGTATGAAATAAAATAAGCTCGATGGCTAAAATTTTTATTCGCAACATAACCTATTTCTATTCCTGAATTTCAATCGAATGGCTCATTTTCCTAACCCCGAATACACGCTTCGGGGAAAATCGCTTCCTTTTTTATTATTTACAGTCGAAATAATCCAAAAACAAAAAAATTGGGCAAAAAGTACACATATCAAGCTGAGAAATCACTCAATTGATCAATGATCAATAACCCAGGCCAGCTTGAACCGTACATCTAGTCAAATTTCCCGCGGAGAATTTGGCCCAAGATCGTCCCTTCGTCCGACCCCACCAAACCCCTGCCCAGGCTCCAATTGGTTTCACGCCGTACGGGTAGAAAAGGTACCCGTCCGCTATCCAGTTATATAGAGATCAGTGGTCTTGCCATTCAGTGGACTGCACATATATTGCCCGGCCAACTGAGTCGTATTTAATATACGGAGTTCGGTCTCCTTACCTTTTACTTCGTGCTGCGCGCCAACACCGGCGCGGCCGAACCCCACAACACGTGTTTCAGATAAACTCGCCGGTTTTGAGCCAGGATATTGACAAGTAAAATAATTTCTATATAATCGTGTGTGCAAAAGTTGAATACGCTGATAATTCCATACAAGCGAGACTAAGAGGTACGTACTGCAAACATACGTAAGAAATATGTATAAATATTCATAGATATTTAAATCTGAATAAATTAAAAAAAAAATTTTATCCCCAACAACGTGTACAAATTATTACAGAATTTTCTGAGACCTCAAGTTAAATGGGTGGCTGAGTTAACAGAGACTCCTTCATATATAAGATTGTTTTAGAGTATTTCATTGTAATTTCAATTTAAAGAACTTTTCACCGGAACTATTCGAAATTTATTCATTCGTGTGATTATTCTTATTCTTTTTCTTACGATGAGTTCCGAATCGCAGCTGTAATGACATGTATTTCGTTTTACATGGTTGATATAATAATGGTTATTGATATAATGGTTATTATTATAATGGTTAATATAATAATCTTCATCAAGAATCAAGAGAAGACGATGTACTGTTTTATCGGTACACAAGAATGGACACACCAACATTTGAAAATCAACTCGACATGGTTCGCCCACATTTATCTAAGGCGAGTCCTCGTGCTCTTCTGACCGAGCAACGGCTTATCGTGACGCTACGGTACATACATAATCTTTAGGAATCCTATAAACTAGCTAAAATCGATCAGGATACACGATATAAAAATGCAAAACGTATACCCGACACGCAGATACGATCCGAGATATTATCGACGTTGGTCGAGTTGACGGTGAATGCCCCATATATAATATGATATAATCATAATATTATATATTTATGAAGCATGCTCGTTTTCAGATTCATCCAGGGCAGTATCTTCGGCCGAGCATTCCAGAGTCGACGGAAATTGAGCTGTATACCCTGACGGCTTCTGACCAACGTATAACGTCGGTATATCAACCGTGAACACGTGGTATTGGTATAAACAGAGTAACCGCACCGTAGTAAAACTGTGTGTTGTAGGAATAAATACCGTATTTTTGAGCTCGGATGCATACCGTCTATACACCGTAGGTAATCACTAATAATACGGTATTGAAGCGGAATGTTCACAGTCGTAATGGCAGATGAGGTACGCACGAACAGAGTATGAGTCACGTATGTAAATCATATATAAACGGTGTTTTTTCTCGAAACATATGGTATGTATCGAGTTCCATGACGGTATTTTTACTCCAAAAATACCGTATGTATCCAGTTGTACGACGGTATTTTTTTACCAAAAATACGGTACTATGTACCTTAGTTATATGACGGTATTTCTGCTCACAAGTTATTTTTCCAAAGGATCTAGATATTTTTCGGATAATTCATAAACGTATAACACACCTAAGCGTATAAAGCGTATAACACTGTACACGCCTTGGAATGAAATCCTGAACAATGTTGTAAAAAAAAATGTGGAAAATATTTTGGGTGTATTGGGATTCTGTACTGCAATAATTTCAAACAGCAATTTGATTATCAGTACAAAAATAATATTTATTATGTGAAAATAACGTGAATGAAAATGAATAAATAATAATAAATTTATATCATATTATTTATATATATTATTTATATAAAAATCCTACTAATTCAGCGAAACAAAAGTATATGAAATTTATGACTCATGAAATACGTTAAAACCGTTATGGTAGTTCTCCAGCAGGACGATAAGCGTCGCGGCGTTCGCTCCGCCATGCGTTGACCTGTCAAAGCGGTATACTCGTTCGCACGTATTGGCATAGTTACTCAGCTTTGTGTTGAAATCAGTCGTCAAAAAAATTGGTGAAACTTCCTTGACTCTCGTGTGTATGTAGCGTTCATCTCTGACGTTACGTAAAGCCATTGTACAATGCCTCGATATACCCGCGTTGGAATACGATGAAAAGTTAGAGACATAACCTAGAAAATAGTAGGTACATTCCGCAGCGTGTTGATAATTTTCAGAAGGTTGGTGACTACATCGAAGGAGTGTGTGCTGGAGACGAGCGATACAACGGGACATGTGGTGATCCCGGAAGAAAGCGTCAAAGTACCGAGCTCGTTCCAGTCACCACGGAAGGTCTTATAACGTGTTCTGATGGATTATTAAATCTTAATATTATTGAAAATTGGGTGAAATCGTTTATTGAAATTAAGCAGGTACCATGGATGATGTGAGAGGGCAAATGTACTCGAAACGCACCGAGTATGCGGCTGCTGAATTATCGAGGCCGCCTCCGACGATATTATTTCGTCATGCGAGGCATGGAAGACCGTGATACTACGGACGGGAAAATGCAGTTGTTCCCAACTAGTGTTGCAACTCACCAATTACATTTTTAATTTAATTACTCATTAGCGAAGAAAGTGAATTATTGTAATTTCCTGTCATCAATAAATACCATGTACAGAATAGTCCGATATATGTCTTGCTCAGAAAAGAGCGACGCTTTGGTACGAAGGCAAACAGGGAATCTCCTTTAGAAATCATGCTATCTCGACGTTGGTTGAGATCTGCTGAAGAGCTCTATTTCTCAATGAAATTCGCTACATGTCTTCTGCCGCCAAGGCGTCGCTGTCTCGCACTTCCCGATTTTTTTTATTGAATTTTTTTTTCAGGTATGGATGCGATTCGAATAGGGTATTGATGTGGTGTGGATGTGGTGAGAATACGGTATGAATGTGGTAAGAATACGGTATGAATGTGGTGAAAATACGGTATGGATGTGGTGAGAATACGGTATGGATATGGTGAGAATACGGTATGAATGTGGTGAGAATACGGTATCGAAACCGTCGAACTACGGTACACATACTGCGGTCAAACCTAATTTTTTGAAGGGACCAGGAAATTTGTCGGTTCACACAGGGTACGGTAACGGTGTTCATACCGTATGAAAACTGTGTTCAGTACCCGTGAATACGGTAGAAGTGCCGGTAAAATACGGTATGCAGAAAGGCGCAAATATACTGTATTTCTGAAGTGATTACCCGTGGTAAATCCGGAAATATACCGTTTAATATCGGTATATAAACCTTCTCACAACCTTGCGCAAAAGTCGTCAGGGTAGAAGAACCCTGGTGTTGCAAAAAATTTCTAAACAACGAGGCACCCGCTAACATCACACATTATAGCACACGAGAGTACTTTAACTTGAAAATTAACTCGACATGGTTAACTTTTAACTTTAACTATATTCATACGAATAATAATAACAATAATATTATAATATTATAATATTTTATATGAGCTGCGTTATGCTGCGCTTTTTCTCAAGTTAATCCTTGAAAAAATCGGTAACTGCGGGACTTTAGTGTTTATTGGTGCTACTATTTGAGAAAAAATTCAAATGATCATACGGGTCAATCTAGACGAATCGCACACCCTTTAATTGAGAAAAAAAGGCAGATTAAAGGGTGTGCAATTCGTCTAGATTGACCCGTATGATATTTTGAATGTTTTATCAAATAGTAGCACCAACGAACACTAAAATCTGGCAGTTACAGATTTTTTGAAAAAATTTTACTTTATGAATAAAATATGTCCTCAGAAAATTGGCAAAAAACGTGTATTTCAAATGGGGAAATCCACCCTCATTTAGGGAGGGGTTATAGTTGAGATAAAAATCTGAAAAAATTAGGGTATTATTTTCGAATTATTTTGAGTCGATTTGGGGGCGGCTGATTAAAAATTCGTCCGAGCCCCAAATAAGGACCACCCTAATATCTATATATGAGGTCCACCCAACCCGACCAATGATTCTCCCTCGCGATTTTTGATTCGATTCATAATTTTTTCTACGGTTGCCCCAACTCTAACACTCACTCATGAATTTTTTCAGATTTTTTTTCATGAACTGTTATTTATTCATGAATTTTCGAAACTTCGAACAGAGAGACACTTTAGATTTTTTTTTACAAAGTCTACAAAGGTCTGTGTCCGATGACGATCATTTTGCCCCCCTTCGAAAGTAGAAACTATTTTTATTTAAAATAAAAGAAAAAAAAGAAAATAAACAAGAAGAATAAGTAGAGAAGTGTGCAATGATCTAAGAAGTCTCACTAGGACTATGAATATGAATAAAAAATAAAAAGTGGGTGAGGCCTAGCCTACTTTTGAACAACATAGAAATTGAAAGGTGGTAGGTAATTAGACGGGACAGGCGGGCGCTCATTGGCGATTGATAAGAAGCGGGAAAACACCCTCGCCTTGAAGAAAGGGTGGCAATATTTTTTTGCCTCTTGTATTTTTTTTGGAAGCTCACATTTAAATTAGGAACTCCTCACATCTGTAAACGTCAATTATCAGCTACTCGCGTAACCACGAGTATTTCCAAGGGACGCCACGAGGAGGCTATTGACCATGTCTCCCGAGACCCGCATTTAATAGTATATTGTGTACCAAGGGCGTAAAGTGGGCATTTTTAGACCGCGTGTGGAATTTGCAGTACGAGTCAGAGGTGAGGTAGCACGAGTCGAAGACGAGTGCCTCTGCAAGCCGAAGACGAGTACTGCAATCACACGAGGTCAAAAAGCCCACTTAGCCCTTGGTGCACACCATATTTTTTGTGACAGCACGATTTTCGCGTTTTTGAGCGATTTTAAGGAAGCGGGCAAAAAAAGTCAGTAGCGGGCAAAAAAAGTTCATTTTTGCCCGCTACCGACTTTTTTTTGCCCACTACCGACTTTTTTTGCCCGCCGGTCAATAAACGGCTACTTTTAGCCCCATTATTAGGTCAAAAAAACGCAAAAATCGTGCATGTGGTACAAAAAAATATATATATGAAATATATCGAAAAATATAACTACATATATGTGCGGCAAAATAAATATATTCGATATATTTCCAATGTAAATTGGTTATATTCTCAGTATATATTTGATAAAATATAAGCAAAATATATGCCGAAAATATAACCGATTTAAATACGAAATATATAGAGAATTTGCAATATATTTCTTCCCACACGGCACGAAATATTTCAGAAATGTTTCATAAATATTTCATTCGGTACATGACATATTTCATTGTGACATTTCAGAAATATGTCAGAAATATGTCCATGTCCGCATATATAACTAACGTTATGTAGCTGACATGTATCAGAAATATTTCAGAAATATGTCCCCAGGCAGCAAAATCATGTCACTCTGATATCACAGATACGTCACTTCGTTCCTTCCTTTATCACTACTACATCACCGGGACTGTAAATGAGATAGTCCGAGGATATCAAAATGTCCGCCACAGGCCGCCATGTTACGAATAGTTACGTATCAGCTATGGGTCAGAATCACGACAGATACATCACATAGTTACGTACCCGGTACATGCAACAGTGACGTAACGGCAACATCCCAGTGGTACGAATTTACGAGTCAATAAAAAATAAAATAAGATTTTATTATTGCTTATTATGAGCAATTATCCTTTTTTTATTGTAAGAAAGAATGTGGTGCTGAACACTATATGAACGCGTTCTGCTGAAAATTTTCACGCTAGCTAAATTTATAGACATATTATAATTCGCGAAAAGTCACACGCGCGCACGCCCGAGTTTTGAACACACGACCTACCTATTCGTAGTCAGGCACGCTGCCTCGACACCACGATACATTTCCAAATAAGCATTCAGAACTCTATCATGTTCAACAGAAATTCATCAGAATATTGGTTATTTATTATTATTACTTTTTTTTTTCTTCATTTTTATTTTTTTTATTTTATTTTTTTTTTAAATTTATTATTATCTATTTATTAATTTTTATTTATTCACAATTTCACGTGAAAATAAATATCTTTTCTCGTTATACGAATAACACAGCTGAGTTTTTAGTTTAAAGCTCAAATAATTAACGATAATTCAGGCGATGATCGTTGGTTATTAGTATTTTATTACAGTAACTAAGTTTCAAATATTATGGTCTAAGTATCAGAACTACTTAGGGTGACAAATACGGCAACGTCGAAACTCACGTGGATGGTGAAGATTACATTTGTTAGGTTAAGTTGGGTTAGAACAGATACAGAATTTTTCTCGCTGGTATCGGGTTGTGCAATTCACATTATTATAGACCTGATCAATTTTTCAAATTACTCATCAAGTTTCACTTTCGCATGCATGCATATAACTATGAGTAGAAGTATATAGGGGAGACCGGGGTAAATTGAACTCTGGGGTAAATTGAATTTCTGTAATTATTCTGATATGGGTAAATGTAAACACGTGAAAATAAAAATGAAGAAGTCTAATATCATCGCGATAATAAAGAAATCGATGGGTTTTAAAATTTTCGTATTCCTGAGAAAAAAGAGCTAAATGAATATTTTGGTGCTCTCTAACCATAATTTTCGTGATTTTAATTCTTAGTTTACATGTACTTCTCATGAAGTCTTTAGATTAAAATTTATTTTATCGACTTCTGCAATCATTAAACTATTCATCAACAATTATAACAATATTGAAAGTATTAGTTATATCGGTTGAAATAAATATTATTTTGAAAATATAGCTTTGGGGCAAATTGGTCGGGGTAAAATGACTGTCCGTGAGACAATGGTTTTGAAGGAGGTTGCGCGTAAAAGATGCGCATCGTTCAAATTCCTGCCTGTCTAACACAAGAAGGGTTATAAGTTGTCATTAATTAATTAGATGAAATTTCTTCTACATTTGGAACAGATTTTAATAGGGTAATTCCGGGAGAGATGAACCACTTAAGCGAAAAACAGTTTAAAAAATTATTTGTTTACAAAATGAAAAGTTTTATTTCATATAATCTTTAAATGAACCTTAAGCTATCATGTGGTACGTGTATAATAATTGAGCCGCTCTCTGCAACAACAACTTAAGTCGACTTAAGTGATTTTTTTATGGACGCTTACCTCGGTGTTCCGTACACTATTAGCTATATTCCCTGTAAATTTCGGATGTTTCTGTCGCCTTTTGACGCTACGATGACCATAACAAGCGACGCGCCCACCATGCTCGAGCTCGTCAGTAGTCGCTCCGGCGTGGTTCAGTACGCAAAATACATGCAACGGCAATGATTCGGCTGAATCAGACGAAATAAACTCGGACTGAGTCTGAAAGATACCATTTTCTTAAACTGATTTGGTGATGTAACTTTTTTTTTTTATACGATAATAGCGAAAACACACTTTCTTTTGTATGAACTAATTTAGTTGAAACATTTTTTTACCCTTAGTACATTATTAAAAGTCAGAAATGTGTTTCTATAAATAACAAGCAGATTCAAGCTGCCTATGTGTCAGCCTTTGAACTTCCCGTTTTTTTGTGCTGAAAGAGATATCATCAGGAGTTTAGGTTCGTTATCAGAAACCTAAAAAAGCTCCAGGTACCAATTTCATTCAAGATCAAAATATTTTCAATTTTTTTTTTCACCAGGATATTGGATTTTCCATGATGAATTTTGAAATTCTGACTTCAGATTCGTGATCAGCGAACCAGAAAACCTACGGATTCCAATTTTTATCAAAATCGGAATATTTCGAGATTTCTCACGTTATATTGGATTCTCCATTTTTAATTTCGGAAATTTGACTTCAGATCCGTGATCAGCGACCCAAAAAACCATCGGGGACCAATTTAAAAAAAATTTGATTATCTGTCATCGGGATATCGTCTGAAAACAGAGACTCGGGAAGTAAAAAAGCTGTTCTATGGAAAAACCCCTTAAGTCTCACTCCAAACCTTCATGTATCTCACCGTACTGCAAACTATATTCGATTGTTTTATATTCCTATATGACTTTTGGGTACCCCACCTACGTAAAAAAAAATTGGTTTCTTGTGAAATGCCTCCGTAAAATTGAAATACCAACCGTCGAGTCTTTAATCGCCTATTTTCGACCAAAACTTAAGTCAACTTAAGATGTTGTTGCAGAGAACGGCTCAATTTTAAAATACTGTAATATTTTTAATATTTGTTGTAATGATAAGTTAATATTTATGAATTCCCGAGGGAAATAAAGTGAATCAGATGAAATATAATCAATTGGGCAAAAGGTTTATGTATTCAGAAAATACAGGTCTGCTTCAGTACGAGGCTAAAGATAGACTGATTTGTTTTACAATAATACTTATTGATACGGCAACCGAAGTTCATATATTTTGAAAGATGTCTTTTATCATATAGACTACTTGATCTAGATCATATAGAAGTAATATATAAGGGTGAATTCATCAAATATAACAATACGATATTGACTAGCAATATGATAAGATATGAACATGTTGCATCGGCCATCTCACCCGTAGGGTACGGGTTAGATGCCCCCGGGTATTGGGGTGATATGCCCCACCCGGGAGAGATGGCCTCTGCCGGTAACGAAGTATATAGGATAGATATATTATATTATTATATAGGTAAGTATATTCTTAATGCATCTTAGCAACTTTGGCACGTTTTTCCTGACGTCTGCAGTCATTGCACTTGGTAACGAAATATATAATATAGGTATATTATATTATTACATAGGTAGGTAAATATATTTCTAATGTTTCTTAACAACTTTGGTACGTTTTTCCTGACGTCCGCAGGCATTGCACTTATCTTTATAAATGGTGCACGTTTCGTGCATCCATTCTTCACATTTGAGACATTGCACCCAATCCACCTTCTGTTTTGTCTCGGTATACTTTTCCAAACATTCTACGCAATAATCTTCATAGTCGCTTATAGAATGAGAAGATGTTTCCAAATCGCTTTCATCTGCAGAAGATTTCGTTGTCTTTTTATTTTTTCCTTTGTAAGACTTTCTCTTGGCTGAGGTATTTTCTTTTTTTACTTTTATCTTAGGTAGTGCATTTTCTTTCCCCGCGTTCCTTTTTGGCGTATTTCGATTATTTTTTACTTTCAATTTGTCAACCTTTTTTTCTTTGGGAGCTGGTTTCGTTGAATTTTGGTCGAGTTTTTCAGCTAGCTTCGATCGTTTCTCTTGAATTTTCTCAGCTGTAGTCAATATTTCAGCAGACTGCTTACGTCTTTTATTGAATGGTATCGGAATTCGTGGTAATGGTAGGATTTCCATCAACTGTTCGGTAGGTGATACTATGTCTCTTTCAGGTTCAACAGTCATCGATGATTTTCCACCTGCGCCCTGAGAGTTAGGAACGGTGGAAGGTCCAGGAACGGATTCTACAGGGTCTGTTTCTTCAAGTTCTGTAGGCTTCAAGTTCTGCCTGACTAGTTCATTGGCACTTTGGGAGATATCTGAAATGGCGAAAAAGTGATCGGGTATCGCTTGCGGATCGTAGGGATATATTCCGGCTGCCTTGAAACCGGAAATCCCTGTCTGCACAGAGGTTGCTTTTATCCGAGCCTGTCCAGCTTGTAATCTAGTTATTTTTCGTTGGGCGTTATGTAGCATCCAGTTTTGGGTAGCTCTTCTGAAGTAAGCCTTCAACGGCTTAAAAAACGCTCTGTCCAGCGCCTGTAGGGCTTGGGTGGTGTGACTAGGTAAACATAATAATATTATGTCATTGGCGTCTGCAAATTCGAGCATGTCTAAGGCGGTGGAATGGGACGTGTGTCCGTCTAGTAGCAAAATAACTTTTCCGGGAGATTTTCTGGGCACGAAATGTTCCTTTAACCATGTTAAAAATAATTCCGAGTTGACGTACGATGACTTTTCGTTCATATATATTTTAGAACCGGGCGGTAGTCCATCCGAAAATTCTGGCTTTTGTCGTTTTCCTTTCATTATAAGGACTGGAGGGAGAAATGCACCTTTAGCATTACAGCACGCGATAACAGTAACGTTTTCTCCTCTGTCAGCAGATGTAACGACGTGAACATCCTTGGCGCCTTTAGTTGCGATCACTTTTCCTGGTTTGTTGTTGAGTTGTAGGCCGGATTCGTCCATATTGTATATATTCTCTGGTTTATTGAAAAAGTCGTGCTCTGTGTAAATTTTGAGTAGTAAGTCAAAAAATTGCTGGATTTCTTCTCTGCAGAATCCCTGCGCACGTGCCACTGACAAACCTTCTGACTGTCTTATCGTGAGTTCTTTGTTTCTTTCTAAAAATGACAGCAGCCAATCGTATCCTGCGCACTGTTTCTCTCTATTAAACCTGTGTTTGATACCAAGTTTCTCGGCGAACTGAAACGCCAAACAGCGCACAGCTTTCCGATCGGGTGCGAAGCCACATTTTTCGAGTCTTTGTATATGTGCAACAAGGCGTTTTTCGTTATCAAAACCCAAGCACGCTTGTGGCCCTAATGATCGTTTTTCCAAGTTTTGAGATTTTCTTCTTCGGCAGAGCGTCCGTTTAGGTATATCGTAATACCTAGAAGCCTCATTGACACCTATTTCGCCAGCATCCAATCTTCGGACAGCCTCTTTGAGATCTGCTGCAGACCACTGTCCCCGCGTGCAGACGTCGGTAACTTTTTTGTTGTATTTTCTTGGCATTTCTGAAAAAAGGCAGATTTTCACAGCCTTGCACAGTAATTTTGATTGGGGGGGGGGGAGGATCTATCCCGATTGGGATAAGGGGCATCTAACCCGAGTGAAAAAGGGGCATCTATCCCGATTGGGGTAACATGGCCTTTTCCTATCTGCTGCCATCTGGATAGTAGTTATTGAAGCCAAAACAGAATGAACATAACCTCAAACTCTCGGTCTTAATGTCGCTATGTATATAGTTCACTTTTGTTATTGATTGATAGACGGAACCGTGACGTAAACACAGCAACAAATTATAACAGCATCGATATTCATAGGACTTACCAGTGTAAGGGTGATATCTTGGACCACAACTTCTTTTCCTTTTTTTTTCGATCAAAGTTAGCCATTTGGGTCACGAATAACTACTAGGAATTTTAGTGTCGACATCTGTTATGTATTTAATGGATTATAGATGGTCGGCCATCTCTCCCAGTGGTTCATCTCTCCCGGAATTACCCTATATAACTACAATAGAATATTGTACTATTTCAAACAAAACAATTTAAATTTGGTAAGTAACTATTTTCTAATATTTTTCTGCATAAATTCGATTTGCCCCGACTCAAGTTCAATTTACCCCAGTCCTGGGGCAAATTGAACCTTTTTGACTCATTCATTATAATTGTTTTTAATAATAATATTTATTTAAAATGACTAATTCTTATAATCGATTGCTGTTTATTAAAGATCAAAGCCCATCTCAAAATTATTTACGAAAGAATTGATTGTGAAAATAAATTGTTTCATCACTTTAAACTTTTCATGGTTCAATTTGCCCCGGGTTCCCCTATTCATTGATCACGAGCATAAATGACTTGCCACAGATTTCCAGACATCCAGTATACACATAACCTCCAAATTAGTTGCAAACTAATGGAAAGCACAGAGATAGAAGTCTGCGATATCAACGTCACATATCAGTTGTGCTTTCTGGGTGATATAACACTGCAACATCCTAATTATATTACAGCTACATCACACTTGAGCAATGTTTAAAGATATAGTACTTGGTAATATCAAAATATCTACGTTACATATTGGTTGTGCTTTTTGAGTGATATAACACTGCAACATCATTGTTATACTACAGCTACATCAAACTTGGGCACTGCTCAAAGAGAGAACTGGGTGATGTCAACGCTACATAACAATGTACTGTCTTTGCCATATTGCAGTGTTATATGTCAAGCGCATCTCTGTTATATCAAAAGATTACTGATACATGAATGTTACATAAAACTTACATAAACTTTGGTATGTACCAGCAATTTTACAGTGTGATATCACGGTAACGTAAATATGCTAAGTTTGCTGCCTGGGTCGGTTACATATCAGAAATATTTTAGTAATATTTCAGAAATGTATACCAGAAATCTTCCAGTAATATACCAGAAATCTTCCAGTAATATGTGGTAATATTTCAGAAATATATACCAGAAATCTTTCAGTAATATGTGGATATCGTGTGGATGAACACTAGAAATGAGAAATGAAAATTGAAAAAAAAATACGATTTTCCATATCTCCGCTGTCAGATATCACTGTTATAGGATAATTGTACCTATATTAAATCACCTATATGAAGAAAAACGCATTTCGACGGTGCTCCAATTTCTAAATTCTGACCGGGGTTTGAACCGGGACGCTCACCGGAGTTCGCATTATGAATCTCACGCCTTAACCACTACGCTAGACCGCCACTTAGCATGTATTGCAAATTTTTCCTATATATTATTTCTTCCAGAACAATGAAGAAATTGAGTTGAAGTATCATATATTTTTCACAAAGTTCTGCAGAAAATTAGACATTAACATTGTGTTGAGAAAATGATGGATGGATGAACTGAAATGTTGCTGTGACATATAAAAAAATCTGGAAATGTTGTGTTGCAATTGACACATTTCGGAAACGTTCCAGAAATATCGAAAATGATGTATGTCATTTGGAATGTTGATGAAAAATTTCGAAAATTCTGGAAATGATATCTTGCAATTGACATTTCAGAACCGTTCCTGAAATATTGAAAACGCGATAAGTCATTTGGAATGTTGCTGAAACATTTCGAGAATTCTGGAAATGTTGTATTGCAATTGACATATTTCGGAAATATTGAACATGTTGTATTGCAATTGACATATTCCAGAAATATTTCGAAAGTTTTATATTGCTATTGACACATTTCGGAAACGTTTCAGAAATATCGAAAATGATATATTGCAATCGACGTATTTCGGAAATATTACGGGAATATTGAAATGTTATACTGCAATCGATATATTTCTGAAACGTTTCAGAAATGTCGAAAATGATATATGTCATTTGGAATGTTGCTGAAACGCTTCAGACATATTCCTGAAGTTATGTTATGAATCTGAAATATTGTAACATTTCTAAATATTTCTGAAATATTTCGTGCCGTGTGGGTTATATATTTATTTTGCCGCACATATATATGGTATATTTGTATTGTATATATTGAATATATTTTTTCATCATTCTAACCTCAAAATCGCAACTTCGTCGCGATTTCTCGGCAATCCTGATGAAAAATAATGATCGTTACTCGTACGTAAAGGCTTTTTGACGAACCTCGTTACAGCACTCGCCTTCGGCTCGTGCCGTAAACCTCTCGTTTCGTCAAAAAAGCCTTTCCCTACTCGTAATAAAATGTACTACATATATATGTCGGTGTGTACTACAGGGAGAGATGGAGCAGGCATATTGCTTCGAACAGAACCGTTAAAGTAACGATAGTCACTTTTTGGAAAATGACTATCGTTGCTGAGTTCCGGATGTTTAGAAAAAGATCTGAAAGGGATCGTTATCATTGATTCAAAGAGAAAAGGAACTCGCGGATCTGTTACGTCTCTCTCAATTTATTATAAAAGAAAATATAACTTGTTAATTGATTTAAAATATTATTTCACAAAATTATGTTACGTTTATGAACAATAAAATGAAATCTGCAAAGAAACCTTCCGCAAGGAAACCTTCTCCTTCTTCTTCCACCTCTTCTCAGGAAGACCCTTCTTCAGAAGTGGGATCGCTCCAGGTAATACCAGAAGAGAGACGTAACAGATCCACGAGCTCCTTTTCTCTTTAAATCAATGATAATGATCCCTTTCAGATCTTTTTCTAAACATCCGGAACTCAGCAACGATAGTCCTTTTCCAAAAAGTGACTATCGTTACTTTAACGGCTCTGTTCGAAGCAACATGCCTGCTCCATCTCTCCCTGTAGTGTGTCCCTGTAGTACACACCGACCTAAATTTAATCCTGATACTGATGAAATTGACGCGCGGGCATGGTCTCTTACTACGGATCTTTACATGGACAGAGAGATGTTATATGGTAGCTCTTTAATAAACGCCTTAAGTAAGGCAATGAAGGGGTCAGCCGCTTCCTGGTTTCCCCGAATAAGTTTTGCTGGGATAACTTGGGACGAATTTAAGGATATTCTTATTGCACGATATGACACAGTTGCCCTAGTAGAAATTAGATCAGGCAGCCTGATGTAATGCCATGTTCCGTCAGGGCCTGATCAGGCTCTAGTATTTCGTAGTACTGCCTGATCAGGCCCTGACGGAACATAGCGTTACATCAGGCGACTATCAGGCCTGATTCGGGCCTGATTCGGGCCCGACATGGGCCTGATTCGAGCCTGACCTCATTTCTACTCGGGTGAGACTCCTGCTGCGACTCTTGTTCGGATAAATTCTGAAAAGCCTAAGGAAAGCGAGTGTATTGCAGCTTATACCAGCAGGGTTCTTAGTACTTTGATGACTCGGTGGCAGTCATTGACTGTCGAGCAAATAGCAATTTCGGTTGCCTTAGCTCATGCGGTACAAATAGAACCAAATTTACAAAGACTGGCTTTTACTACTGAAATTGATTCTCGAGCAAAGTTACAACAAGAATTGATGGCCCATGGATATCGAAAACGAGCTTTTCCATCTAAGCTGGACAAGGAAGATGCTTCTGATTCAAAAAGACCAAAGATTACTACTTCTGTGAGATGTTTTGGATGTGGCAAGCTTGGACACAGGATTGGTGAATGTCGAAGTCGACAATTGACACCAGAGACTACTACGAAGAAGGGTCTTCCTGAGAAGAGGTGGAAGAAGAAGGAGAAGGTTTCCTTGCGGAAGGTTTCTTTGCAGATTTCATTTTATTGTTCATAAACGTAACATAATTTTGCGAAATAATATTTTAAATCAATTAACAAGTTATATTTTCTTTTATAATAAATTGAGAGAGACGTAACAGATCCGCGAGCTCCTTTTCTCTTTAAATCAATGATACACGGTGTAACGTATTCATAGTATAGCCAAATTGGCGATTCACTCATACTATGCTACATCATCATATAGAGCAGCGTCGTAGCGCGCAAGGTAGATCACGCATCATCGAACACCAGTTATGACGTCACAACGGATATAAAAGGCGACCGTCTCACTACTCGGGAGCGGACTCGTGCCAGAGCGGCGTACCGACTCATATCGTAAATTTATTAAAATTCATAAATTCTCTCTTAATTGAGCATAGCTAACCCAAAAGCGGGCAAAAGTAAAATAAAGTCAAATTGTTATAAGCTAAAGCAGCATTTCAATTAAATTCAAATAAATTATTAATATAAGCTAAAGCAGCTTCTCAAATAAAATAAAATCAAAACGATTTCTAGAAATCAGACAAACCAAACAAAACAAACCAAAGTCCGGCAATTGAGCCATCACACATTAGTCAGTAAGTTAGGTTAAATAATAGGAAAACAAATTCAAACAATAAATTTTCATTTAACATTTTTTTTATATTATTTTTGTAATATTCAATCGAACAAGATATTTTTCTACCTGATAAAATAAAATAGGAAGTGACAATTACGTCACACAAATTATCAGAAACCTGAGCTTAAAAATAATTATCTTTTTATGGTTTGTTGTTGGTTTTTTTTTTTTTTTTTTTATATATATTTTATTCTCGTTGCTACCCTATCTAATTCTAATTCTAATTCTAATTCTAATTCTAATTCTAATACTACTACTACGCGACTTCCTATTTTCTTATAACCTTTTTCTTTCTAATAAACTTTATTTTTCAGCAATTTAAAATCATTCATAGCTAGATATCAGTATCGGTGAGTCTTACTGACACAGCACGGTAGCTCTATAGCATCTACCTTCGTCTGTGGAAGTTCGACATATCCCAGATCAGATTAAAGCGGTATTGGTGCGTCAAATTCAACAACAAGATAGTTCTATAGCATCTATCTCAGTTTGGGGAATTTGACATATCCCAGATCCGTAGGGTAATTAAGGGTTTTTTCAACTTTTCCCAGAGGAGCTCCAAATATCATAACCCGTGACAAAGAACACACGCGAACTAGCATAATTTCACTAGCCTTCAGCTGGTGAAACATATGCAATAAGTTACAACGGAGAAAAAAATATTATCACACCGAAAAAAATTTATTCTTAAAGTTAGTATAATATACTGAAACTTAGTATATTTCCGTCTAAAATAGGCGGTAAGTATATTTTCTAATCTTTAGAGGAGAATAATTTAATAAACAAATACTAATGTGAATACATACCTACTAGCTTTAAGAATATCCTCTAATCTAAGTTTAGTATGTCATTTTCTACTACCTAAAGGTAATTATTTCCTCTGAACGCCGGTAAAGAAGGCATTCCGAACAAGAAATCAGTGACATTATAAAATAATCTCTTTATTTTCATTTTATATTCATATTTTACATTCCTGGTATAACATATTTATGTACCTATATATGTATACTATATTATATTCATATATTTTTTTATATTTTTATAATATATATGTATATTTATTATTTATTATTTATATTATAAACCTTTCAATCATACAAAACTATATGAGATAATTAATTGAATTAAAGACAAAAAAATGTTCAACAATTTTAGGAAATTACATTCATACAGAATATTTCCTTAAAAGTTAAAGAAATTTCATCCAACGCAGCAACCTGTATCTTACGACAACTGCTTTTTCTTCGATGGACTGAATTTATGTTCAGCGGAGGCCATAAAATCTGGAAAAATCATGAAATTTCTATCAAAATATCACTAATCAACAGTAGAAAAACTGAGTCACTATAGAATGTTTTCTCAGAGCGTAGAAGTAATTTGGAAAAAATTATTTTATACTCAGAATTTTAGGTTTACTTACGTTCGAATGTTTCGACCAGTTCGCCTGGATCGTTTTTGATAAGCCACTTCACGACTTCGTCCATTTTTTCGAATAAAAAACATAACTTGATCACTCACACTCAAAGACGACGCGACACACGACACGATGCAGGACCTGGACGCGGCCATATGAGTCAGTCCACGTCAAGCGGGACACCTTTTTGACCTCATGTTCTTAAAAATCGTCGTAATTTTTTTCACGTATTCTCTAGGTAAAATGAATGCATGAAACATTTTTTTTTTTTTTTTTTTAACTCGAAGGGCTTAGAAGTTACAAGGGGTTGAATTTTCGAAAAAAACACCAACAATCGGAATCGCGCTCTCCTTTAAACGTTAATATCTCCGGTTCCCTTTGTCGTACAGACGTCATCAAAAACTCATTTTGAAGCTCTTGAATGGCACTTTTATCTTATGAATTTTAAATTCATGTAATAAATAATCTTCTATTTGTTATTAACAATTATATCTTTAAAACGTGATTTTCGAGATGAATGCCCCCTTCGAATATTTTGAAAAAAATACGACCGTGTTCCTTGATTCATTCTCTACGAAAGCTGTAAGTTTAAAAATGGAGCTCCGATGGAAACTATACTTAATAAGCGGTTGATTCATGCGGAACGTCGCGCGCGGGCGCGCCAAGACAGAGGCTTGCTCGCTTTACGTGCAAGGTATGGGGAGCTGGTATGCGTTTAAGTTCATTAAGTCCGATAATTTGCAAAATTTTTATTACATTCCATACTGAATACTCGACTTGAAACAACAAAAATATCAATATAGAAATATACACTTAACTAAAATCTTGAAAAATATCACAAGTTCGATAAATCGAAAATATCACTAGTAAATTAACTACTAGTAGAGATTTAAATTTGCGGCTAACTTTAAGATTTTATTTAAATGTATATATGAGGTATTCCATACCAACTCGACCAATGATTTTCCCTCACCATTTTTGATTTGGTTCATAATTTTTTCTACGGTTACTCCAATTCTAAAAACCACTCATGAATTTTTTCAGATTTTTTACATTAACCGTTATTTATTCATGATTTTTCGAAAGTTCGAACAGTGCGACACCTTCGATTTTTTTGAAAAAAATCTCAAAAATTCTACTTTCGAAGACGATCATTTTGACCCCTAGTCGAAAGTGGAAACTCTTTTCCTTATGTTTATATTGCTTATTTAAGAAAAAATTATTTCGTGAACGTGGTGGATAATGGCTCCCAGAATTTTTTCAATGCAAATGAATTGTATCTTCAGGATAATGGGTTGTAACCATCAGAGATACGTTTCATTTTATTTTCGAAAATTATTATTATTATTATTATTATTTTTTATTTTAATCGTCGTTTGTTGGAAGGATTTTTTTTTGTCTCACAATAATTTATTGAAGCTCTGTAAAAAAGAAAATTGTTTTTCGTGTTTGAAAAATATTTAAAACCCCCCTCCCAAAAAAAAATAACCCAGAAAAAATAATAATAATAAAAAAAATAATAATAATAAAAAAAAACAATAATAATAATAATAATAATTTTCGAAAATAAAATGAAACGTATCTCTGATGGTTACAACCCATTATCCTGAAGATACAATTCATTTGCATTGAAAAAATTCTGGGAGCCATTATCCACCATGTTTACGAAATAATTTTTTCTTAAATAAGCAATATAAACATAAGGAAAAGAGTTTCCACTTTCGACTAGGGGTCAAAATGATCGTCTTCGAAAGTAGAATTTTTGAGATTTTTTTTCAAAAAAATCGAAGGTGTCGCACTGTTCGAAGTTTTGAAAAATCATAAATAAATAACGGTTAATGTAAAAAATCTGAAAAAATTCATGAGTGGTTGTTAGAGTTGGAGTAACCGTAGAAAAAATTATGAACCAAATCAAAAATGGTGAGGGAAAATCATTGGTCGAGTTGGTATGGAATACCTCATATATAGTGATATTATGATCTTGTGTAGTAGTACGTTGATGTCCGCAAGGCAAAGTCGTATACACTTATTATACCTGTGTGACGGATGTGTCACTAGCAAGCTGAGATTATAGAGTATACATCGGCCTATTTGTGATGCGTTTATTATTATTAACTAATTAATCGAAGGTGTTCAATTAATTAGTTAAATTTCTCTATTCCTGTATTTATGAAAGAAATATTCTCCATTATTTTGAAAGATTTTTTCGATGAGAAAAATTAACGGACGAACCCAGGAATCGAACCCAGGATCTACGGACGCCTAACCGGGGACTTACACCCGAGACCACCTAGCTCGCCCACAGATCGCCGCAATTTTTCTCATCTGTTATTGTACCGTATATGTGTTGATATTATGATCTTGTGTAGTAGTACGTTGATGTCCGCAAGGCAAAGTCGTATACACTTATTATACCTGTGTGACGGATGTGTCACTAGCAAGCTGAGATTATAGAGTATACATCGGCCTATTTGTGATGCGTTTATTATTATTAACTAATTAATCGAAGGTGTTCAATTAATATATAGTTCTGAAGTTTATAATTGAGTAATTTTTAGTTAATTAATTCAGTATATAATCAAGTAAATAATAATGTGATATATTCCATTTGATGGAATCATAAAGTACTTTATATTTACCACACGGAGAAAATTTTGCGGGCGCCGCCGTCGCACTCTCTTTTTCAAGCGGTACAGCCACACGCTCAGAAGCCTGAGCGCGTCACCATCGCAGTTTCAGAGCTCAAGCGTCTCAAGACCTTCAGCGTGCGGCGATCGCAACTTCTTTTACGTTTGCGTATTAGAGAGAGCCCTGCCTTACCACTACCCGTGAGATGGGCCTGTTCGCACTCTGCGAGGCCGAGCTCTCGTGCTGCGAGCTGGGTGCGCGCACAAAGCTAAGATCGTAGTCGTTCGACTTTTTCGACTACGGCACTCGCATGTGCGACGGCGGTGCGCGCAAAATTTTCTCCGTGCACTTATTTTTGACGACTAGGAGCTTGAGTTTCGAACTTGTGATATTTTTCAAGATTTTAGTTAAGTGTATATTTCTATATTTATATTTTTGTTGTTACAAGTCGAGTATTCAGTATGGAATGTAATAAAAATTTTGCAAATTATCGGACTTAATGAATTTAAACGCATACCAGCTCCCCATACCTTGCACGTAAAGCGAGCAGGCCTCTGTCTCGGCGCGCCCGCGCGCGACGTTCCGCATGAATCAACCGCTTATTAAGTATAGTTTCCATCGGAGTTCCATTTTTAAACTTACAGCTTTCGTAGAGAATGAATCAAGGAACACGGTCGTATATTTTTCAGAATATTCGAAGGGGGCATTCATCTCGAAAATCACGTTTTAAAGATATAATTGTTAATAACAAATAGAAGATTGTTTATTACATGAATTTAAAATTCATAAGATGAAAGTGCCATTCAAGAGCTTCAAAATGAGTTTTTGATGATGTCTGTACGACAAAGGGAACCGGAGATATTAACGTTTAAAGGAGAGCGCGATTCCGATTTTTGGTGTTTTTTTCGAAAATTCAACCCCTTGTAACTTCTAAGCCCTTCGAGTTAAAAAAAAAAAAAAAAAATGTTTCATTCATTCATTTTACCTAGAGAATACGTAAAAAAAATTACAAAAGAATCAAAAACATCGAGGTAAATTTTTGGCCAAATCCGTCCCGCTTGACGTGGACTGACTCATATGCAAAATGCGACAAGTTTTGATCACGTGGTCACACCTTAATAGACCGCATACTAACTTTAAGAGGATATTCTAATACTCTAGCATTCTACATAAAAATATACTCAACATTTAGAGGATTTGATTAGTATATACGATTAGTATGTTACCATACTAGAAATAAGAATAAATTTTTTTCGGTGCAGAATGATTATCCAACGTATCCTCAAATGACGTATCGTCAGATAAACAATTCGATTTCTCATTATAACAATTGTAACCTCCCAAATTGTCAGCTTTCCTGGTTGCTCGTTCTTGTATGTGTGTTTGACAATTTGTCGTTACGTTTGTGAGAGTTTGCGTGTCTGTGTGTGTGTGCGTGTGCGTGTGCGTGTGCGTGTGCGTGTGCGTGTGCGTGTTCTCTGTTGAAACCTTGAGAGGAACAGCTGATCTCGGTATTCGGGAATCAAGTTGCTCACAAGGCCGGCATGTGTATGTTTTGCGTATTCTTGCAAGAATCGGACTTCGTGCTTACTTGCCGATAAGACCGCTTGCAAGAACGCTAATGTGGTGAGTGCGTTCGAAATCCCTCGGGTAACAATTGTTGATTTTAATAATCCGGCAGATTGCCCGAGGAATCGAAATGTTGAAGTTGTGAACGGTTGTATGACTCGAAATCCTTACAGGAAACGATCGAGGCTTGTTATTAAAGCAGCAGATCGCCTGCAGAATCGATATTTTGGTGTAATCTGTAATTTACTCGAAATCTTCCAGAAAACGATCGCTTACTGCAATAGTACAACAGATCGTCTGTAAGATCGAGATTTTGGTGGTGACGAGTGTTGGGTAGCGTATGTGATTGACTCGAGCCCTTCGGAGAACGATCGTTTACCGCAGTGGTATAACGAATCGTCTGACGAACCGAGATTTTATGGATATTTGATTATTTTAGGATAGGTAAAATATATTAGAATATCTGATGGTTATTTGTATATATAGGGATGTATGAATATTGAATTTAATTTACCTTTCAGTTATACAGGGTGATCCAGAATGCGGTACTTTCCTTACACCGGTGGATTCCTTGTAAAAATCTAAGACAAAAATTATTCATCCTAAAATGTCGAATGCTTAGCCGTGTTCAGGTAGGAGCCGTTTAAAGTAAGCCAAAGTAAGCCAATACGAGGGCAGATACGAGAATGGCTCAGCCGCCGCTACGCCGTTATTGTTGGCCCGCCACCGCGAACTTGCAAAGAAACGACGATCAGACGTCCGCGGCTTTGCTGTATGTAGCTAAGCCATACAGGCGATGCAATGAAAACAGAAGCATGCGGCTGAGCCATTCTCGTATCTGCCCTCGTATTGGCTTACTTTGGCTTACTTTAAACGGCTCCTACCTGAACACGGCTAAGCATTCGACATTTTAGGATGAATAATTTTTGTCTTAGATTTTTACAAGGAATCCACCGGTGTAAGGAAAGTACCGCATTCTGGATCACCCTGTATAGTAATAATATGAATATGTTTCTGTTAAAAGTTAGTAACACGGCTTTATTTCAATCCATTTGTTGATCAATCACATATTTGCCTTTATCATTTTATTATTAAGACAAGTGAATTTCAAATTATTTAATTAACTTCAAAAGAAATTCGTATGCAATTATATGATACGTTGAATATAATTACATTGCATAAGCATAATGGTAAGATAGTAAATGAGAAAAAGAGTAGAATGTGCGGGAAGAAATTGAAGCTTTGTTATTGATTTTACAATTATTCGTTATAAAAAATGAACTAAGTTTTTTTCATTTTTAAAACATTATGAAATATTTTTCTCACTCTTTCCTGATGGATAGGTTATGATAACTCCTATCTCTCCTCGTCCTGAAGCTGATAATTCCTTAAATAACAGTACTATCCTCGCTCCTGCATCAGGTATATGTTTGAAAAAAACCACGAAAATTTTTTTTGTCATCGATACGAGCTTTTTTTCTAGTTTATGCTACAGTATTTATTGTGGACCAAGTTGAATTGTTTAAATATTTTCAATATGAATTTTATAGATAATGATTATCAAGCCCCAGAAAATGAAGAAGACATTGAACGTAATCCTATTATTATGGATATGTTTCCTTACGATAGTGCAATTTTAATTACCACGTGTGATCCTATTACTGACATCTTGGAAACTTTAAAATCATCAATTCAAGGCCTAGCAGTACTAAATTATTATAAAAATCATCGGACTCTTAATGACTTCTACAGAAATCTTTTGTCTGACATAATTGTCTCGACTGAAATGTGTACGAATCACAACCTAATGTACTTAGATTTTCGGCCACTATTTTTACTTTCAATTTTTTTTTTTAATCAAATTTGAAAAATATTTACAGAATAAATCCAGAAAGATTACACGAGTTAGCATTACTAATACCAGGAGTATTTGTAATTGAACTACCAGCAACATATTACATACCATATTGTCGTGAAGGAGCCAAAAAAATATTAGCTCGCGGTAAATTCTACACTCGTTACAATCATTGGAGGGACATTTTAATCCAATCCGGATCCACACGAAATTTTAGAGGTCTTAAACGTAAAATTATTGATCATTCGGCTCCGGTCCGCTTAGGCCGATATCAGGATATTTTTAAAATTGGTTTGTATAAATTATCGTTCCTCTCAATAATTTATTTACTAAGAACCTAATATGAAAGTTTCATGTTTACTTTTTTTCTTAGATTGCGCACCTTTAGATTATGAAGGTCAATTGAATTATTTGAAGAATCACATTGATCCATGGGAAACAATAGAGGACTATTGGAAAAAAACTTCAACTAAACGAATTCAAGATCTTATAAGTAATAATATAATTACTAGTTGCGACTATTTAACAGCTTATCCAGTGCTGAGAAATATATATGATGGTTTGAAACTGATTGATATTGATTTCAAAAATCAATATCCCGATAAAGCAACATGCTTGATTGACAATTATACAATTTTTGAAAAAAAGTTGTTCACTTATTGTGACAACAAGAAAAAAAAAGAACGCTGAAATTAAAACTCAATTAAATCTGTTTAAAAAAAACAGTGACAAAAGTGAAGGTTTGTATTTTAATTAATAATCATTTTTTTATTTATATATGACGTAAATATTTACTTTTTTTTTTCATTATAGATATCCGGAGTGCAATAATATTTCGATGGCTACCATTACTTTTACCATGTCCTTCTCTTCTTACTTCTCGAGACAAGTCAACTTGGCGAACAACCAAAGACGATGTCATTGAAGGGTTTCTTCTGCATGTAAAAATAATTTATCTCAATTTATACTTGATAATCATTTATTTATTAAATATTTGACATAAAATCAAACCTTCTACTGGATTTTTTTTTTTTCAGGATGAAAATATATTAAAAGCAGTATTACAAAAAAGAAGACAGAAACTGCAACAGTTTGGATTATCAGAGCAGCCGTTATCTGTACTGATAGGAGATACATTGAGTAATATAACGAAGCGATTAGTGATTATTAATAATATTCAGTACGTCGTAAAATCAACTATCGAATGTGTGGATTTGACTTTCAAAAGTTTTTATAGCTTACAACTAGAATTTTCTCGTGAAGCGGCTTACCCATGGATTTTCTTAAAGGATGCAATCTATAAAATTGATAGCGACGATAATGTAGTGGTTCCTTCACTACAAACATTTATTAACGATCTCAATCGTATAGAAATTACCTAATAATTCTTAAAAGTTAATCTTCTCACATGATGTCTCAAAGGACTAATGATTCCGTTGAGCTGTGTAATTTTAATGAAAAGTTGGTAAACGCGACGTTAAAATTATATGGTTCATCCAACATACCTTTTAATCAAATTGATTATATTTTTAATATGATCCAAGATCTTTTTAATGTAGAGCATAATAATATTAAAAATAAGTTGGACTGTACCGCAAATAATGAATGTAATACTAAAAAAATGAAAGCAGATATTGTAAACCTATTGAATTCTACTCACAATACTCTCAAACAATTCAGTACAGAATACAGTCGTCTCCAAATTTTGGAACACAGTGAGTTTTACATACCACCAATTGAATTTGTAGTTGGTAAACGATGCGCGGCTCTTAAACGAGATGATGAAGGTAATCCTGTATCAAAATCAAAAAACGCTACTGGTATTTTATTTCCTTTAAAGGGTATGCTTAAGAAAGTTTTTGAGCTCCCAGGTTTATATGACACAGTTAGTGAATATAAAGTACAATTAGAAAAAAATAGTAATATTATATCAAATTTCATTCAAAGCCCTATTTGGAAAGAAAAAATTAAACATTGTCAATCAAAAGATAATATATTTCCACTATTTTTATTTAGCGATGATTTTGAAACGGGAAATTGTCTTGGAAGTCATGCCGGTTCAAATAAGTTATGCGGTACTTACGTTTCAATTCCTTGTTTTCTACCGCATTTACTATCACTTAATTCAATATTCCAACTACTTATTTACTATTCAAAAGACCGTCAAGAATATGGAAATTTTGCTGTATTTAGAACATTAATTACTGAATTAGAGACATTAGAAAATACCGGAGTTGATATTCATTTACTTGATGGAAGAAAAATAACATTATTTTTTAAACTAGGTCTGATTTTAGGTGACAATCTCGGCTTACATTCGATGCTAGGTTTTGTTGAAAGTTTCAATTCAACTTATTCTTGTCGATTTTGTAAGATGGACGTAGTTCAACGTTCATTGTCAACATTGGAAGATAAAAGGTTACTCCGTGATAAAAAATCATACGATACTGATGTACTATTGAAAGACCCTAGTTCTACTGGCATTAAAGAGAAATGTATTTTCAATCGTTTATCTAATTTTCACGTTTCAGATAATGCAGTTGTAGATATTATGCATGACTTCATTGAAGGTGTTATCCACCGAGATATGTCTGATATTTTAGATTATTATACAAATAAAACTAAACTTTTTTCTTTGATAGAATTAACTACTCGAGTAAAATTACATGATTTTGGCGAATTTGATAAACAAAATGAGCCACCTGAAATTTTGCCGAACTATTTAAAGAATAACACTCTAAAAATGTCTGCTGGTGAAATGTTGACATTTGTTCGCCATTTCGGAATAGTGATGGGAGATTTAATTCCAGATGACGATATTGTTTACAGAGTTTACTTAAACTTGGTTAATATTCTCGACGTAATTTTCGCAAGATCCATTAATAAAGATTGTCAAGGATTATTAAAAACTTTAGTATCTGAACATCATACGTTAGTGCGTAAAAGCTTCAATCGAAATTGTAAAACTAAAGAACATAATTTAATACATTATGATACAGTAATGAATACTTCTGGTCCTTTGATTAATTTCTCTGGGATGCGTTGGGAAGCAAAACAAAGAATCTAGGATGTTAGCGGCAGTTTCAAATTCTAGACTAAATATATGTCATACCCTGGGCGTTAAACACCAGCTTAAATTTGCGTATCTTATACAGTCAAACACTATGTTTCCGACCGAGCTAGTAACTGAAAAATTGAAAAAAGTGATTGAGAAAAAATTATACTCAGTAAATAATGATAATGACTCCTTAATAATCCATAAATTATCTTATAAAACTGTTGACACTTATGACTGGATTGAAAAAAGAGGAATTAAATACAAATCGAAAATGGTTTTATGTACTTCTCACGAAAATTATAGATTGAATTTTGGCATTATTAATGATATTATAATTGATAAAGATATTATTTACTTTAGTTATCAAAAATTAATAACAATTTTTGACGGTCATTGCCATGCGTTCAAAATAATAAGTTTGAAAAACGAAGAATGTATTATACGTTACGAAGATTTAGTTGATGTTTATCCAGTATCACTTATTCAAAAATCTGAGGATTATTATATTTTACAACATTATTTAGCATAAGAAGTGTTAATCAAAATGTATTATATCAATTATTATAATAAAATTTCTTAATTGACATTATATTATTACTATATATATATATATTGTAACTTTTGGCGAGTATCTTGAACCCGAAAGTTAAGAGATACCCGCAGTTATTGTGAGTTCCTTACCTATAAAAAAGGGATTTAAATTATCAAAATTAATAGGGCTTTTCTTTGAGGTCATAGGTAGGGAAAAGGATGGGTTAGCCACCAAAAGCCACCTATGCAACCTTGTGAATTTACATTAACTCAGGACTCGGGTAGATTACTCCACCAAAGCCTGTTCCCTTCGGACTCGGGTAGAACCAAAGCCGATCCTTCTCCTATTTGAACAGAGCCGGGAAGTGAATCCAAGCCTGCTTTCCTAAACATAAAACCTATTCTTTACTCGGATCCGGGAACCTTGCGATTCCAAGACCGTGTCTCAGACTCGGAATCGTATTTCCTTGGCCCTCGGACGCGGGAAGTTAATCCAACGCCGTTCGCTCTAGGATTGATTCAAAGCTGGTCCCTATTGGCTTATTCAGGGATTGAATTTGATGGATTAGGAGTCAGTGCTGAAATATCCGACAAAGTTCAAATTAGAAAATATAATTGTATCCAATTGTTTCTAATAAACTAATTTTACATCGATTTTCTTAATCTATTTCTATCCTAATTGTGTGACTCTACGTCGCGTTTGTTTGTATTCGTGTCGTTTGAGGTTATCGTTCTATTTGTAGAATTTATTTTAATATTATAGGCTATGCGGATTTATGCTTTCTATTTTGATTCTATTTCATTTCTATTTAATTGCTCTCCTTTTCTCTTCGATTATATTTTATGATGTGACCAATGATGCTATATCTGAAGGTACCTTATTTGATTCTAATTTCACGATTTTATGTTAGTCATTTAGTTCTAGACGATCTAAAGCTATTTAAGTGAATTTAACCATGATATGAGTCGCACCGGTGCTCTACCTGACTACGCTCTACGTTGTGAGTCGCAACGGTGCTATACCAGAATACGCTCTTCGTTGTGAGTCGCAACGGTGCTATGCCAGAATACGCTCTACGTTGTGAGTCGCAACGGTGCTATACCAGAATACGCTAATGAGCCATAGCGTGTGCTGATTATACAGGGTGTCCCATTTTAAAGTATGCATTACGTTTTCAGCCGACCTAACGTTTTAATTGAAAAATGTCTCCTACAAAATTTGTCCGGTTCAGAGGGGGACACATGAAGATTTTTTTGTTTTTGGTCCAGCATCATAATTGGTGATGCTGTGGAGGATGGACCAGTTTTTTTAAATGGAATCATACATTTTTGTTGCAACTAAAATATTCTTCATTCAAAAATGTACAATGTTCTCAGGAAACTTTTTTTTCTAAAATGAATATTCCGTGAGATAGAACAAAAAACAAATACCACCATCATAACAGAAAAACATCTCTGTGATATGTGTGATATGTCGGAGCATCAGTGGGGTGACTACAGATGTTCAAAAATACCACCATCAAGAGCAAGATACGCTCTCACTCGCTTTTCGAAGCTCTGGGCAATCCTTTTGAAAACGGCGCAAAGCTTCGAAAAGCGAGTGAGAGCGTATCTTGCTCTTGATGGTGGTATTTTTGAACATCTGTAGTCACCCCAATGATGCTCCGACATATCACACATATCACAGAGATGTTTTTCTGTTATGATGGTGGTATTTGTTTTTTGTTCTATCTCACGGAATATTCATTTTAGAAAAAAAAGTTTCCTGAGAACATTGTACATTTTTGAATGAAGAATATTTTAGTTGCAACAAAAATGTATGATTCCATTTAAAAAAACTGGTCCATCCTCCACAGCATCACCAATTATGATGCTGGACCAAAAACAAAAAAATCTTCATCTGTCCCCCTCTGAACCGGACAACTTTTGTAGGAGACATTTTTCAATTAAAACGTTAGGTCGGCTGAAAACGTAATGCATACTTTAAAATGGGACACCCTGTATACTCTTCATCCCCACTTCTTTGCGTGACGTCAGACTTTCGGTCGAACGTTGAGGATTATCGTAATCCTTTCCTTTGTTCGGGAATCGTCGATATTCAATGTGCAATATAGCCGAGTATGTTACAATATATATATATATATATATTGCAACGGAGTTTTTCAGAGTCCTCAACTCCGCACCCTACGGCGTTCCTTGATAAAGACAAATTAATAAAATACTAAGAAAGAGAGTTGGGCGCCAGACACGGAAGTGTCGTTTTTCACAAAAATCTACTAAACAATAGCGATATTCAAAGGTACTACTTAACTGCCGGAACGACGGCCTTAAAGCGTCAGCTAACTCAGATTTTCTGCGATAAGGGTAGAGTGGGTGGATTCACCTTAATAAATAGTCAAATAAAATATAGAACACCAGATATAGATTTCCTTCAGTGAAATCGGCGATTTCGTATATTGTTCTTCTAAATAACAGATTTATCAGCGTTAACAGATGGCATATATTATGCGGTATCAAATTACACAAATTATTATCAAAAGAGTAGTTATCAGAATTACAGTTAAGGGGAAATGAAAGCTGATTCCGCGCGACGGGGTGCCATCTATCGGATTGGAATTTTCGGGAGCCCGTTTCTCAGCTAAAACATATCCAATCGATGTGAAATTGATATCAATGAAGCAGAAGAAGTGTACGGAGGGCATGACTCACTTGGATTTCCAAAAAACGAAAAGGAACGAAAACGAAAATTTCAATCCGATAGATGGCACCCTGTCGCGCAACAATCAGCTTTCATTTCCCCTTAAGAAATAATACTTTAAAAGTAACCGGTTTGGAATAGTGCTTAAGAAAAGAATAGTATATTATTGAGCCTTATCACGTCTCAGCGGTAACATAAAAAGCATAAACACGCCGGTTGACTAGCGAGCACCGTAGAAGCGATATAATGATGAGTCCACAATGGGACTCGAGTACGCGGAGGTTCGGAGCTACGCGTAGTTCCGCCCGGCAAAACCTTATGGGTGACGTCAGGCCTACGCGTACATTTCGGTCCGCGGATATCCCATTGTGGACTCACCATAATGCAAGCTATACTACTTTCCAGACTACGTATCACCGAGCGATACGATACTCAGTGCAAGGATTCTATTATAGCGGCACGCTAGCGATACTAATAATTATTTGGTGATAAAGTACTCAATAATTAATACAGAAGAATCTAATAAGGACGTTATACTAAGTTAGCAAATGTGAATCGAACTACAGAGTGTAGAATTAACAAGTTACCATAATAGATTAAATGTTACACAATAATCAGATTAAGCTAATCAATCGGATAAATGGAAAGAACAAGTGAAAAGTAGGAAATTAGAGTAATAGAATAATAAAATAATGAATAATAAAGAAATAGAACAATAGAACTAGAACAACTTAATACTATGACTAACTACGATCAGCCAACCCTCGGGGAGTTGGATGTTAAGCGACACACCATGCGATATTATATTACTTATTTAATCAAAGATATTCTAATAAATCAGAGATAGCGAAATATAAAGCATCAGAGATTCTCAAGCGAGAAATTAGCGAGAATAAGCAATCAAATAGCGTTAGCAAATTATTAGCAAAGCAAGCACAGAAATTAGACTAATAAGCGAAATAGATTATTAAGCGAAGAGATACTCAAAATGGTTACAGCCGACCATGAGGTGCTTCCGCTGAATTTCTTCATCTTAAATCTAATATAAAATAGAGAGCGTCACCCGGAGGTTGATCGCTGCTCGAGACTTGACCAGTCAACCTATGGAGTTAGCTAAACTCACTAAATTTACTAATTAACTGAACGGAAGAGACGCAAATCGAAGATAACTAATTTATAATTTATGATACTAATTAATACTAATGCTAACAGAAATCCAGCGGTAGCTTGTGGCTTTTACTAGCAATGATAGATCATAAAGACCTTACCTTATGAAGAAGTGATGCACAAAACTTTAACTTTAACTGAACCTGACTTAATGTACAGCGGAAACTATTGATAGCGAGAGAGAATTAGCGGCACGTCTTGATTACTCAAAACTGAACGTAGAAGTGAAGATTCTTCGTAGACAATTTGGCGAGCAGGCTCTCAGTGAGGTAGGTCCAGGTGGGGGACCTATCAGGACCAATTAATTGTCTGATTGGTCCTGCGAGCGACAATGTTCGAACAGTCAACTCGTCGGTTGACCAGTTTGAAGCGTAATCTTATTGCCGGGCGTCAGGCGTTACTTTCGAGCGTCTCCGCGATAGAACAACTGTTCTGCGGTATTTCAGCGGCGAGATGGCTGGCGGGAGGGTGTGACCTTGGCTCTTCTATGCAATTCCTTCCAACTACCAATCTCGAGGGGTGCACTCCACAGTGGTAATCTCTGTCATAGACCACCCAGCTGCAAATGGTCCCTCGGCGATACGTTACGTCACTGGTCCATGTATGGATCTTGGTGTGACGTCGGCTTCTGATATTTGGTGCGGGTGATGTAAGCTGGCACTGTAACGGGAGGTGGTAGCGATTTGTGCGTGCCACCCTATACGCCGTTGGCGTGTCCAGATGCTTCGATAGCAAGATGCATTCGCTGGCAGGAGGTCTTATGGGGACCCTGTTCACACCCTAGCGATATTTCTCCAAGGCCTACATCCCTCCCCGTAGATATTGCAGTACTATCCTGAGTACTGGTACCGTACTGGACTGCATACCGTCGATAGCATCTCCGGAGCGGAAGTTCTCGTAGCGGAAGTTCGGAAGTTGTCATCTTCTGTATCTTCTATCTCTCTCTCTCTCTCGCGGTACATTAACAGAAAAATACTTCAAATTAGTCTAACTCTAT
>OX031018.1:10860460-11176088 GCA_943736025.1 Tenthredo mesomela
TAATCGAAAAAAAATAATCGATGTAATCGAAAATCGATTATTTTTGGCCATCCCTAGTGCTGGGTCTACACGCGATGATTATGTTGATATGCTTAGCCAATCACTGAATTTCCACAACAGAAGTGACCAGTCAGTTAACAGATTTCTTATCATACCAACATTATCATCGCGTCTAGACCCAGCATAGACGGCACCATGACGGAAGTGTCGACTAACGTAATTTTGTGTCTACATGTGTCGCTATGGCAATAGATATGAATGTTTTCAGAACGAATGATAGATCATTCCTACGTTCTAATTCATAAATTGTAGGGTGGGATCTGTCACATTTGACTCGACCGAGAGATTACTCATCGCCGATTTCGTTCTAGATAAAAAGGGTGTTAGGTGTTTAATTAATATCTTCAACAAGAACGTATTCTGATCCGAAGGGATTGAAACTCTTTGCAAAAAAAGGTTCAGCACAAACGACACGATGTTTTCGAGCGGTCCGAACTACACAAAATTAAAAACTAACTTGAGGCTAGCTATAAACAGGTTAAAACTATTAGAAAAAAAGAAAACTGAGTTAGCCCAAAAAGCAAGGAAAGAAATAGCCGATTATATCGCTGCTGGTAAGGTCGAAAGGGCCAAAATAAGGGTCGAACATATCATCAGAGAAGACTACATGGTAGAGGCTATGGAATTACTCGAAATGTACTGTGATTTACTCCTCGCACGCTTCGGCCTCATTCAACAAATGAAGTAAGTTAAACTCCTGCCTTGAATAAAATAAAACTCATACGCCTATATCCGAATTCAAATAACGGACAAAATAATTGTTAACAGAAATTTGGACGAAGGATTATCGGAGGCAATATCGACGATTATTTGGGCAGCTCCTCGCATTCAAACTGACGTACAAGAGATGAAAGTAATAGCTGATATTCTGACCGCAAAGTACGGGCGTCAATACACAGAAGCGTGCCGAGAAGAAGCCGTTCAATCTATATCTGAAAAACTTAAACACAAAATGGGCGTACAATCTCCTTCCAAATTGTTGGTCGAGAAGTATTTGATCGAGATTGCTAACAATTATAACATACCTTATGAACCTGATCCTCAAATCATGTCTGAGGGACAAGACGCTCTGTTAATCGATATTGGTAACAACGGAGGGGAATTACCCAACAATTTAGATTCGGCCAGCGGAGGTTATCCTCAGCCTCTTGGCTTTGTGGGTTTCCCACAACCACCCACTCTGCCTACTCCCGACGGACCCAATCAACCAATGGTATATTTGAAGGCTTTTTATGGCTTTGGCTAGATCAAATTTACCACAGCCCTTATCAATTTATATGTCATTCTTGGTGCACTCTTTCCAGAGTCATGAAAAAGGCAATCTACAGGCGGGATTCGTCGCACCTGGAGCTCCATCTGGAATAAATAAGGATCAAAACATGACGTTTAATCCAGCTGCCTTTTCCTACAACATACCACTGGATAATAGCAACGAGAATAGACCAAGTGTAAGCAGAATAACTTGACTGTTTTATACAAACTAATTTAAGTTTGTTTAAGTTAACTAATCAATTCCATGGAATTAATAATATTTCGTCTTCTTTACACAGAACGATGACCTACCTCCTCCGTACGGCTCATTTCCACCAGATTTGAACAAACAGGTGAGTTTTCTGCTTCGATGGTTGAAAAAACATAATCGTTCAATAAGTTCTGAAATCAAATTAGCTATCTGGATCTTACAAGGCTTGATAAAATGATAATTCCTATAACTCAATGATTTTCTTATTCAATGAGCTTCTGGATAAAGGTTTTTGATATTATTTCTTTTGTCATTTTCAGTCTGATCAAAAACCGAAACCTCAACCACGGTCAAAAATGCCAATGAACGATTTCAATCTACCGGATTTGCCCGCTGTACCAACGGAAAACGAGCCACCTCCAGGCTCAGCCAGCGACGACATAGACTTTGACGATTTGACAAAGAGGTTTGAGGAATTGAAGAAACGAAAGTAACCAGAGGTATACAAAGAAAAATAAGAAATACCTAATATGATTACCAGGATCTAGTAGAGAATTATTATTACTAACACTCGCTGAAAACCAATTCCGTATATTTACTTATATATATTCTAAAACGAACAATTTATGTCACAAAAACAGTTGTTCGTGTAAATTCATCGTTTCTATTTTTTTCTTTTTTGAGTATGGAAAAAGTTTTGTAAATCATGAGGATGATGCATTTTTCAGTCTCACAAACTGGACAACTGATTCACATACCTCTGCCATGAGCCAGGAGGTAAATTCAATGGGAAATCTCATTAATTTGAAACTTGCAACCGAGATATGTACAGCGACCTAATTTTGATCAATTAATATTAAGTGTAGTATCTGAGTAACAATGAAGTTTGTCAAATCGATTTGTTACAATAGTTAAATGATTTGGCAATCGCTTTAGGGTCTACGAATGTTGCTATAATTATATGTTATAACACTTTATGAAAAATAAAAACTTATTTCTGCTGTCAAATGCTTCGGGTTTGTATAAAATATTGTATATTACATTATAGGTATACTTATACGCTGAAATTATATTTTTTAAACAAAAGTTAGATAGGATTTGCATTTTTTATCTATCTTTATGTATGTACATAACTATATTCCTGCAGATGTATATTTTAGCTCGGAGAATCAATAAAAATCTATTAAATCTACGTACTTGTATTATTCCTCCGACCGACCTGAAAGCTACTCTGAGATTTCAATTGCGGACAGATATGATTCAAACAATACAATAATAAAGCATTAGACTTACGGCGGATTAAACATCGAAAGTTCAAATGATCGCCATTTAGAATTTTCACCACGGAAAGTTCTGAAAAAATTCTAAAACTTGTCCAATTACGGCAGAAGACTGCCCACAGAGTTATGTAAAAAATCGCGAAGAAATGTGAGAGTTATCAATGTTCGAAAGTCCAAACAGTCACCCTTTTAAAAAATGAATAGTGGTGAGGTGTTCGAAAGGTTTTCTTTGTTCAACAAATAAATGAAAAGCCACACAATTATAGTAACCCCTTGAATAATTTTTATTTTGTGAGTATTTGCATATCATAGTTCGAATACATCCATACACACATATAATTGATAACGTTTTGTTAATAATATATTTTGATAAATATATCGTGTTTATTGAAGACATGGTGCGTATATTCTAGATATTATATGATGTGTGTTCAGAAAATACAGTTCATCATTGAGAATCCCAATCTTCGCATCTCTGTAAAGATGTAAACCTTTAATGGTAATATTCATCAAGATCAAAGGAAGAAATTGATATCGAAATAAATAACGCTTGCGGCTTGATGATATAGACAATAATGGTCATATAGGTTGAAAAAAGAGGACTATTTGAGAAATAAGATTTCAAGTTTGGACGAGCTACTTACCGCTCTGCCTTTGTCAGCTAAGCAATTCAGAAGATTTTGAGAAAATTTGCATGGCTCCTTGTTCCTGTCTGCGTCGATTAGGTAAAAGCAGTCTATCACAGCTTCCTCAACAAAATCTTGTAGCTCTTGATCCCTGACATTTTGCATCATGATTTTCGTTACTGCAGACTTTTCGGGAAATCCCTTTTGATCAATCTGGATAGAGGAATAGAAACATTGGCGCGATTGTAATAGCTATAATAACTATACCCAGTAATACTGTATAGTTATATGCGGACGTCTCAGAATATCGACGTTTATTTTTCAAATTACAAATTTTGTTTAGGAGTTTAAGAGGATAAAAAATTATTCTGCCCGCTTGAATGTAAATCTATCGATTGCAACAACATATACTGACCAAATTCAACTCGTCGAAGAAGCATTGAACGATGCACTGGAAAAAAGAGGCGGAATCTTAATTTTCACATTATACTCTTAGGGATATATGCATATGAAAATAATGTTTCACTGATATTAGAAATTGTTGATGATGTGGTAACATTCTAGATTCAAAGTTAGACTCAAATGATTATAACTCTGGAGATTCGGAAGATAAACCATCATACGGCCTGATCATGTTGGTTCGTCTGCATGTCGTTGTGCCCAGAGTTTGCCATGTTGTTGGATCCTCCGTTTCGTAAAGTCGTATTGTTCCGTGAAAGTCTGTCGTTAGCAACGTCAGCCCCTGCAGAACTAGCGTTGCTCATAATTCTGTTGTACGGATAAGGACGAGGACTTGTATTCTGCTCATACCTGCGCGCATTGCTTTTCTGATCTCTGCTGAAACGCGGATAAAAGTGAGGATATAGCAACGGAAATGTTACACGAAAGAAGGACAATAAAAAATGCTGAATTATATTATAGTAGATATGCAATATGAATGATGTTTCTAAAAATGAATGTGCATAGCCCTTCATTGTTATCAAGATGTATCTATGATACTATACACCCCAAAAGAAACATGTTCAATTCCACAAAGATCGCTAAATTAATATCAAGGACGTAACTTTCAAAAAGCATGATGATCGGGAAAAAAATGATTACTTATTATTGTTGGAATCTGAGTTCCTCATCATGCTGGGGTCTGTTGTCCCGGTGCGGTGGTTCATAAATTTTTTATCGTAATCCTTTTCGTCAGAGTCTATTGATTCATCGTCATAGCTGTCCTCATTGTCGGAGTCATCATCCGAGGAGTTATCGCCACCGACTTTTTGGTTGCCTTCGATTATGCGATTCCTACATCGATGCATTACTTTTTGGAATTGATTGTTCGTCTGGTGCTCACCAGTTCGACATTTTAAGGCCTGAAAATAATTGGAGATGCACATGATCTGTGAGGGAGTGTATAGTTAAACACTCATGGAAATGATGAAGTGCAAGATCGATTATGGTAAATTGTCACTTTACTGCAGTCTGCGATAATCACCTCTGCAGCGATCGTCTCTTGTCGATTTTATCTATTCTAAATGTATGATCGTGATTGTATTGACGGGGATTTGTTGATATCGAATTTCGTTTGTCTACTAACCGTCCCTTCGTGCAAGCAAAGAACGAGCACACAGCAGGCCAAGAGTTGGGAGAGACGCATCCTTCAGGAATTCGATCTATTCGGTTTGAGTTGCACAGTGAGTATGGCTAACGATGATTCTCGTGCATGTTTTTATGGGAAAACAACGCGTGAAAAGTGAACCCACTGCACGTTTATGTCAAAACGTATGCCATACAAGCGCGATCATGAATAGAATGACAATTTAAGTGCACGGAGTATTGTTTGAGCGTATACAAGGCCGGGCGGACGGAGATATGGTCCATTTAACTCAGCGAGTCCTCCATGTCCTTTGTTTTTCATCGTCAAATAGCGTACAAAAATTATAAAAATTTGATTCATAAATGATCCGGTATTTGAATGGTAGTCAGACTCTTTATTTACAAAGCATTACGATGATTCAAACACCCATCATGTCGCTACGCCGTTTTTTTCGTTTGTCGATAATTCTATGAAACAATAATTACAGAACTATGCGTTGCTATAATGATTCCATACACTCAATCTTTAAACTGGTCTACTTTTTCTCTCATCCCTGCGCGATTCGCATCATAGCATCTTCTTGACATTCTTTCCTTATAGTATACTATGTAGAACCGTTATATGAGGCTTGGTTGCGCATTCTTCCCCATGCTGCAGCTGCCTTACCTTTTGACGAGAGGAACCAAATGACCGTAATACCGCCAATCGAGATAATCTATAATCTATAAGACTATGGCAGGGTGTTATCAATAGTATATCTTACAAAAAGCTCCATGTTTTGAGCGCCTTTCAGATGCATTGCAATTGAAGGTACCCAAGGTGTACGTAGGTATATTTCGAAATTTAATTTCTCGATGGACAATTTGACCTGCACCTGAGATGCGGCGATGCGTTATTATATATGGTACATATATATTATACATGGCGGAAGTTATGTATGAATTCAATGATCTTGCTCGTTTATACGTCACGGAGTATATAATATAGTGAATCGATCGTGAAATAATCGTACTTCTTAGCATTAGGAAAAAATATACTCCTATAATACTTTAGTAACAATCGCGATCGGTTTCAGATATAGAAGTGAAAACCTTTCAATAACAAACGGCGGCGCAGAGGCAGTTTTAAAAGTAGGGGATCATTCGATTGAAAGAGAGAGTTTTATCATAGAGACGCCGAGACTCAATCTCTCATGATCGTTGTCAGTCAATTTCTCAGTGGACCTGCTTGCAGTCATGATTCCGACGAAAACTCTTGTGAGTAACTCATTGATTTGATTTTCTATACCATATCTATATCTATATCTGTTATCTGTATTGTACTCAAGACTAATCAAACGTGGCCTATAAACGGAATGCCCCCATGTTTTATTTATTTGGATTTTCAATTAGTAAAAAGAATACTACTATCCTCAAACGTATATATTATACATATCATTTCTACTATTTCTCTTATCCTGAAATTTTCAAACTTCACACGCGATTACAAGACACTTTCTATACAGTGATAATATAAAACATAACGATCGTATATGTCCAATGAGAAATGATCTCGGGATCATTCGATTAGTCACGCACGAGTTGCCCTGACATTTCTAGAATGCCATTGCACTTTATCAAGTCAAGTGGCGCGAGTGAAAAATGAGTACAGACATGATAGCTATGCATGATTAATGCATGTATCTATACCTATATATAAACGTACGCGGTTACAAGAGATAATAAAAAAAAAAAAAGTTGAGCTGTCGTGACTTGAGGGTAAAAAAGCAGCGAGGAATTACACATTCAACTTTCTACGAATTGCGTTTCATTTTGTCGTAATATTCGATTGGAAGGATCATATTATCTAACGTGGTACCTTGACTGTTTTTTAGAGCTTCCTCTGATAATTGAATCATATTTCAAGATAAGAATCCTCTACATTTAGCATAATAATAGTGTGGCAGATACAGCGGATATACTCTGTGCCTATTATTGCTAATTCAGGGGGTACCACAGAGCGTAACGAAATGTGAAAGTGGTAAAAAGATCCGAATGCATACAAGATAATGGGGTGGGCATGGTACCGCAAAAATCATGTATTCGCTGAATTCAAATTTCTTATGAAAAAGACTGAAAACTTTTTTCGCTGTTCAATTATATTACATGTTTCTATTCATGAGTAATAGAGTAATTTTTTTACGGTATTAAACAAATGGAAGATGATTTGCCATTATAATTTATTGAAAGTAAACTCTCATCCCGGCCGAAAATGAAATATTGCGAAAATAAAAATGTCAAGGAATCGTGATTTTTTCGTTAATATTTGACGTGTTTGTTCAAGCTGAACTTTGGCGTGTTCATCTTCCTCGTCATCAGGCCAGAAGTTTGCGCGGTGATGATCAAATACGAAGAGCCATTTCCTCCCCGACTTCCGGTGCACGTTAAATCTCGAGTAGCATTTACTCAATACGCAAACGTTCCCATGCTGAGTTTAGAAGAAATAAAAAACGGTTTCCCGTGGCTGGAAATGTCTGCAGAAAGCGGAGCTGATCGCGAAGGCACGCACCGTTCTATCGAAAGTGGGCCACGCTACATATTTTATTACGTGCCATCGGAGGTCGCCCTGCACTCTGGAGGGAGTGCTGAGTCAGAACCGCAGATACAGAACTCTTTCAGAGAAAAAAGCAGGAATCATAGGTTCAATGCAGATACTAAAAGATCCACACCATCGCCGAAAGAAGTGATCAAAAAATCCAAGCATATCTCAAAGACCGATAAGTCGAACCAAAAATTGGTCGATCCCAACACTGAGCCTTTGCTGATGAAATCTGGGGATTTGATCGGCGAAAACCAGAGATACGAACAACACAGGGATGATCAAGAGGGAGGACAATCGAGGTCTAAGATTAGGACTCTTCCACCAAATCACAAGTTTAGGGACAGAGATTTTTCGGCTCGGAGTAAGTTTCCGAATATTGCAGAAACGAGATCCGTACCTAGTTATTTGTACCCCAAAGTCCCGTCTCCTTACATGCAGCTTCCAAAGCTGAAGTTCGAGGAGAAAGAGTTTTGGGTGAAGAATAAACGGAAATCAAAACGGCCGATTGAAGACTCGGCTACGAATAAAGAGAGACTCAAGAACCACAGAATCGTGAAGCAGAAAAAATCAAAAAAAATATATCCGGAGAATGAAAAGGGTTTGAAAAATCATAAGCCAACATACGACAGAGAACATGATCCGGAGGAACGTGTCGAGGTAGTGAAATGAAATTATTACATTTTTCGTACATATAGGACTTACAAAATGATGAGGTTGAAGTTCGTAACGTTAACGTAACAGAATATTCGTTGAAGAAATGCAATATTTCGTGATTCAAATGTTGTTAGAATCATAAAATATGCGAGATAAACATGTTTCACACAATTTGAGGAATTATGCAACGTTCTTGATCCATTTGAAACGATCGAGTCTTGGATTTGAGAATCTTTGGCAAATATTTTGTTACATTAACGTTACGAACTTCAACCTCCTTACAAAATGATGAGCTTATCCCAGTAAACGAACACGTATTGGAACGAATTGAGTATCTGCAAAACAGAATTAACACGAATTAAATAGAATTCAAAAAAATTGCTAAGAATTGACACACAGGTCTTTTTAATTCCATCTAATTCGTATTAATTCTGTTTTGCACATTCTCAATTCCTTTTCGTTTACTGGGATACTAAATACTGCGATACACTATATGATTAAAATTATTCAAATATGTTGGATGCATAAAACGAAGTAAACATGCTAATGCTTTAGGTATATATCGATGGCTCCGCGGAATAACCAGCTATCTCAGAAGCGTTTCGTTTACTGGGATACTAAATACTGCGATACACTATATGATTAAAATTATTCAAATATGTTGGATGCATAAAACGAAGTAAACATGCTAATGCTTTACGTATATATCGATGGCTCCGCGGAATAACCAGCTATCTCAGAAGCTGCTTGAAAAAGCAGTTATCTCAGAAGTTGCTTGAAGAAGCAGCTATCTCAAATTTTGCTTGAAAAAAGAGCTATGTTCAAATCTATCTAGCAAAATTTTGCTTCAAAAACGTAAAATTATGATTAAAAAGCTGAAAAAACAGGTTGGAGCAGACATTATAATGTCTGGGCTTTTGCTTCAACCTGTGTTTTCATCTTTTCAATCATAATTTTACGTTTTTGAAGCAAAATTTTGCTAGATAGATTTGAACATAGCTCTTTTTTCAAGCAAAATTTGAGATAGCTGCTTCTTCAAGCAACTTCTGAGATAGCTGCTGTTTCAAGCAGCTTCTGAGATAGCTGGTTATTCCGCGGAGCTATCGATATATACTTAATACTCCAAATTTGAAGCAGAAACTTTACTGTTGTCACCGCGTGCGTGAGGCTCGTGCAGGAGGGGATGCAATGCTACTGGCACCTCATTTCGTCCCGATCGCTGCGCTCGAGCGATAAATTCACACTCATTCTTCTGTGACACAGCACACTCGATCGGCTCATATTAGAAATTACCAGGGGCGGATTTATTGGATCAGCCGCCCTAGGCTTCAGAAAATTTACCGCCCTTTTTTACAGTACAAAAGCGGGATAGGTGACTTAGTAAGCACGTATTAACAATTCAGCAAAATCGACGAATTGTTTTGTCAATATTCTTTTTTCCACCGTTTCATTTTCGTGCAGATAAATTCGCCGCCCCAAAAAAAATGTTGAATCTCAAATTTAGCGCCCCTCCAATATCTGGCGCCCTAGGCTCTAGCCTACTTAGCCTAGTGCTAAATCCGCCCCTGGAAATTACCCATACCGGATTGTGACATTTTTCGGACTTGATACATAAATAGCTATTATTGAGAAGAAAATTTTTTTATTAAAAAAAAAAAAAAAAAAATCGAGAATCGGTAGCCATAGTAGATACTAGACCATGTAGTATTTACTACGCGAGGGAAGTATAATATGCTACACATACGTATAGTACTTGGTAGTAGATGCTACTACTTGAAGCATTAGCGCATGTACTTCGTTTTATGCATACCAGCCATTATATTATGTACAAAGGAATTTCAAATAAGTGTTATTGATATGTTCGTGTGTTATATGTCGAATAAGAGTCCGAGCGGGAAAGTTGAAAGATTACAAAAACGCCCGACAGAAAAACCGAAGAATCCTTTGCTGCTGTCACAAGACGGGGAGCGAGTAGAATTTCAAATACACGGCCACGAAGGACCACAGACCTATATATTTGGATACGACACTGGTGATGGGTAAGTGACTAATGCCCGGTTTCACCAACGATGAATAACTTTATTTAGTCATATATTAAACTCTTATTCATTGAAAACAAAAGACTATTTTACATTGTATTGCGACTTTTATTCGACGAAGAGTAGAGTTATTCCGTGAATAGGATAAGTTTAAATATAGGTATTCGATGTTGGTGAAACCGGCCATTAGAGTAAGTACTGGCCCTTACGGAAAATACACTCAATTCCTGAGTGTGAACACTGAATTTTTAGTGTAAACACTGAATTTTGGGTGTAAAACTCTTAAATTGGGAGTTGACCTTCAAATTTTGAGTGTCGAACTCCCAAATCGAGAGTTGACTACCAAATTTTGAGTGTCGAACTCCCAAATTAAGAGTTGACTCTCAAATTTCGAGTGTCGAACTCCCAAATTGAGAGTTGACTCCCAAATGAGTGACACCCAACAGAGGGTCAACACTCAACTGAGAGTCAACACCCAACCCGGGAAAAAATGATTTTGCCTAATCATATATAATTATATATAATTATATATAATACCTCCGATGAGTAATAATTACCGATGAGTAATAATATAACTATATATAGTTATATATAACTTATATATGATCAGGTCAGGTATGATTGGACAGGTCTAATTATATATAATCATATATAGAGTTATATATAGTTAGACCTAACTATAATTGACTAATATGAGTCTATATATAATTATATATAGAGCTATATATAATTAGATCTGGTCAGACCCAATTTATATTAGCCCATACATAATTGTATATGGGGAATTCCATACGAAACCGACCAACCCGGAACCCCGACCATTTTTGATTTTGTTGAAAATTTTATATTTTTTTGTTCCTAGCGAAAACAGTATTTGGGAATTTTTTCAGATTTTTGTCTCAACCCGTCCAAACACAATGAATTTTTCAAAATTTATAAACTTGGACCATTTTGATTTTATTGAAAAAAATCACCACATTTGAAGAGACATTTTTACAAGTACTGACCAATTTGTAGCTTGCAGGGTTGTTACGTTTCTCCCTCCACGAAATTCCCTGACTTTTCCAGGTTTTCCAGATATTAATATCCGATTTCCCAGGTTCGTTTTAATAGATATTGATCGTGTGTGTAATATGAAGAGTGAAAAAAAAAAAACATACAAGTCACTGATTTTATTTTACTATAAGGGAACTCATACATTACATATGTTTTTGCACAGCAAGGATATATTTAAATTGAAATATTAATAAAACTGATAATTTTTAATACCGCAAAACTAGCGGGTCGAACTGAAAATTGACATTTTTACTCAGAAATTGAAAATTTCCAGGTCATTCACGAAATTCCCTGACTTTTCCAGGTTTCCAGGTTTTCCAGGTTGCGTAACAACCCTGAGCTTGTGATATTCATAACTTCTATTTTTTTTTTTTTTTTTAATTACTTCAAAAATAGAAAAAAAAATAGAAGTTATATAATTTTTTTTTTTTAATTACTTAAAAAATAGAAAAAAAAATAGAAGTTATGAATATCACAAGCTACAAATTGGTCAGTACTTGTAAAAATGTCTCTTCAAATTTGGTGATTTTTTTCAATAAAATCAAAATGGTCCAAGTTTATAAATTTTGAAAAATTCATTGTGTTTGGACGGGTTGAGACAAAAATCTGAAAAAAATCCCAAATACTGTTTTCGGTAGGAACAAAAAAATATAAAATTTTCAACAAAATCAAAAATGGTCGGGGTTCCGGGTTGGTCGGTTTCGTATGGAATTCCCCATATAGACTTATATATAGTTAGACCTAACTATAATCGACTAATATGAGTCTATATATAATTATATATAGAGCTATATATAATTATACATAGGTCTATATATAAGCATATATAATTATATATCGGTCTATATATAATTATATATAATTATATATGATTAGGCAAAATCATTTTTTCCCGGGAAGTTAGGTATACGAAAGTACACCTCAGTTGAGAGTCACTACTGAGTGTTATTTTAAGGGTTATTTTGAGTGTTTTTTCCGTAAAAGGGAACTCATCTGTAATAGCACAAAAAAATCGACATTCTTTGCGATTCATTCTTTTCTAAACGAAAACCAGTATTATTTACTCTTTGTTCAATTCTAGACCAGAAGTAATCACAGATTATAAGGGTTGTTGAAAGTTTAGAAAAAACGATGTCTATAGTTTTTAGATACCCTAATAGAGAGGCAGATCTCTCCAATCGTGTGATAAGTAATTATATGCTAATAATTATTAATTCCAGAGAAAATAGGCACTTCCGTCTGGAAGAACGTCTTCGCGATGGATCTGTGAAAGGACACTATGGGTACTACGACGCTAACGGAAAATTAAAAATGGTTGAATACAAAGCCAGGCCGATGGGAGGATACGAGGAAAAACATCACGAATCTAACGCTTATAACTCTGACCAAAAAGACGATGACAAAACAAAAGGCTGAAAAATAATTAGCAATAGCAAAACTCCGAAATATACATATGTACATTTTTTTAAATAAACGTTCCTAGATAAAAGAGATTATCTTCGCTGTTTTATCTGATAATATGATGTATCACTGGCTGCAGGATATGTCAGATAATAGACTGCGGTATAGTGTCACGAGTTTCACACAAATTTCATTCCAATATTACGATCTTCGCGCATAATCCGCCCCATCATGAGTTTGGCTTTATATAATAATATAAAAGAACGGGAATTCACGGAATTTGATAGTAAAAAGCAAAACGGTATTATTGTTTGCGGTTTCGTAACAAATTCAAATGATAGATTCAAGTCGAGGAGGGGGAGATGGTAGGTTGTGAAACGCGGTTTTTTAATAAAGAGTTTGAAAAAAAAAAGAAAAAGTCATAAGAAATTTCTTTTTAGTGCGTTATGTTATTTGCGGTTTTAGAATGTTGGATTCTGAAACTGTAAAACATTATCTACGATATTGATGCAATGCATTTTTTAAGAAAAAAAAATGCGGCATTTAGTCTCAAACAAAAAAAAAAATAGAAAAAACAATCACCTTTCTCCTGTTTTTTACAATATAATTGTTGATTGATACCCGCTTAGCCGATTTTCTAATAAAAAATCCACTCCATCAATGGGGTTGGCTGTTAAATTTCTGAATATTTGAAAAAAAGAAAAAAAAATTGAAATGGTGGGTTTGATTCTCGAGATGTCATATGTTCACCAATTAGAAAAATGTAGTTCTTGGGAAATTGGGTTTGTAAAATACGCAGAAAGTATATGCAGCTATACAAAAATCCCAAAAAGTAAGAATACTAAATTTGTTCGAAATTTGACAACAGCTCACTGTCCTTTTCAATCGGATAAAATAGTGATTATGTGACATAGGGGCAATTGTTTAATGTAAGCGTAAAAAATGTTTAAAAATTAGCGTCAGGGAAACTGGCGTAGGTATCCTCTTGCAAGTAAGGTTTCGAAGTCTAAAGAAGAGACTAAATTATGACTTCTTAATGTCACAATTATAAATGATCAAACTTGCATGAGAAAATGATAGATCGATAGTCGATTAAACTTGATGGGAATTCGAACAGTTTCTTTGACGTTAACATTTATGTAATAATGGGATTAAAAAGCTGTTTATTTAACAATAACAGTCACTAGATATTAAAAAAACCTTTGAACACAAACACATTTACTATCTTATACAGTAAGTGTAATATCAATATGGATTTATTAATATCAATATACTACACCGAGAATGTGTACACTTCTATGCAGGGTGTGTAATTTTTAATCCCCCCTCTTCCCATCGCCGCACAGACGACAGAGAGAAAGAGAAAGAGAAAGAGAGAGTTGAAATTCCGAAAATAACTGCAAGCCAAAACTACTTTGTGGTTTTAAAAGGGGCATAAAATGAATGAAATGGTTTTTTTTTTTTTAAATCTTTTTTTGTTTTCTGTTGTTTCGGAAATCCTTTTTCTTTCAAGCTATCAGTCTCATAAATATTATTTTTATTTAATTAATTTTTTCATTCAATTGCAACTTCATTTTCATTGATGCTAATATTTTGTAGAGGAGATTTAGCCGATGATTTCGTGCTTTGTTCAGTTTGATCCCCTCTGCAATTTAGAAGATGAAAATATAAACAACAATACTAGTATTTCCTTTCTTATCATGTCCCTGTGAAAACAATGCGACTTCTTCCTCTAAATAATTCCTGGATCATCAGTTTTCTTTTTTTTTTTTTTTTTTTTCTTTTTTTTTTTTTCCCACACTTTATCGAGGATGTTTATTTACCTGGGAAAAAAATTAATGTCAGATATCCTGTACATGCTATACAATATATGTATGTACTTATCAATACATACATTTATTTATACATGAGGCACCCAATACCAAAAGGTATTAAGTTATTATATCGCTGTTCACATAGTATAATTACATTAGTCCACCTCACACCTCGCAAATATATCTTAATAATTTAATATTATTATTTATTTATCTTTATTTTTGTATTTTTTTTTTTTGTTTTTTTTTTTTGTTTATTTATTTATTTTTATTTCTGTGTGTGCTTTGTCGATCTCTATAGACAAATACTGAGTGTTCTCACTCAGTTTTCTTAACGTCCGCAGATCCGTACGAAGAACTCTTGCTTATTTGAGACATTCCAATTGTTTTGTACATTAACAGGAAAACTGTAAATAAAAATTACCATATTTAAGTCCTTTTGTCCTTATTTAGCAAGCAAGCATCAAGGTGATGATTATTAGTGACAAAATTGAATACCAATGTGCAACTGGACTCATGGTGTCCAGGATATTGGTTTTGAAGTGAATAGTTCACATTCTGAATGAAATATGTATAATTCCATACTATTTCGAGGATCTCTTCAACTTTCAGGATCACTGAACACCATGAGTTACATAACGAGGGTACTCTGAGGTGACCTCGTAACTTGATTTTTCAAGATTAACGTAGTATATCGTATCTCAGAAATTCACTCAAAAACTAAACTTAAAATATTTTCTGTAGTATAATTATCATTTACATCCATAAAAAAACGATAAAACTTTCAAATTGGCAAAAAATAAATAGAAGTTTTTTATTTGGTTTATTCCAAGAAAATGTTTTTTTGTCTCTTCTGTAAGCCAGTGTTTTTTGAGATACGAAGTTACATTAGAGTACCCTCGATGATAAGTGACTGCGTGGTTGTTGTTGTTATTCTTTTTATTATTATTTTTTTTTTTTGTGTTGGATAAAGCACTCACATAATATGATGATTCCAACGCCGATAGAAAAGTATACGGTAGAGCCAGATAAAAGAAGATTGATGAGATAGTAGAGCATGGGAACAAGAACAATAATAGCCCATAATGTGGTGTTTATAAGAGAGTAGCATCTTCTTTCTAACTTGAAGCTCCCTGTCGGGGGTACCCCGCTTGTAGCAAAGAAGTCTCCAGTTTGCATAAAACTTTCTGCCATTCGATCCTACATTGAATTAAAGAGAAAATCTTAGGTGAAAGTAAGAATCTATTAACAGTGAAAATTGATGGTGTATTTTCTGTTGATCTTTCATCAATAAACATGAAAGAATAGTTGTGTTAATAAGAGAGTATATTTTAGCACTCTAGGACAGAATTCAAAATTATTTCAAATTTTAAGCTCCGAAGAAAAAAAGAACCACTTTTTCTACAATGGACTCAACCCATGCAAGACAGAGCTCTATAAAATTTCAAATGATGCTAGAATATTTTCATTTTCTAATATTCTCTTCCCGCCTTTATTACCAAGTCTTGATTTACAACTGAAAACTAAGTGAAATGAATAAGGAATGGATATTTCGTATATAATGCTGGTAGGATCCTGAAACTCTGTGGCTTTGATTAGGCGCTGAAAGTTCCTTAAACATTCGAGGTACCTTCTTTTGATAGATCTCGTGGAGCCAGACTGAAGCAGCTTTGTCCCCTTCAGGGACATCCTTAAGCGGAATTCTATTTATGTACATGTGAGCTTCTACCTTCTCTCCTAGAAGAAGATTCGTCATAGTGGGCTTAACTATTTCTGTCGGCTTAAAAGCCAACTGAATATCATAGATGGCACCCACTTTGCCTCTTAGATGTGGAAGACTTGCTGTAAATCCTTTTGTGCGTGGCGTTAAATGGTGCTTTAATACTGGCAGACCTTTTTCGTGTGCAAACTTTTGGCTGGCTTCGTGTTTTTCTGGTGTGAATCGTGTACCTTCCGCATACAACAATAGCTGTGCAAATAATTCGCACACATGTAACAAGTTGCAAGTAATTATTCCTAAATAAGAAATTACAGGTTTACATAAATTACTCACCCACATTGTGTCCGGGTAGTCAGCTAATTCTTTTATTTGTTCTCCGATAGTATCTCTATCTTTTTCCCAACTCCTCTCCAAAAATACACTTTCTGCAAACTTCCACGCCCATCCTAGCGTCGGGATATATTGAATTGACTTTTTTGCGTAAGCTTTACAGTTCTGTAATTTTGTCATTACATATTTTTATTATCACAGAATGTCGACCGTAGCAGGAGTATTCTTGTCTCTTTTTCTTTTTCATCCAACTTACCCCTAGCATTCGTATACGGTCACAGAACATCCACCCCATTAACCAGTCAATCTCATAACTATGGTTCATCAACAAATATCCGTGCTCATTTCCGTAATACTTGTCAAATTCTTCTCTGTTTATGTAACAAATTACATCAGTTCCAGACCACCATTCAGCCATGAATACTAATTCTATAAAATGAAAATTCATCACTTAGAAAACAGATTCTATAGTATTCCCATAATAAACTAGTGGGGTGTCCACAGAGTTGAAATTCATAATTCCAGACATTTTCAAGGAGCATGCACGACCGTTTTGAACTTCTAATGTTTTTTTGAGGATAGATGATGCTGTTTTTATCAAAGATACAGTTTCCTCTTTCGTTTGTCTACAGTGTCATTCACAATCGGCTTAGTGCAGTGGTAGTGCAGAACTTGGTGCAGTGTAGAAGATTTATACGTTGAATTCCATTGAATGGTTTACAATAAATTAATGTAGGTGACAGTGGTAGTTGGTGGTATCATTATATATATACCTACACTAATTTATTGTGAACCATTCAATGGAATCCAACGTATTAATCTTCCACACTGCACCAAGTTCTGCACTACAACTGCACTAAGCCGATTGTGAATGATACTTACCATTTTTCTATGTAATACACAGAACCAGTTGTTCATTGACCATGTGCATAATTCATCAACTGTACGAAGTTTTGGCTGGCTAGCAACAGCGCACATGAATGAAATTCGGGTGATTGATAATTCGAGCGCAAGAAAAAAAAAAAACCAACAAATTTTTTTCATAATCGTAAGTTACTTAGCATGATGTTTGAAGGTAAAATTAACGAGCTATGAAATTCATAACTCGTGTAGCAATAGTCACAGACGGCATAAACTTAAGGATAAATCTGTTGGACTAATAGCTGCGTCAATAAAATTCAAGGATTTTTGAAGCCTCTGATAAATTTCAGGCCCTGTAGACACCCCGATAATGTATTTATGATAAATGTAGTATAATATAACTTACGGGAGTAGAACGAGTAGCATAGATAATAATTGAGTTTACGATAAAGGTATTTTGAGAATGGACGAAGACCAACGTATAGTATACATTGTAGTAGATTAATTATCAAACCAGATGTGAAAAATGTTATTGCGAACATAAGGTGTACCACCGAAGATCGCTTTAACGATGCTAGAAACTCCATCTTGTATCTTATACCTCTAATATGTGCGCTTTGTCGAAGACATATATTTATTTTTCAACCTGAAACATAGATTAGTTTCTTCTTAAGATCCAACGGTCTGTCTGTATCATATCTGGTTAAAAAAAAAATACACAGTATTGATGATAAAATGGATATAAGCACTATACATGCAAACCTGTTCACTCCAATCAACTCAAGTACTACAGAAGTGGAGCAAGCCCCAAACTGTCGATGAAAAACGTTTACAATTTTGAACTTATTGGCCAGCTCATATTGATTAGATTATTTCTTGATCAAGTTGGACTTTCAATGGCAATGTGTCTAATTAGCAGTCTACAATACAATATCGGAATGATAATGATAATGACATTAGCACTATCGTATCTGGTTTATCAGGAATATTGTGATTGATCTGTCGTTTCAAAGTCCATCAGTCAGATTATTCTTTGCTATTTTACTCGTGAGTAATCAAGGTTCAACAATCAATGTTGGGAAAACCTTGCATAGAAGTAAGGGAGTTTTAGAGGAGCGGAAAAATGAGAAACCTTGAATCATCGTTTTTTATCTCTCTGATCAAAATCTTCCGCTTCTTTATCTCAGACTTGATTTCTTACAATCTCAAGCCAGAGAAACAATACTCATAATTATTTCTTGGACTAAGAAGGTGCTAAAACGCTTATTCTTTGAATCGAATTGTGTTAAAAAAAATGAAATGGACATTACAGTATGGTCAAGGTCTATAATCTGCTGACGCGGAATACAGCCGTGTTTAGTTACCTAGGTTTGATGAATAATTAACTATTTTAGTTTGACGATATTACGATGAGTTGACAAAGTTTAGTAACTTGGTCTATGCAAATGAATGGTGAAATTCTTTGGCGGGAGAGCTTGCGTACCGAGTTTTATGAATATTGCATTACCATTACCATATGTATTTACATTTCAGATATGGATACTCGGACGTATTTGTTTTTACCTTACATATTTACGTAACTTGCATACAAGGTTGGTCAATGTTGCATATATCGTCTATTTTTAGCTCATGTATCACAAGGTGTATGGTGTAAAAGTCAGTAGATAGAATGAAAAGAATATAATACAAAGAAATCGAGCGTTGTTCTTGAATTATAAGGAGACCAGTTTGTATTGCTAGAAAAAGAGTAGCTAATGAAGAAAAATTCTTCGAACATTGAACCAATGATGTAAAATATTAGAGAGGAAACATTTTTTTGTCCATTAAGGTGTGTGTGTGTGTTAGCTGAGAAAGTGATGCATCTTCTTCTCTGATAAAAGTTAATCTGTATGAATGTATCAAGTTGAGATAAGAATGAAACCAAATAAATCCCCTTCACCCTTTATATCTGGCATGCACAACTGTCATCTTGATTAATTCAAGGATTAGAAATAGAATTAGGAATAGGTATAATTTAGTGCCTAGTAAAAATACGACACTAGCCTAAAACGAACTCAAAGACAATTGAAAAGTGAACTTCAATGCTGTAATAATGTAAAATGTAAAATGTAAAAAAAAAAAAAGAAAAAAAAGGAAAGAAATGTAAGCAGTTATCTTTTCTCTATTGTTTATTTGAGCTAGGGTTAAAGTGGAGATCGAAATACGTAATGCGTTTGCTTAGCATTAACGAGGAACTGAGTAAATTGTTTTCTAACAATTAATTAATTTCAATAATTAAAAGCGAAGATGTTTCTAGAATGACACATGCGACTGATTATGCAAAAGCATTAGCTGTTGTTGAAATTGAGAAAATGAATAGCTACAACGAGTGAGAATAACCATGTTTGGTTTTGGATACGAAATTCCATGTATATACACACTAAGATGAATGGTGTATAACTGATAAAATGCATTTCAGGAATACATATAATGAGAAACTAAAGAGTTCGTTGCTTTACTCACCTATTGTTGCATTGTTGCTTTGCCTGTCAGGTACGCAGTATTACATCGTAATCATCGATGATTATATATTTTGAACGGAAAAATTACGTCCTTGTATGAAAATCAAAACAGAACTGTAGAACCCAGGACTAAGAAGCGAGGGCTGATCGACAATTAAATGGGACTAACATTTGAGTGGTGGGGGTGCTGAACAAGGATAGCATATGCGCATGAGTATGTCGCATTCGTGATAATTCTTGAATTCTTGGATGTGAGTATAGGCGCTTGCAGAACGCTTTGAGTAGCGTGTCAACGTGGCGAGGTTCATTCCCTTGGGGGTATCTGCTTCCTCGTCTTACCACATCTTACTAGTCGGAAAGTATTGTCCGTCCTTTTATCAGAACTAGACAGCAGACCACCCATAATGTACGGCTGTGCGAGTGAGTCGCCTGCAGCTAGTGAGTTGATAGCACTGCAGTGGCAAAATCTAAAACTAGGTCTCAACTAGTTAGACGATAATTTTCAAGTCGGGTTCTCGGATCTTCTTCTTCTTCCTTTTTTTCGACTGATTGCTCTTGCGAGCATGTAGTCAAGGGTTCTCGGATCCGATAGGGGCTTATGGTGCCGTCCCATGTAGGCCCGGATCGCCGGAATCCCGAATCATGGAACGAACGCAGACAAAATCTAGTGGATTTCCGAATCCGTTCCGGGTCTTGAAAAACCCTGCCGTCCCATGTACCAAAACTGCACGGAACGACGGAACGGAGCCGATCCATATTTGTGCTATTCGGCTTTATTTGTCTGTTTAGATACAATTCTTGTATCAATATATGTAATTTATTTAATTAGCTTCTATGTAAGATCAAATTCTGTAACTATAAATGATTATTTCATCAGATAAAAGTTGACGTTCCGGCATTCCGTTCCGGAATTTGGGTACATGGAAGGCAGGGAAATGCAAATAGACGGAACGGAACACGGAACTTGTGTATACTTCTACATGAACATAACCCTGCAAATTGTAGAAAGACGCGTGTGTAGATACAAATTTGATCATGGATTCTCAAATGTGTCTATTAATGATGATTCGGTTATTCAAGACTTCCTAAAGTGCACCAATTTCTCAAAGCAAAATTATTTACAACCATAATTTACGGATACCGGACGGATCCACCATTCCGCAAAAAACGACGGAATGAAATTAGCGGAACGCGGATTCTAGTGACTTTTCCGTACATTCTGTTCCGTGATTCCGGATTCCGGCGATCCGGGCCTACATGGGACGGCACCATTAGCTGAAATAACTTGCTGCTGCTGCCGAACCTCATTTTCATGCGCAGCAGCGGGAGCTTTCCAATTACGTCAATTTAACTCCCAGCAGCAGCCAGCAATAGTGGTGGGCGATACAGCTCTAAGGCTGCATTCCCATGGGGCCGGAATTCACGGATTCGGAACGGAATCGGAAATCTAGGGGGTTTTCGAAAGCCAATCAGAGACGTTCCGGTCAGTACGTTCCGTGTGCATTGCACGGGGAAATTTCGTGCTCGGTCACTGTCTCCCCGTGTAATCAGTAGTGGAGAATCAGAGTGTACGCGGAGGTGGTATACACCGTGTTCGGGTATTGTTGACGAATGCGAAGCCTGCGGTTGGTTTCTACGTGTAGCCGTCTACCGGTGACACCGTATACAAAGAACGTTGCCGCTGTTTACATTTTTCCGCTGCTTTGTGTGCGCCGCCACTGTATACCGGTAGTGTATACCGGGACTGCAATACTATGTATACGTCTGTTGCCTACGCTGTCACCAGTGGATGGCTACGCATAGGTATCAAGTGAACGGCTTCGAAGTGTGAACAATCGCCGCGTACGCGTCTACAGTCACTGTTGACTAAAATTTCCCGTGTGCGGCCATTTGTCATATGTCAACGAAACCGACGGATTGCCCTATGTGTGTATCTGTGTGAACAATGAAACAGCCACGAGAGACAGTATTATTGCTGAATATTATAGAGAATTGGTAGAAATAATGCCGAGATCGTTAATAAAACTGTTTCAGAATCCATTTTTATTCGCATAGCGTTTATAGCACGGGTTTATAGGAACTGCATGGTTGTGTGAGTATACGGATCCGTTGTTGTTCGAGTCCATGGTTCCCATGGACCGGAATTATTAATACCGGAACGAGCGGCAGCCAATCAGAGTGATAGATTTTAAATTTACCGGTAGAAAGAAACACTGTGATTCGCGACTGAGCGTTCCGTCGCCGTGAATTACGTACCATGGGAACGTAGGAAAATATTCTCCCGCAACAAAGAATGACCGGAACGTCTCTGATTGGCTCTTGAAAACCCCCTAGATTTCCGATTCCGTTCCGAATCCGTGAATTCCGGCCCCATGGGAATGCAGCCTAATGCTGGGTCTAGACGCTATGATTATGTTGGTATGATTATGTTAGTATGATAAGAAATCTGTTAACTGACTGGTCACTTCTGTTGTGGAAATTCAGTGATTGGCTAATCATACCAACATAATCATAGCGTGTAGACCTTTGACTATGGCCGTGTTCGGGGAGTCGCTTTTAGCGCTGTCAGTAATCTTGTGTCTCTGTCACACTTCTTGATTTCCCCAAGCTCCGTCTCTCTCTCTCTCGATTTTCAGCGCTTTAAAGCGCTTTAAGCGCGCTCCCCGAACACGGCCTATATAACCCTGGACTGCTAACGCTAACTTCAGGCGTGTTGTCAGGATGTGGCGCTACAGGCAGTCAACGGTCGAGTTCAGAACTACTGAGTTTAATTGTTTCGCTATTGTTTTATCACCCGTATCTTTCTTCAAGTGACTTCACTTATAACCTCAAATTTCTCTGAAGTGCTAATCTTTTCATATCGCTCTGTTATTATTTTTATCCGGATACCGATTTCAGAAAACCGAGACACGAGAATTAGAAAAAAAAAAATTATCTTCACGGGCCAATAAACAATTCGTAAGAATTACATCGAAACCACTTTATTACCCTATATTCCTGCATATAATATTAAGAACTTACGTAAACGTTTCCTAGATTTTCGTAACTCCTAATATGCTTCATTTATTAAAAATTTTTACTATTCCGACATTGATCAATGATATTATTTAGTAAACTATTCTTATTTTGTCCTGTGTTCATCCAAAATACTAAGTACTCATTCAAATTTCCCGCGGAATTGACTGCCGAGAAGTCCAAGGAGTGGGGTAGATGTTGGAAACATCGGCTTCGCATACGGCTTATGGGAATAGTGGGGGGTATTAGCAGTCCAGGGTTATTGGGAACTAACCACTGATCTCTATATAACTGGATGGCGGACCGGGCCCGCCGAGTGAAACCAATTGAACAGCGCCATTTGCAATTTGTTTGGGCCAAAGTCTCCGCGCGTAGTCCAAATATGCATAATCGTTCAGTGCGTCGGCTCAGCCGAGTGCCATAGGAAAAAAAAAATGCATAATCGCCGTTCCTAGAGTAACGTTAACGGCTTATGTTATTCCAATCTCAATTGCAATCATGGAATTTTTTAATTGAAGATTTAATATTTGTTTATTTGCGAGAATTATTATTTTGACTAATCAATTATAATTTCATTTTTAATTTGACAGTTTTGCAATCAATTCATAATTTTACAATCCGACAATTTATTTATAATTTTACACTTTTTTTTCACGATTTTACGTTTAATTTATACTTCTACAATTATTACTGATGAGGTTTTCTTGTCATTCGATTTTTCAAAAGTTATTCATATTATACACATTTTTCTAATCGTCGACGCGTGCTTCAGCACTTACATTGTTCAACTATGCTGCAAATCGCGAGTTAGATTCATTCAATATATCGTATGAAATAAAATAAGCTCGATGGCTAAAATTTTTATTCGCAACATAACCTATTTCTATTCCTGAATTTCAATCGAATTGCTCATTTTCCTAACCCCGAATACACGCTTCGGGAAATATCGCTTCCTTTTTTATTATTTACAGTCGAAATAATTCGCAAACAACAAAATTGGGCAAAAAGTACACATATCAAGCTGAGAAATCACTTAATTGATCAATGATCAATAACCCAGGCCAGCTTGAACCGTACATCTAGTCAAATTTCCCGCGGAGAATTTGGCCCAAGATCGTCCCTTCGTCCGACCCCACCAAACCCCTGCCCAGGCTTCAATTGGTTTCACGCCGTACGGGTAGAAAAGGTACCCGTCCGCTATCCAGTTATATAGAGATCAGTGGAACTAACAAATTGAGTCACGACGTCTGGTGGTTAAAATTTTAACTATTAATAGCTTACAAATCTATTGTGTTTGCATAAGTATTTGTAGTCACTAATACTATTTCATATGTGTACATACATAAAAGTGTAAGCTACTTTCCGCCATTTTTTCCTAAGCCACTCCCACGTGTTAGTTCCCAATATAGTCAAAGGTGTAGACCCAGCATAAAGTATCGATACAGCGTATCGATACATATCGGAGTCTATAGTATCGATACATCCAATATTTCGCTATAATTGTATCGATACCACCGATATCGATGTGTCATATCAATTTTTCCTAATTGTGCTGCATGCATGCAAATATTATTAAGTTAATGCACTTTGCATTTTTTTCGAATATTTAGGATCCACTATTTTTCAAATTATTTATAGGTACGCGTTGTATTTTTTTCAATAAGTAGGTTACAATATTCTGTCATTTCATTTATACACTTTGTATTTATTTTTTTTTCCATAATTAGGGTACAATATTTTTTATATTTATATACTTCGTATAGTTTATAGAACGTGGCCTGTATCGAACCAATATTCGCCTCCGTGTATCGATATCCTGATATAAGGCGCGGGTACAATGGTTGTCCGTTGTCGTCGTCGTGAACGTAGAATGTTGGAGAATAGGTTTGACGTACTACTGTCCACAATATGCGGTTGTCGTCAAACGCGCGCGTAATCTACAACTTTATGTAAAGTTGAAAAATTTCAACTTTCCCGACAGCGACTAGGCACAGTAGTGGGGCAGTCCATTCCCGTCCACGAAGTGCATTTTCAAAAATATTATTTGTATTAATGGTGGTGAAGTACTTAATTTGCAATGAATACTAGAGTGGAAGAATTCAATTTCAGTTGAATAATAGAAGTTGAAAAATAACATCATTTATATGACAAAGGCTCGCTCGGATATAAAGTATACGACGACCTTTGACTATATACCTATGGACTGCTAACCGCTAACTTCACGCGTGTAACCAGATGTGACGCGACCTCGGGGGCTAACGGCTGATTTTGGTACTACGATCAGCTGCGTGTGTTATGTAGGTGTGACGCATCGGTTGTGTGGGTTGCATGGGTGTAAAGAAACACCGACGTGACACACACACCGATGCGTCACACCTACAAAACACACGCAGCTGATCGTAGTACCCAAATCAGCCGTTAGCCCCGGAGGTCGCGTCACATCTTGGTACATGGGCCTCCACAGGCTTGGGATAGGGACTAGCAGTCCATAGGTATATAGTCAAAGGGCTGTTACACAGAGCGCGTCGCGTCACGCGGCGCGGCAAACAATATGCAGTCACCAATGGGAGGGCTGCTTTTTCGTATACACGCGTAAAAAGCAGCCCTCCCATTGGTTACTGCATATTGTTTGGCGCGCCGCGTGACGCGACACGCCCTGTGTAACAGCCCCATTACGGACGCGGTTACGGACCTCATTGTAGACGATCCTATATCGTTACCTAAAGTATCGATACAAAGTATCGATATTTGAGTCTAAAAGTATCGATATCGAGAATATCGATACTGTATCGCCCACCACTAGCCAGCAACTCGCCGCTGCAGGAACTTGCTGCCCATGAAAATCCAGCCTAAGAGTAAAGGCAAATGCACAAAGGTACTAGAAACGAATTGAGACATGGCAATTGTTTGGGTAATGTTTGGTTATGTTTACCAAGGTGAATTTATCGGCACGTGTTAAATTTTTATTTTAAAAGTAACAATGCCAGATAACGTTGAGATAATAATCGGAACATACGAGCAGTTCTTACTTGGTTACAAGATTGAAAGTACCATAAGCGTAAGTAAATATTACTAAATTATGATTTTAAAGAATATTTATAGGTTATGCTCACACCGTGGATTTCTTGGCATAATCAAAGGGGCTTAAACAGCGCCGGAAATCTGATTTATCGAAATGACAGTTATCCAATAATCTAATTGCAGAACCAGATTCGTCATTCGTCAAATTGATCAAAAATTGACTAAAATAAAATCCTTATATACTTTCAGGGATACAAATTAACCCGCAGCTTTGCTACCCACAGTCATCAGGCTAGTGTCAGAGATGTTGCTAGCAGTAAGCATTATTTGGCATCTGCTGGAGCCGACGATTCAATCTATTTGTACAACATGCGCCATAGAATTGAATCCGGAAAATTGACTCACCACACTGGTAAGTTACACATTTTTCAACGATCAATGCACAAACTACCGTCGAATGAACGGATAACTTTTCCATACTCTCTTTTTAGATACGGTAAACAGTGTTGCATTCACCCCAGACTCTTCACATATCCTGACGTGCAGTAACGACGGCAGCATAGCAGCAGTTCGTTGTGGTAATTGGCAGCTGGAAAAGCACTGGAAAAGTGCCCACAAAGGTTCTCCAGTAAATTGTTTGTGCATTCATCCGTCAGGAAAGCTAGCTCTGTCTTTTGGCGGCGATGGTGTTCTTCGAACATGGAATTTAGTTAAAGGCAGACAGGCCTACGCAACTAATTTAGTACCCAAGTTAGGACTAGATGCAAAAAACATTACAGTTGTTAGATGGAGTCCAGACGGCGAAAAGTACCTAATAGCCACTAATTTTAAGGTCATTTTATACTCTGTAGCAAATGCCGGAGTTACCGATGAAGCTGACTTTGAACTGCGGGTCACATGCGTTGAGTTTATTAACGACGATGTTATAATCATTGGCCACGATAATGGGCAAGCGGAATTTTACGATTTGGTAAATTCCGCGCAAATTTTATTAAAAGATGTCCATGACACTAGAGTAAAGGCTGTGGCTTGCACCGGCAAAGTTATTGCGACTGCATCCAGTTCTGGAGAGTTAAAACTATGGCAGTTTACAAATGATAGTTTAGATTTACTTGCAAGTGAGCATTGTGGGGCAAGAATAACTTGTCTAGTGTTAGCAGAGAACTTTGCTAACTCAGAGGTCAAGAAAGAGGAAATTTTAGTAGACGAAAGCGAGATATCAACTAAGAAAAAGACTGTGTTCAAAATTCGACAAGAAGTCATCATAGAAGATGAAGGTGACGACGACAGTGAACCACGTATTGAAACAGCCAAGAAATCTTCGAAAAAATTGAAACGGAAATCAAAATCCGAATCTAATTCAGTGCCAGATATTGACGAGTCGAATCTCTCACAAGAAAATGTTGGAAAGAAATTCAAGTCCATCGATAAAAGTGTTTCACCTAAGAAACGTACAAAGAAGGGAAAAGATGAAAAAAATAATGAAGTAAATTTGATCGCGGCGACGATTAAGACGAAATATATGGAGAGCAAAAAAATTAAAAACAAGAGAAAAGTTAGGAAAGGAGAAGGAGAAGAAAAAGAAGAGAATCCTAAACTGGATGATACGATAGAATTAACATCGCCTGCGTTGAAGAAGAGAAAGAGTATCACGCCACTGAAATCTGGTAGAAAAATGATGAAACGGAAAGGTAAAAAGTTGAAAAAAATCGTGAAACAGTAAATATAGGTATTACTATGATGAATTAAATATTGTTCGTTTTATTCTAACACTTGATTAGTTCTTTCTTTTTTATATGTATACCTGAATCGAGTCAAGTTTCCTTAGACAATCTAAAACAGTCTTTAAATAAGAGTAGTAGCCTACATAAGTCATAACAGTTGATGATATTCATAAATTCGTTGATTATTACAATAATTGATTATTACTGCTTACTACGATTATACAGGTGTAACGCATTCTAAAAAAATTACGTGTACACCTTTACATAATGAATAAATGTATAGTATTTACAGAAAAATAAAATTCCGTTCTAAAACTAACTACAGTCTAGGATTATGGGAAAATATTTACAACCGGAATGTTAGGTACTAATTTTAACCACACAGGATAAATAATTTATTTTTCCAAAGATATGTCGTAGCTCTTCGACGAGCTGGTAACGGTGTTTGAAAATTGCACATGAGTGTGAAAGATATGAGTCAATAGTTTGCCACCTAAAGTTTTCATCTGAAAATTTGATACTAAGAAAACTGCATAATTTTTTTTCATCGATTTTTCCTTTGAATTTGGTAGCTAGGATTGGTGAAAAATCAATCGAATCGGAATGATTAGGTAGTTTCTGAATGAATAAGGTTTTAAATAATGTATTTGAATCTGGCGTGAAAACGTTCGGTTTAAACCATCGACATAGAGAATAGCCTGCGCGTTCCCTACTTAAGCAATACACAGAATATGTTTGCCGCTGTGTAAGCGCAATAGAGAATTATTAGTGCCCGTACAGCCCTAAGTCAAACAAGGACACAAATGGCCTATACCGCTATCTATGTCTTTCTATTCAGCGTATATGTTTTTAGCCTGCTCTCACAGTCCATTCTCTTCGATAGTTTGTTTGAACTACTTGTGGGTGACGTCACTCAGTATTCTGCGCCTGTGCGTCATCAAGTGAAACTAGAGTCCCTATAAGTAGAGTCAAGACAATCTGTTGCATCGCTCTGATTGGTGCAGCCATTTTCGGGTCTGGCTTCCGAAACGCAAACATGGTAGTAATTACGCTTGTTCGTCTTAGCTTACACTTTCCACTTTTCCTACACTTTTTAGACTCGCCCAATAGGAGGTGTAAATTTCTAGTGAAAAGTGTAAAATCTGGAAAAGTGTAAAAAGTGTAGCTAAGACGAACAAACCTTATAGGTTTGTATACGAAAGACGCAGTTTGCTGAGTAGTGTGTGTGTGTAACGCATAAACTACTTTTCCGTACGGTAGATATAACATCTGCAGTGAACGCGAAGTGATGCGCATGCGCTATAGCTTATGCTTACTGCTTATGGCTTATGGAGTTCTGTGTGCTTCCACCTAAAGCCTGAGCATATGCACTCTTACGAAATTCAGCGAACACTGTATACTGCGCATGCGCCAAGGCTTATCATTCTGCTTCGTCAACGTTCCTGCTCAAACTAACAATTTTTTAGATCGTATTTAACTGTCACTGGGACACATTTGTATCAAACTTGATTCTTTTCGATAATTTTATTTCCATTGAAAGCATATGATATCAATGAATTAGTCAACTTCCCTTGATAATTGCCCAAAAATGTTGCACCCCCTATTATGACCCAAATACTAATCATAAGTGAATGAAAAATCCTGCTATTGATGTCAATTAGTAAAATATGAGAAACTAATTAACAACCGTAATTTCCCGAAATCTTGTCACATCTGAAATCTACAGTCTTCTCTTCTAAGATCTGTTTTATTCATACATGGATCATTTGCTAATTGCAAACTAAATTTCTTTTATGTGATTCGCTACTGGGTCACAGCATGTATAAGAGATTGTTCATCGAATAACAGCTCCAGATCTTGGCTTAAATGTTCTCAGACCTAGCTGGAAGCTCTAAGATCAACTCGACAAATAATAATGTCTTTCGAATCCACGTTTGCCAGTAAATTCGGTAAGACGACGATGGTGCGTCGTAAAACGGGGATTTTAGAAACTATGGTTCCGTTTCTTGATTCTTTATCACATCTTTAGAATCACACGAAATAATTGAACCAACTTGTCACATACGAATTACCATAATATACACTTATGATTCGGATTCATTGGGCTTCCCGCAGGGCAGTTCCAAGCTCTTGCGAATTCCGCATTGTTTGAAAGCGTCCCTATTACACGGAAATGATTCGGTGCATGGACACCTTCTATCAGCTTTGATTTCAGAGCGCCGTTAGTGTAATTCCCGCACCAGACCTAAACGAAATGATATTAAAGGCACGAATAACGACATTCTTCTGCGTAACAAAGTCTCAGTGATTACAATTCCGGAAATATATACCTGTGAGAAACCTAGGAAGAACAACTGGTCATGGGTGTACTCTGTCAGTCCGGGCAGAGCTTGTTGGTGACCTGGGTTCCGCATGGTCAAACGTTTGTATGCGCGATATGCTTCTCTTATTCCACCGTTGTCTGCTATGTTCTCTCCTTGAGTGTTCAGTCCATTCACCTGCAGGTTAATATTCTAATTAAAGTAATACTGCGTCACGTATATAGATCTAAAATGCATTCAAATGGAAGTGGCTCACTGTAAAATTATGACCCAATTCTGGCACGTGGTAACTGCTATATTGTTTTATGATACATTCCACCTTCTCATGATAATGGATTAGCGTTTCATCACTCCACCACTGTCTCAGATTGCCATTTTCGTCGTATCTTCGACCTGTGTGTACACATCATTCATCAGGACAATCATTTTCTTTGTAATCGGGTCATTTTATATATGTACCGTGGGTGGCCGTTAAAACGGGAAAAAACATGAAACTTCCGGGCCGCCCCCCAAATCGACTCGAAATAAATCAAAACTCATCCTGTAATTTTTTCAGATTTTTATTTTAACGCTTGACCCTTGACCACAGAGGTTGAACTTCTCCATTTGAAATACACGGGGTTTCGCGGTCCTTTCAGTTATTATTTCACTGTGGGTCTAATTATGAATATAAAAATCTGAAATTCTCACAGATTGGTCCACGAGAATGCTTCTCTGTGAAGAAAAAATGGCCACCTCCCTGCCCTCCAAATTTTGTATGGTTCATCCCATGCCAATGTGATCACTTTTTTTTTTCTCCAATTTTATCGAATGTTGCTCAAAAACATTGGAAATATATGTTTCCCAATGTTTTTCGGTTTTTTCACATTTCGTATGGGATATTCCGACATTATCCAATATCATACGGACTTCAGGTAAAGGGAATAATCGATTCAAATGCGAAAGTTGACTTTGTAACTCCTTGTTGATTTCTTTTGCGAAAAAAATCTATAATAAAAGAGTTGACTTTATTCAAAAATTACATTGATGACGTTAGCAAAAAAATTTGCTGAATACAAAAAAAAAAAAAAGAAAAACGAAAATGCTGCAAAAACACACCTAAAACCACTTCCGTACAAAATGTGAAAAAACCGAAAAACATTGGGAAACATATATTTCCAATGTTTTTGAGCAACATTCGATGAAATTGGAGAAAAAAAAGTGATCACATTGGCATGGGATGAACCATACAAAATTTGGATGGCAGGGGGGTGGCCATTTTTTCTTCACAGAGAAGCATTCTCGTGGACCAATCTGTGAGAATTTCAGATTTTCATATTCATAATTAAAACCACGGTGGAATAATAACTGAAAGGACCGCGAAACCCCGTGTATTTCAAATGGACAAGTTCAACCTCTGTGGTCAAGGGTCAAGCGTTAAAATAAAAATGTGAAAAAATCACAGGATGAGTTTTGATTTATTTCGAGTCGATTTGGGGGGCGGCCCGGAATTTTTTTTTCTAACGGCCACCCTAAATTGTACATGACGGTAACAAAGATTTAGAATTTCAATAGCCTGTGGTCTGCAACCACTTGAAAGACATTGAAGATTCGGATAAATTGTTAGCTTCTTTCTCATTTACCTTGGTCGTCAAAACCGTGCGTCAATTCATGACCCATTATAGCACCCATTGCTCCATAGTTGATTGATCTAATTGTAAGTTAGGAAAAGCATTAACCATGTGTCAATTATGGCGTAAGGTAGATAATTGGAGTTAATTATCAGGCATAGTATGTGATATGATTGAAATAGGTGTCGGTTCGCGTAATCATATTAATATTTCATCTATTCCACTCAAAGTTTGAAATCATCGAGCTTTTCATCTAAGCGATGATTTTTGAAGAATTCGAATCACAGAGGGTAGGTTTAGAGGGGTATCTGAGTCAGTCCACGTCAAGCGGGACGGATTTGGCCAAAAATTTACCTTGATGTTTCTGATTCTTTCGTAATTTTTTTTACATATTCTCTAGGTAAAATGAGTGCGTGAAACATTTTTTTTTTTTTTTTTTTTACTCGAAGGGCTTAGAAGCTACAAGGGGTTGAATTTTCGAAAAAATCACCAAAAACCGGAATCGCGCTCTCCTTTAAACGTTAATATCTCCGGTTCCCTTTGTCGTACAGACATCACTAAAAACTCATTTTGAAGCTCTTGAATTGCACTTTCATGGTATGAATTTTAAATTCATGTAATAAACAATCTTCTATTTGTTATTAACAATTGTATTTTTTAAACGCGATTTTCGAGATGTATGCCCCCTTCGAATATTCTGAAAAAAATACGAGCGTGTTCCTTGATTCATTCTCTACAAAATCTGTAAGTTTCAAAATGGAACTCCGATGGAAACTACACTGAAAAAAAAGTATAAGTCCTACAGCGATAAATTTCGGTACTATAGCAATACCCGTATAACTATACACTAAAACCAAGCTTTAGTCCTATCGCAATATTTTTTCGGTACCACAGCGATATTAGTATAAGCTATACACTTAAACTGAGTTTTAGTCGCACCACAATACTCGTATAAGCTCCACACTTAAACAGATTTCTTGAAAAGTAAAAGGTTATGACAGAAGATATTATAAATGTCATTAGAAAGAAAATAATAATATAACCGCTTTCGTGTTATTACTATTTGTTATTAAAAATATGCAATTTACTCCTTACGATTAAATTAAATGCAATCCATTTATATAAAAACTTCGTAACGATTTGAAGGTTATGTTTTGTTTAGAGATACGCGCAACGCAGGAACTTTTTTACTATACTCACTGGTGGCTTGCTATAGTATCGTACCGCAAATATAAGTCCTACAGCGATACTGAGTATTGTGTATAGCCACATACTCATATTAGTACCACGGTGATACGTATTTGTATATTAGGGAAACCAGCGCGTTAAAATAAAGTATGCGTATAGGACTTATACTTTTTTTTCAGTGTATATTTAAAAAGCGATTGATCCGTCCGGGACGTCGCGCGCCACTACTCTGGCGAGCCCGCGTAGACAGTCGCGCGCGACGTCCCGGACGGATCAATCGCTTTTTAAATATAGTTTCCATCGGAGTTCCATTTTGAAACTTACAGATTTTGTAGAGAATGAATCAAGGAACACGCTCGTATTTTTTTCAGAATATTCGAAGGGGGCATACATCTCGAAAATCGCGTTTAAAAAATACAATTGATAATAACAAATAGAAGATTGTTTATTACATAAATTTAAAATTCATACCATGAAAGTGCAATTCAAGAGCTTCAAAATGAGTTTTTGGTGATGTCTGTACGACAAAGGGAACCGGAGATATTAACGTTTAAAGGAGAGCGCGATTCCGATTTTTCGTGATTTTTTCGAAAATTCAACCCCTTGTAGCTTCTAAGCCCTTCGAGTAAAAAGAAAAAAAAAAAAATGTTTCATGCATTCATTATACCTAGAGAATATGTAAAAAAAATTACGACGATTTTCAAGAACATGAGGTCAAAAAGGTGTCCCGCTTGACGTGGACTGACTCATCTACGTTTCGAGCTCCATAAAACGTTAACACTTTTTATACCGGTATAGCATTGAGGGACATGTACGGACACAAATATAAAAAATACCGTTTCAAAGTGTACAATATCAGCTTCAATTTGAAAAAAAAAAAAAAAAAAAAAAAACGGTCACTATATCATCAAAATTGTGGCCATTGCAGCCACTGAAGTACCGGTCGTCGAAAATCTGTGCTGAAATCTGCGACCACGATCCTGGCTAAACGGAGCATCGAAAATAAAAAACTTGGGATTGTCTTGTTGGTCAAGGTACCGTTCAGGCTTCTATGCGACAGATTTTTAATCCGTCGTTCAATTTCCGAAATACAGGCAAAAACGCCAAAAACGTTACTTGAAATCAAGAAAACCGACATTTCTCAGTAAAAAATTCAGAATTCTGCCAAATTTTAATCTATCAAAAATCTGTCGCGTTTGCCTGAAGGTTGCCTTGACCAACAGAACCATCCCAAGTTTTTTATTTCCGGATGCTTCGTTCAGCCAGGATCGTGGTCGCAGATTTCAGCACAGCTTTTCGCCAACCAGTACTTCAGTGGCAACGGCCACAATTTTGATGCTACAGTGGCCGTTCTTTTTTTCAAATTGAAGCTGAAATTGTACACTTTGCGACGGTACCTTTTATTTTAGTGTCCATATATGTTCCTCAATGCTATACCGTTATGAGAAGTGTTAACGTTTTATGGAGTTCGAGACTTACCTAGATACCCCCTTAATGCAATGGTTAACAATTGTTCAGTACATCACACAAATATCCAGGAAAAAAATGTTTTAGATTATAATTATTCTTGTATGATCTTTTTAGGAATCATCTTTTCACTCACTCTATTCCATTGCCGTAAAATGGTGGATGTAAAATGCCAGCAGGAAAAGCTGAAATTGAAAAACAACGTTAGTTTGAAAGGTTTGAAGTTAGGAAAAACGAATATCATCAATGGCCAATAATATTGGGAAACCGCTGAACGAATATACAGGGTGATATTCTAGGGACATCGCAGTAATGCAAGTCTCGGACCGTCAGGCGGCTGATAAACATGAAATTATCAGTTTCGCCGCTCGACTATTAAAATTCGATCAACGCGATCGTATAGGCACAGATCGTAGCCGTAGATTTTTCTTTTCTTTTATTTCTCATCTACGATCTGTGGCTACGATCGCGTTGATCGAATTTCGAATATACTATACCTAGGGGAGAGTGTGGTTGTACCCAGTGTTGTAAAGTACCTAGGTACAAGTACCTTTTTTTGTACCTAGGTACATTTTTCAGTACCTATACCTGTACCTAGGTACTTTTCCTAACAAGTACCTTGTACCTGTACCTAGGTACATTTGAGGAATACCTGTACCTATTTATAGGTAAAATATAAGGTACTTCATTTACGTAAGAATCTCGGCGTGTGAAATGTGGTAAATGAACGTGTACGTATAACTGTACCAGTATGTATATCACTAACTTGGTTTTCGTATATTTTTTTCACCCTTTTTCGTATCATTCTTATGCTCAACGTAAATAATGTACCTAAGTACCTATTTATAGGTACATTCTGAGTACCTGTACCTGTACTTAGGTACATTTCTTAAATAGTACCTGTACCTGTACCTAGGTACTTTTTCCTGCAAGTACCTGTACCTGTACCTAGGTACTATTTATAAAGTACCTTTCACAACACTGGTTGTACCGCTCAGCAGGTAATACCGCTCACCCCTTTTTCTTTACAATTAAGAATTTTTTCACTCGTTTTTTTTCCCAATCTTCAAAATCCAATGTCAATATCTAATTTCTGTGGAAATTTAATTCCTTTAATCACTTTTAATAAAAAAAATAACATCTCTCTATTTTGAGGTCCTTACAGCGTAAAATTGCTGGACAAATAAATAAAGTTTTTTGTCATTTCAAAATTATTATTTTCACATCAAACTGTGGTCATTCGATTCGTGGTACTTTTCCGCGTAATTTGATCACAAGATGAACTCCTATCTCTCTTTATATTAATAATTATTAATGATTTTGTTAACTCCGCGCGATACCGGTAATACCGCTCGGCCGGTGAGGGTAATATCGCTCGGCTGTATGCCAATATACCGCTCAGCATCTTACAGTGCATATTTACCGGTGGATTATCAAAATCACCTAAGTAAAACACAATATCATTTTTTTTTTGTTGGAAATGTGTGTGACGACAAATGTTGAGACAATCAGAAACCAACTTTTGCGATGACAATGGTTGTGACATAGTATTAAATCCGTGAAATTAATAAAAAAAAATCGTAGTGAGGTTATGTGAATAATTCACGCTATTGTGAATAATAATGACAATGATATCAATAATAATAATAATTTACTGTATTATTGTGTTATAATAACGATAAGTCTTCAGTAAAATTTAACATTGTAATGACAAATTTCACCCTTCATACCCGAGTTTACTATTTGACCACATATAGGTTAGGTCGGAACCCGAGTATTAGAGAGTGAGCGGTATTAAAATTGGGCCGAGCGGTATTACCCGCTGGAGGGTAATACCGCTCACTTGTGTCTCGCGTTTCTTTTTTCGTAATTTTGTAAATTCTAAAGGAAATTACGCCTCTGAATTTTCAAAACGAAGAGTTGAATAGCTGCAGAAGCCATTACAATAGTCTTTTGCACTTCAAGTTGACGTTCAACACATAAAAATTAGCATTTTTTCTTAGGTGAGCGGTACTCCCATCCTCTCCCCTACCTAATAGTCGAGCGGCAAACCTGATAATTTCGCGCACATGTTGATCAGCCGCCTGACGGTCCGAAACCATCATCACTGCGATGTCCAAGAAATATCATCCTGTATACGCCACACTGTTTCATATCGCAGAGCATGATTTTTTTTTTTCTATCTTCAATTCGCTTTTTCACTTACTGACAGAATTCAAAACTGCGCTGTAAAATGCATTCACAGTAGTTCCGGTAGATATCCATCTGTTTTTATCGGGTTTTTCTCTCAAACTATTCAAACTCTTCTGCACTCCTGTATTGGTCAGTTTCAAGAAAGTTTCGAGAAGTTTTCCATCCACAACTTCAGCCTAAATCAACGCAAAAGCAATTTTATTTCATACCTATACCGTAATAAAGAGTATCACGAGATCCTGATTTTGCTTTATTGGCTATATATTTTGAAAACAAACTTAAATAGTTATTTATCGAAAAATAGTAACATAGGGGCAGGAAGAGGTATAAGATACTACCAGTGTTCGAATGTGGGCTTAAAAATCACAGTGACAACTCACTCCGTCATAAAATTTGTTTAGCTTCTCTGGGTTTGTTATCCATTCAGGAAAACCAACGAATGGTCTGATAGCAGATAATTTCTGATGTGCTCTAGCTCGTGTACCTGCATCCATCCAGTCCAGCTCCGTAACCATATCATTAAATGCCTCCTTGATGTCTGAGAGCATTTCCAGCGCCTTAAGAATGATGATAAACGAGAAATTATAATACATAATAGATTGGAAGATAAATGAGAAATAGATTGTCGGCAATGATTTTATCCAACACCTTTTCTCTGGAATGTTCGTTGAAATGTCTTTGTACGTATAAATAGGTAAGGGCCATTCCGAAATTGGAATTGACGTTCCCAGTACACCCTTTCCATCTTGCGGTCTTTTCTTTCAACCCGAACAGTTTTTGAGAAAATTCAAATCCAAGATCTCGGAATTTTTGAAGTGTCAATGGCGCGACGGTTGAAAACACACCCCACCACGCGTACCTTGCTAAAATATATTCATATTATCACGAGAAAGATCGAACTATTTCGAAGTTGTAAAAGTGGAGGCTTCCGAAGCTTCCGAAAGCTGCGATTAGGTACCTGTATCATATTAGCAGCTTGGGATTTCATAACTTTGAAGAATTGATTATAGTGTTGAAATTTATTGGAAAACAGAATAGTTTGCATCAATTGCGATCTGAGAAGCTGACGCAATTGTAATCTGAGCTATGATAATGAAACAATGGCAATTACCTAAAGTCGCTGAGGATGTGTTTGCCAACAAGCTTGGTAACTTTTGTAAGTATTTTAAATCCATGACAATGACACGATCCACGCTCGTATTTATTGTGACATTTGTGTTGTTGAAAATTGCTTCCAAATAAGTTGTCCAGTTCCACTAAAAAATTTGATTCATTTATAAATTATAAAATTTAGTTCAAGATTCATAACTATCTGAACTCATCGTTTATTTTTATGAACCATTTTTATTAACCTGCTGAGCATTGAGGTCTGTAAGGCGTTGAAGTTCTGTGATAGTTATGTCGTGAAATAAGTGGTTGACGCTTCTTCTTTCCTCCGGTGATGTCACGATCTATAAACGTTAAAGATATAGATATTCCTTTGAATCGTGATCGTCAAAACCCAATCGCAGCTTTTTATGTTTCTCAATCTTTCGGATGGTAACATTAAAGCTGGATAAAGTCTTGGCTACGACAACCTGTAATTCCCAGCAACGTGACGGGCTTAAATCAATATCGCATGACAGCGACACTATTACGCCTTTTTGCAATTCTTAAAGGCAGAAGGGCGTATCAGATAATTTTTTTTCTGTCATTCGACTAAAAAACCTTAGAGACAGAAGAAAACGTTGATATTGAAAACTGAAAAAAATTAAAAGCAAAAACGGCTTAAACGCCGGAGGTAAGCCCCAGCTGTTTGAAAAAATTGGATGAACTAATGCCAAAATGGCGTATCCGCCAAAATTGGAGTTTGAAGAAGAATTAAACATTTTTGGCGGATACGCCCTTCTGGCATTAGATGACACAGGAGCAGATCTAGACTTTTGATTGGGGGGGGGGGGGGGGGGGGGGGGGGGGGGGTGTCGCGGTTCCGTCTGGAGTTCAGGCATAAAAACAATGTCAAAACACATCGAAAATTATGAACACTTAGATCACGTAAGGCACTGCTCACTATAGTTACATTTAAAAATAGCAGTTTAATGAATTGTGAATTATTAACCCGCTTCACCGGCTTTGGGAGAAAAAAATCGTAGCGATGATCCATGTCATTGTTCACTGTTCCAAGTGTCGCGTGTACGTGCAAAGTTGTTTTGGACGTATTATCAGTGATCGAAATTGCGCATTTTTGTTTTTTTTCCTTTCATTTGGGACGCAGGTGGGGGTCAGGACCCCTGTGACCCCCCCCCCCCCCCCCCCCTACATCCGCGCCTGAGCTGACATGATTTTTCTCCACGACGTTATTGCCAAAAGGGCGTATCCGCCATAATTAAAGTTTTAAAAAGAATTAAACATATTTTGCCGGATACGTCCTTTGGCATTAGTTAACAGGATTTTTTCGGTAAGGTTAATACCAAAAGGGCGTATCTACCAGAAATATTAAATTCTTTGTTAAACTTTGATTTTGGTGGATAATGCCTTTTTGGTATTAGTCCGAAAATTGGTTGATGACAGAAGAGCGTATCGGCGGCGCTTACGCCCTTCTGCCTTTAAGTTTTTGGCTCGAAAAAAAACAGCGACTTTTTTAGTTTTTATAGGTACAGTTTTCTTATCGAATGGCGAAGAAAAAAAATATATACGCCCTTTTGCATGCCACTTAAATGGCCCTATTCGTCGCCTACGACCTTTTTTCATTAGTCACGCGATATGATATAAAACAAATTAAATATTTGCAGAACAGTGGCTCTGTGTTGCGTAATTAATTGATGTGAGATACTAAAGTATTGGTTTGTGGTTATACAATACAAGCGACACAGGTTAGATAGAAATAGAATTTCTTCTAGAAATTTTTTGTTACTGTTCAATCCGTCTTCAATGATTCTTGTTTTCCGCACAGATGAACATGATCGACTCAAGGAACCGTGAAAGATTACGATAAAAGATTTTTATATCACGAAATTAGTCGGATAGATTAGAAAAAAAATATGACTGATCAAAGACTTTCACCTTGGCGATTTCGGTAGTGAATTCTATTAGCTCATTTGCAAATACAGCACTCTTGTTGCCCGCTCCAGCCAATTCCATCATCGACGTTATATACTTTCTGTATTCTGTCAATTCGGATTGAAAACGTAAAGGTTCCAGAAGATATCTTTCACTGAAGCCAGGCGAGACCTGTTCCATCTTCGAAAATATAAAATGAGCTTCATTATAGCTATCGTTGAAAAAATAATAATTGAGTAAATAAAATAAGCAACGCCATTACATATAAATTATAATCCTAAAGATAGATTACCGTCATTCTGTTTCTTGTCGTATTTCTCACATCTTCATTTATGTAGAAATTCACGAGCAGATTCAAGCCCAGTAATCTCTGAACCACCCCGGCTAGCCTGGCTAGATCCAAACGTTTAACATCGTTTTCGAGGGGTGGTTTTCTGGGTAAACCCAATTGAGATAGAACGTTAAATATTGGTTCGAGGCCCATTTTTTCAACGCTTGCTAATGGCAGAGAAATCTGTTGTCAAATTTTCCAGTCGTATAATATGCACTACTGTCGGGCCGTAAAATCGGGACACGTGGGTTTGACACACTACATCTAAGTGAAAAAAAAATCGGACAGCCTTTGGATGCAAATCATTTTCAAGCTTGTTCTATTTCCCGTTAGGTCAGCCAAAGACCATTGTTGTATGAAAATCAAGAGGGAAGTTATCGTTCAATCTATGCAAAAAAACGTAGTTTTTACACATTCTCTTTTGTAGTTTCACTTCAACTCATCGCCATTCTTCCAAAATAGCCGGGAAAATATTAAAAAATTCATGATCAATCTTTAAAACTTTCTAAGTGCATTGCTTTTTGAATTTTGGAGAAATTTCCAAAATTATGGTCACGCGGCAGTGGAAAATAGCTCAAGTGGTGATCTCGGAGACGAGTAACAATAGAAGGTTCATCAATGGCTAAAAATTTAGGGAAAAATTATGGTAAGCAATTGAGATTGCGAATTAATATGTTCGATGTGTTGTTTAACAGTTATTGCAAAGTATTTCGCGTTGAGTTTTCAGGGCAGTATATCTCGCGCGCGGTGCCTATGGCTGCAGGAGCAACATAACTGTTGAACAGTACATCGAACATACTAAGTCGCAATGGCAATTGCGTACCATAATTTTTCCCCAAATTTTCAGCCGTTGATGAACCCTTCTATTGTTACTCGTCTCCGAGATCATCACTTGGGCTATTTTCCACTGCCGTGACCATAATTTTGGGAATTTCTCCACAATTCAAAAGTCATTAAACTCAGGAAGCTTCAAAGATTGAGCATGATTTTCCAAATATTTTTCCCGGCCATTTCGAAAGAATGGCGATGAGTTGAAATGAAGCTACGAAAGAGAATGTGTAAAAACTACGGTTTTTTTTTTGCATACATTGAACGATAACTTCCCTCTTGATTTTCATACAGCAATGGTCTATGGCTGATCTAACGGGGAATAGAACAAACTTGAAAGCGATTCATATCCGAAGGCTGTCCGATTTTTTTTCACTTAGATATAGTGTATCAAACCCAAGCGTCTCGACTTTACGGCCCAATAGTAAATGAATTTTTTATAACGCATGCATGAAAAAGTTGCTTGTTTGGGGCTCTGGAGCGGTTATATTGTGGCACTTTTCTGACGTTTGAGTAGGCGATGCCAACATGAAACAATATTGCATGCCAAACGTGCGCACTGCGTTTTGCGCACATCGAGCGTGCACAACATGATTCTTGTTACGCACGGCGTGCGAACAAGAGCGTTTTATAATCATTCATCCCTGTCGACGCGCAATCTCCGTGCATACTGCTGAATCGATTCGATGTTTTTGGTATGGTTGTTTACATTGACAACAGAGCCCCACAAGCAACTTTTTCATGCATTTGTTATAAAAAATAGCGTTCGATACTACCGCGAAATGAGGCGTTTAGGGTTGTCCGATGTCTTCAGCACTCACCTTCGTCTCGGCTGCCGCCTCGACTACGGTTCGTGCTGAAAACATCGGACACACCTATAAACGCCTCACATTTCGCGCTCGTATCGAAATCTACTATTTTATCACCTAACGAGGTTATACAAGTGGGGTAGGTACAAGTAGGGGAAACATGCGATACAGGCAGGATGAAGCTATGCGAAGCAGCAGGCTGTAACGTGATGTTAAAAGGAATAAAACAAAAAAAAAAAAATTGTGCCGATATGTGTGGAAAAAATAGCAGATGCAACATCGAACTGTAAAATGAATCTTCATTTCCTCTGCTCTTCATACTGTTTTCTTATAAAGACATTTACTTAATTACATAATTCCATTGTTCGAATTCTTTTGCTGAACTTCATAGACAATCAGATAAAAAAGAAACCACAACGAATAAGAACAATTTGTGGATCGGAATAAGACATCCAATGTAGATTATCTCTAACTCTGATAGAAATAACAGACAAATATTGAAAGAAAAAACATTCAGACTCTGACGGGGGCGAAGCTACTGTAATAATAGCCGTGTTCAACATTTTTACTGAAATTTCCTCCTAAATTTTGATTCAGTCCGAAAATAAGGAATTTTCGAAATTAATAAGAAATAAACCTGGAAATCAAAATGCTGAAATACTAGTCGATTTTTGTGATGAACTATGAAATTATTAGTTAAACAGAAAAAGTCTCTAATCTCCAGAGAAAATCCATATTTTTATAAAAAAACAAGAAGAGAAAAATCGTTCTCATATAATTATATTAGTATTAATTATTCACCGGAACCCCTTGCCTTTATAATTATCACTGGAATAAGGGGTGTCTATAGAGTTAGAAGAGAACCGGACATCTCCGGTCTCCATCGTGAGACCCCAATTTTGTTAAATAGTTGGTGCGCGCCTTCATACTTTATCTTGTACAAAAAATTCATGCAGATTGTATCCATATAATATATATGTATGTAACTGACCGATGTCCATGCAAGTTCTGTAGAGTGACCTGGCTAACTTGACTGGCCTCAAGTCATCTTTGTGATCTTGTTCCTCTAATAAAAGTCTGAGGTCACTCATAAGCTCTTCTCTTAATAAACTGAGCTGATCCCAGGAAGTTTGACTTTGCGGTATAGGATGGTTCTTAGTCCAGCCTCCACAGGCGAATCTATAGAAGTCATCGCAAGGCTCGAAAGACCTGTCCATCGACTGTATAACTCTTGCAGCTGAAACAGATGCCGACATCAAGTCATTTAAATAGTGAATAGATCAGTAAATAATTAGTATATCGCAATCTTATTATTATAGAATTATTATTCCGCGAACCTATAAGATCAGAATATTGATGAGATAATGAATACGGATTATCCAAACAAGTTTGGGATTCATTCTTTATTTTATTTTTTCGATGGTACATATTAATGTTGTGAAATAAAATGAAAAATTACGTCAGTTATCAATAGTTTTCCGTTATTACGCAGCTATTGTCGTAATGCCGAAGTTTTTGTTTTTTCAACTACCTAGTTGAACGAAAATTTAGAAAAAAGATATATTAAGTCTTACGTGAAAACTTTGCCAATGAAATTATCATACATATAGTATAGCGGTTATGAATTGAATAGATTGAATATTTCTTACGCGCTATATACTCACTTTCGCTACTTTTTTTTCCCACCAAACCACTAATAAGCCCATTTCACCAATTCTTCGGTTTTATTATCTAAACTATTACCCATTACATCATGTCAGCTCTCTCAATAATATTATTATGTGATCGGTGTTGCATATTCTTCAGACATTATATACCACATCTTTATCTCTACATCTTTATCGACATAACGAACGTTCCAAGGATTTCAGAAAAGTTCTAAAAATTACAGTTTGCAGTATGTAGCTCATTACCAAAACAGCCCCGAGATCTATTAGATAGACGAGACATCGACGTTGTGTTCTAAACGAACTGTCGTCTCACAAACATATTTCAAGATTAAAGAACGCTCCGTAAAACGTCTTCGAAATTGTCTGCAAGTCATCTGAAGGTGATGCAATACTCGTCCTTGATTGACCGAGTTATCGATATTACGTTTTTTCTACTGATTGAAAAACGGAATGACGGAATAATTCATCATTTATCGCATCGAAAATTCATTACATGTGATTTTCAGAAAACAAAAAAAATCAACAGTACACGGAAAAAAAATTGTTGTTGAATTTACTATGTGAGCAGCTACATATAGGACAACACTTTTTTGTAGTAGAAATTACCACAATTTTAGTATTTGGTACAGAGGAGCGAGTAAATTTTAATGTCCTAATGAGTAAATGTTACCACAATTGTTGTCATTTCTACTACAAAAAAGTGTTGTCCTATATGTAGCTGCTCACATAGTAAATTCAACAACAATTTTTTTTCCGTGTAGCATATTACAATGGGTTTCATATCCTTCAATTATTTCTCAACAAAGATTTTGACAGCCTGTTATAATTGAAGAATATGAAACACCTTAATGTTCGATAGCATGGGTGATGATTTATTCAGTCATCCTGGTTTACAACTAGTAAAAAAAAACCGGCAACGAAAATAACTCAGTCGATCACGAACAGTGACGTATTACACGTCTCAGTCGCCCGGTGCAGATCGAGCTTGCCGCCTCTTTCAGGACGGCATTTCATCGTTGTATAATAGTATATTGTGTACCAAGGGTATTGGTTTTTGGGGTGTCAAATAATAATACGCTCGAGTTATATTTAAAAGTTCATAAAGACTTTATTCTGTTTGCACTTGGAAGGCGCGTCTGTCTAGCTCTACTCATGCAACAGGACTGACTCTTAGAAGAGTCCAGGGTATGCATTCTGTATACAGAATGCATCCCTTAAACTTATCCTTATTACTCTAATATAAACAGTATAATATAAACTGTATCGGTGCAACTCACCGTCAAGAGATCTCTAGACTCAATATATCTATTTAGACTATAAGATAAGCGAGGTTGCTTTTTGTATATACACTCACACATCAGTGTGATGAAATCCAACACGCCCCCTCAAAAAGAAATCGATTATATTGAAAAATTTAAAATCAAATAAATGACAACTTAAATAGTAACATTGCCTTATATACCATACACAGGATAATACAATAAAATCAATCTAATAAGACACACCTTCCTCGTGCTTTCTGGGGCTAAATACATATGGTCCAACATTTGTTGCTAGGATTAGGGAAACCCAGAAAAACCTAATCAGACCATTCTCCTTAGTATATAAAAATATAAAATACAATCAATGATTTTTGATATCAGACTATTCCAAACCCATTCCTGTTCTCAATTCCAGGAATTTTGTTGCTGGTAATGGCTTTGTCAATACGTCTGCCAGCTGGTTGCCTGTAGGAATATATTTTAATTTTATTAGATTTTTCTCAATCTGCTCTCTAGAAAAATGATATTTTATGTCAATATGTTTCGATCTTTTGTGGTTGGTCGGGTTATTCGCGATACTGATACAACCATTATTATCTTCATAAATGATAATAGGATCTGAAATTTTCATATTAATACTGGTTGCCAATGATTTTAACCACATTGCCTCTCTTACAGCTTCAAAAAGAGCCATATATTCAGCTTCGGTAGACGAGGCTGCTACAGATACCTGTCTTTTGGTATTCCAGCATATTGTGCATCGCTCATATAATTTGAATAAATAACCCGTTGTGCTTCTTCTATCACTTCCATCATGCCCACCGTAATCAGAATCTACATAACCACTCATAAGATCGTTATAATCACCTTGGATATAAGTTAATTTAATATCTTTAGAACCTTTGAGATATCTTAGTACCCTTTTGAGACACTTCCAGAGTTCTTTATTATTTTTAGTCAAATATCTGCTCAAAATGTTGACAGCAGTGCTCAAATCTGGTCGTGTACATAACATTACGTACATTAAACATCCGATAAGATTTCGACACGGAGCATCACAATTATCATCGGAATTCAAAGCTACATAGTCCAATTTACTTTCAAGAGGTGTACTAACTGCTTTACAATCAAGCATATTAAATTTTGTCAAAATTGTATTTATGTATGCACTTTGATCCAAGGTGATTTTACCCTCACTTCTTTCAATTCTAATCCCCAAGAATAGTTTAATTTCTTTCAAATCTTTCATAGAAAATTTATTTTTCAAGTAATCTTTAAATCTGTTCATTGTTTTGATATGAGCCGTGGCAATTACAAGATCATCTACATAAAGTACCACATAGATATTTTTAGAGACATCTCCTCTATCTAAAATATAAATACATCTATCAACAGATGAGTTTTGAAAACCTCTGTCTTTAAGAGCTTGATCAAAGAACTCAAACCAGCATCTTGCTGATTGCTTTAATCCGTATAAAGCTTTATTTAACTTACAGACTTGATTTCCTTTACTTATAACTCCCTCAGGTACCTTCATGTAAATTTCTTCTTGCAATATACCATTGAGATAAGCTGTTTTTACATCCATATGATGAACTAACAGATTTAATTGATTAGCAAATGCCAATATCAATCTAAAACTTGAAATTCTGGCGACTGGAGCAAAAGTCTCATTATAATCTATCAAATATTCTTGACTAAAACCTCGAGCAACTAGTCGAGCTTTATATTTTGATGGGTTTCCAAATTCATCATTTTTAATAGCAAATACCCATTTACAATCAATAATATTTTTGTGCTCAGGTTTTGATACCAAAGTCCATGTATTATTGATTAAAAGAGAATTTATTTCATCTTTTATAGCTTCTTCCCACTGAGCTCTATCATCCCTATTTGCAATTTCTTGATAAGAACTAGGGATTTTGTAAACAAGAGACTGAGTACACATGAGATAATAATTATCTACATTATCTTCATTATAAGAAATAGTGGGACGACTTTTAATCCTATCACTCCTTCTTGGCTCTGGTGATCTTTGTCTTTTAATTTGATTATTTTGAGATGAACGCTCATTGGGTATATCTGCTTCAATAACAGATTTCTTAGATTTGTGATCTAATTCGACATTTTTGTGAGGTGTTCCTGTTAATTTATCTGATTTAACATTATCAGATTTATGAGACTTGACTACTGATTTTGACCACATGTCAGATGCATCAGTTTCATCATCATCTGATTTACTACTATCAGATTTATTAGAACTTTCTACTGGTTTTGACCACATGTCAGATGCACCAGTTTCATCATTATCTGATTTAACACTATCAGATTTTCTAGACCTGTCTACTGATTTTGACCATGGGTCAGATGCATCAGTTTTATCATCATCTGATTTAACATTATCAGATTTCTTAGACCGTTCTACTGGTTTTGACCACATGTCAGATGCACCAGTTTCATCATGGCGGTTCTCAATATTAACCCCATCGGTCTTTACCACAGGCCTAGATACTAGAAAGTTCGTCTCATCAACTATAACATCTCTCACTATAACAAATTTAGCAGTTCCCACATCCCACACTTTATATCCATTAGGTTCATACCCAATTAATATACCCTTCCAAGACTTTTCTTCAAATTTAGTTTGTCTGGTTTTATTATGAATATAAACTGTAGAACCAAAAACCTTTAGATATTTTAATTTTGGCTTTTTATCATGCCACAACTCATACGGAGTTTGAGGTTGTTTCAGAGCTTTAGTTGGAGTTAAATTGATCAAATATGTAGCAGTTAAAACTGATTCACCCCAGAAGACTTTATCTAAACTAGCACCGGCTAACATTGCACGAGCTTTTTCAGTTATTGTTCTGATCATACGTTCTGATACACCATTCAATTGAGGGGTTCGGGGAACTGTTAAATGATAACTAATGCCTTTACCCACACAATAATCTTTCATCTCATTTGACAAATATTCTCTACCATTATCGATATATAAATTAACGATTTTTAAATTAAAACGAGCCTCACTTTTTGCAACAAAATCTTGAAAACATGTAAAGACTTCTGATTTATACGTTATCAGGTATGTGACACAATAATGAGTGTACTCATCAACAAATATTACAAAATAATTTTTGTTATTCAATGTCGAAGGAGTGATTGGACCACAAACATCAGAATGTATAACAAATAACGGTCTTTTAATATGACCTTTGTCTTTTACTTTTTCAAAAGGTAATCGTGCTTGCTTACCGTTTATACAAGCTTCACACAAATTGTCATTCGGTGTAACTCTATTTATTTGATCTTGGTCATCAATCATATTTCTATTCTTTAATTCTAAGAATTTAGACCTCCCAATGTGACCCAAACGTTGATGCCACAATTCATAATGACCAATTTTGGTACTAGTAATAGAGTTTACCGTATTGGTATTTACTATGAAATCTATACCAATTAAATTGTTCAAAGGCTTACCTTTCATAATGGTCTTACCACCATTTTTAATTTCAATACCCTTGTCATGGAAGATTATCGTCATTCCAGCCTGTTGCATCTTCCTTACAGACAGCAAATTGTATGGGATTTCCGGGCAGTACAGAACATCTTCAATGACTCCTCGAACTCCCATATTGCTGATCCCATTTATTGTGCCCCTCTTAGTTGCACTTATGAAGACACCTTTTTTCGCAACAGATATTTTCACCGGGGTCTTCAATTCGACACAGCTATCAAATAAGTCCTCCCTGTTGATCAGGTGGTCTGACGCACCGGAGTCCAGAACAAATGTAATTTTGTTCTTATTACCAATTTCAGATTGATATTCCCCGGTCATAAATGCAAAACCTTCATTATCTTGAACAGTTTGAGCTGTTTTGTTTCCTTCGGTATATTTGTTTCTTTCGGTGTGCTGGTTCCTTCCATTATTTTTATTTTTGAGCCCCTTTTTGTGAAAGTGACAATTTTTCATCGTGTGCCCTTTTCTTCCACAGTAATAACACTTAACACCATATGATGTTTTACTTGAACGAGCTTTATATTGACGATTATTTTTAAACTGCTTTTTCGGTACTTCAGAATTTTGCTTCTTATCATAGTTTGTATTTTCGACATGAAGCACCTTTGCACTAGTATCACTACCCGCATTTATTAATTTAACTTCCTGATCCGTAAGTCTTGTTTTCACAAAGGCCAGAGTTAAATTATCTTCTGATAAAGTTTCAATTGCAGTTATTACTCCGTCATATGAAGCAGGAAGAGTCAACAACAAATGCGACACTTTGTCTGTTTCTTCCAACTTAGCACCTGCCGCTAATAGTTCAGTTATCAGGTCATCAAATATGGTAAAATGTTTTATTAGAGGCGTCTCAGCATGAAGTTTTAAACCAAGCAACTTCTTTCTTAACGCTAATTGCGTAGCAAGACTCTTACGTTCGTATATTACATCTAAATTCTGCAAAACTTCCCTTACAGTACTTTCATCTTTTGCGAAACCCAAGAAAGAATCCGATAAATATTCGACTATGACACTTTTAGCAATTCTTTCAGCCTTTTGCCATTTCTCGTCCGGATTTTCTGGTATTTCATCAGTTATGACTTTTATCACATCAAGTTCATTTAACACTGATTTTATTCTAAACTTCCACACACTATACTTATCACCATCGAACGGTTTAATGTTTCTTCTCGATTTTAAATTTTCCATTGCTTTTACACTTAGATACTTCGGTTGGAAGGTCTTTGCAATTTTAACACTTGCAATTTTCACACAGCACAAGAAACACACCGAGCGTATTCTATATCACGTAATCTCGCGTTACCTGGGCCCATAACCTATTGGTTTTTGGGGTGTCAAATAATAATACGCTCGAGTTATATTTAAAAGTTCATAAAGACTTTATTCTGTTTGCACTTGGAAGGCGCGTCTGTCGAGCTCTACTCATGCAACAGGACTGACTCTTAGAAGAGTCCAGGGTATGCATTCTGTATACAGAATGCATCCCTTAAACTTATCCTTATTACTCTAATATAAACAGTATAATATAAACTGTATCGGTGCAACTCACCGTCAAGAGATCTCTAGACTCAATATATCTATTTAGACTATAAGATAAGCGAGGTTGCTTTTTGTATATACACTCACACATCAGTGTGATGAAATCCAACAAAGGGCGAGAAGTGGGCCTTTTTCGCCCGCGTGTGGAGTTTGCAGTACGAGTCGAGGCGAGCAAGCACGAGCCGGAGACGAGTAATGCAAACACACGAGGGCAAAAAAGCCCTCGCCCGTGGTGCACACCATATTTTTTGTGACACGTGCACGATTTTGCGAAAAAAAAAAAAAATAAAAAAAAAATAAATAAATAAATAAATAAATAAATAAATATTTTTTTGCCCGCTAAAAGTCGGTAGCGGGCGCAAAAAGTTCTTTTTGTAACACATGTATGATTTCTGCGTTTTTTTTACCTAAAAATAGGGTCTAAAGTAGCCGTTTATTGACCACTTGAAAAGAGCGGGCAATAAAGAATCCATTATTGCCCGCTTCTTCAGTAAGCGGGCAATAGAGAATTCTTTATTGCCCGCTTCTTCAGTATATATATATATATATATATATATATATATATATATATATATATATATATATATGCCGCTTATAAGCACAAAAAACGCAGAAATCAATACATGCGTTACAAAAAATATGGTGTGTACCAAGGGCTAAGTGGGCTTTTTGACCTCGTGTGGTTGCAGTACTCGTCTTCGGCTCGCGGATGCACTCGTCTTCGACTCGTGCTCCCTCGCCTCCGACTAGTACTGCAAACTCCACACTCGGTCTAAAAAAGCCCACTTTACGCCCTTGGTACACAATATACTATTTGCGCCCGCTAAAAGTCGGTAGCGGGCGCAAAAAGTTCTTTTGCGCCCGCTAAAAGTCGGTAGCGGGTGCAAAAAGTTCTTTTGCGCCCGCTAAAGGTCGGTAGCGGGCGCAAAAAGTTCTTTTGCGCCCGCTACCGACTTTTTTCGCCCGCTACTGACTTTTTTTGCCCGCTACGAACTTTTTTTTGCCCGCCGGTCAATAAACGGCTACTTTTAGCCCTATTATTAGGTAAAAAAAACGCAAAAATCGTGCATGTGTTACAAAAAAGGTTTTTTTTTTTTTTTTTTTTTTTTAACGCCCCGTTTATGGATATACTATAAATATGTATTTTCAAAGATATTTTTCTTGATTAACCTAGCATTTGTTGTATATCCATTTTTCAAAAAGCATAACCTAGCGGTCTAGAGTTTTAGTCATATATCTGTTGTGTCATATTAGTGTTAAAAAGTTAGAAGAAAATTTTTAGTGAATTACAGAAACCATGTCAAGAACACTTGAAATGCATTTCAAATGAATTATCGCGGGGACCCGAACTGCGCTAGTTTCAGCAGATTCTGCATACGCATGGTAGAGAGACGAAAGACAAAGACTGTGAGAGTATTTTTTTTGTCACTTATGCTAGCGACGTATGAGAAATGAGAACCAGTGCGAACGCATTGTTGTGTTGCGTGTTATGACATTGCATCGTCGCCGCGTCCGCGTCCTGCATCAACGGTCCGTTGACGCGCGGTGGTCATCGTTATTAGTTGTCAACAAAAGGCCACCAACTATCTCAAGATTATATAGCAATACGAGATACAGAGTATCAGTAAAACTACGTATTCGGAGTTGTCTCAAATATTTTTTATTTTTTTTAATGACGGGCAGTACTCGCTTATTTTCTTGTGAGCTGTAAAATTATAAAAGGAAAATCTGCATACTACTATACGGGCATGTGTATCAAATTTTTCGCTTTGACAGATTTAATCGAACTAAAATCAGTATATTTGATAGTTCGGCGACCGCCGAGTCGTGGTCGTGAATAGTTTGAAAGTTAAAAAGTCAAAGAACAGATAACAAAGTGAGTCGCTGAGAAAAAAATTAAAAATCTTGAATAAGCCCCCACAAATTAGCCGCCGGCAGCTGTCCCGCTCGCCCATACAGGTATACATATCTGATCAAGAACGAGTATTGTATACAGCGCCGGATAAAGGGGGGGGGGGGGGGGGGGGGGGGCGGCGAAGTGGGCCCCGGGCGCGATAGGCAGGGGGCGCCGTATGCATATACGATTCCTCCAAAACAGTCATATTGCAACAACTTTGTTGCGGGCGCGGGCGGCAAATCAAAATAAAGCTTTGATTATCAAGCAAGTATTGAGGCACTAGTTGGAAAAAAAATTGACAGGCGACAAGCGGCACTCTATCAAAGAGTATTGTGCACTGATATATGACCAGCGGTGGCATTATGTTATTTCTTCCAGCGCATAACTATGAATACACATTGACATTGACATTGACAGAGTCTTTACTTTATGTTAAGAACAATCTGTTTTTCTTACGTGGTTTTACTTGTGTGTAAAAAATATCATTCTGCCGTTTATTACTTTTATTGATAAAATATATGTGAGTTATATTTTAGTGGACTGCATTGTATTATTTGACAATTTGGACGGGGGGGGGGGGGGGGGGGGGGGGGAGATTACACATGGTTAGCCCCGGGCGCAATATTGTCTTTGTCCGGCGCTGATAGCATAGGGCCGATTTAACCAGCTTAACCGGCCAAAACGGTTAACCTGGTTAATTAGCCGATGGCTTAACCGGTTAACCGGCCAAGTTGGCCAGACGTTTAACCGGGCAACCGGCCAAAACGGTTAACTCGGATAATCGCCCAATGGCTTAACCGATTAACCGGCTAACCGGCCAAGACGGTTAACCATTCAACTGCGGTTAACGGTTAAATCGGCCAAAAGTTTTTTCAAAATTTTAAAATTTCAAAATTTTTGAAAATTTTCGACATTTTAAACATTTTTGAATATTTTGAATTTTTGTAATTTTAAAATTTTGAAAAAGTTTTTGGCCGATTCAACCGTTAACCGCAGTTGAATTGTTAACCGTCTTGGCCGGTTAGCCGGTTAACCGGTTAAGCCATTGGCCGATTATCCGAGTTAACCGTTTTGGCCGGTTACCCGGTTAAACCCCTGGCCAACTTGGCCAGTTAACCGGTTAAGCCATCGGCTAATTAACCAGGTTAACCGTTTTGGCCGGTTAAGCTGGTTAAACCGTACAGCCCTAGTATTGCATCGCTTTAAAGGGTTGAACGATATGTTTGTCTTGTGCCGTTTGGTTCAATGACATGGAATCTCTGTTACTCTTTCAATTCCACGTGTTGATAAAGTTTTAAAGTATATTGATAATGTCTCATGGACGTGTCGTCATGATAACCAAGGGGAACATATGAGTAAAATTCTCAAAAAATCGATATTTTTTTCTCCCACTTTTCCGAAAGTTTGAAGCATGATGGAAATTGCTTGTAATTTTTAGATCGAAATTCCAAGAACTGTGGAAGTTATGGGCGATCAGCGGAAAGGCGGTCAAGCATTCGAGCCACCGCGCTAGTGCTGGACACAAGACGATCAGACAAGACGAGACTTTGCAGAGTCTAGTCTTGGTCTCGGTCTTGGTCTTAAAAAAAACTCGATTTTCAGGTCTCGTCTTGGTCTTGTCTTGGTCTTGACAGGTTATTGCTTGTCCCTTATAATGGCCCTAATTATTTGAGTATCACATTATATTCCATATAAATTTTGAATTTTTGAGGAACGTTCAAGTTTGAAATTTGTTATACGTAACATCTAGTTCCCATTCAATAAAAATGTCACAAAAACGAAATGTCGGATTTTGTTTATCACCATTTTTTTTTTTTTTTTAATATTGGAATATTGACTAATCTTGTCGAGACTCTCGACAGTCTCGACGAGACTTCAGGGTAGTCTTGGTATCGTCTCGATTTTTTCCATCGCGTGATCTTGTCTTGGTCTTGTGTCCAGCACTATACCACCGCCTCACGCCGGGTTCGCCGAAAGGTGGCCGAGCGCTTATGTAGCCACCAGATTTGCCGAAATAGGGCCAGCAGTTTCTAATACACGGGTAAGAACTCGAGGGTAGTACTCTTAGCTAACAGTTTATCTAAAGCGTCAGTTCACCGTTGACCGTAGAGCCGTGAACAATATTTTCTATCCTATATGCAATATTTTCTATCCAATTTTCTATCCAAAGTGAAGTCGAGAACATTTTTTGTGGAATAATGGATCTAGCAGCACGTCAGCTTTACAGCCGACGTACGATGCATTTGTGAAAAATATTCTGACTGTATTAGAATCGGTATAGGTATGAGAAATGATTTTTTTGCAACACATGCATGATTTCTGCTTTTTTTTTTACCTAAAAATCGGGCCAAAAGTAGCCGTTTATTGACCGCTTGAAAAGAGCGGGCAATAAGCGGGCAATAATGGTTTCATTATTGCCCGCTTCTTCAATAATATCTATATATATATACAGGGTGTCCCATTTGAAATTTCGCATTAGAATATCTCTGAACCTAGAGCTGCTGTTGAAAAATGTTTGGGATAAAAATTGTTTGGTTTGAAGGGGGACACAAACTGGTAATATCAGATCAGTTATAACTATCACTGCTCCGGAGATACGAACATAAAGTTGATTTTTTTAAATGGCAAATACTTTTTTTTCAGGATAGAAAACATACCTTACGTTAAGACAAATTCAACCATATGTGGAAAAAGTGTATTCCGTTTACGCTCCGTGACTTACGCACTGAGAGAAATCTGAATAGTAAACACAACTAAAAGACCTCAACGATATGAAATGTAGTTCGCGCAACTATTTTTTTAGTTCCGTTTACCATTTTCTTGGTACCGATAACCATAAATTGGTTGACCTAACTGAAAAAAAATAGTTGCCCACACCATATTTGCTATTGTTGAGGCGTTATAGTTACTGTCACCAAATATTTCTCTGAGTGCGGCTACGCGAAATTCTCAAATCTTCAAATGCTTGCAATCATCGGGACAGGTATTAGGAGTTGATTGGATAGCATTCAGTAGTTTATTAAATGTTCAAACCCATTGCCTCCTATCCGATTACCAACAACACGGGAAAACATGAAACGAAGGATAAGAACTGCTTGTCGTAATATCCAGCATAGTACCTTTCTCGCCACACTCCAGCAATTCCATCGTCGTCTGCAACTTTGCGTTCAGACAGGAGGCAATGTGTTTGAACATTTAATAAACTCCTAAATACTGTCCAATAAACTCCTAACACCTGTCCCGATAATCGCAGGCATTTGAGGATTTGAGAACTTCGCGTAGCCGTAAGTCACGGAGCGTGAACGACATGAACTTTTCCCACATATGCTTGAATTTGTCTTAACGTGAGGTACGTTTTCTATCCTGAGAAAAAAGTACTTGCCATTTAAAAAAATCAACTTTGTGTTCGTATCTCCGGAGCAGTGATAGTTACAACGAATCTGATATTACCAGTTTGTGTCCCCCTTCGAACCAAACAATTTTTATCCCAAACATTTTTCAACAGCAGCTCTAGGTTCAGAGATATTCTAATGCGAAATTTCAAATGGGACACCCTGTATAGAGATAACCAAGAATGAGAGTGTCGGACATATCCAGAAAAGAATGGGCACCAGGCTTAGAAATTGCTAAAATAATACTTAAAAACTGGGGAGGGTGGGCGATTAACGGGTATCACCTAATCGACAAACTCACTGTTTATTACAGTCTTGCGATAAGACGTAATAGGTGATTCCGTCGAAAAAATGAAGATAGCTGTCATGGGCACCTTTTATCATATGATATTAACCCTTCGTAGTCACTCTGGGTGGATTTCACCCAGGCGTTCTGGCCGAAATATCCATTTTTTGACAAATTGACCTATTTACGATTTTTTTAAAAAATATGTCGTCATTTGAATTTTGAAATACCGACTCTTGATACATGTTCTAGAATGTTTGAAGTATTTTCTAGTATTTTTTCGATTCCGATCGAACGGATAGTTTTCACACAGCAGCCATTTGAAAATTGACTGGGTGAATTTCACCCAAGTGTGACTACCGTGTGATTCTACAGAAGTGTGACTACGAAGGGTTAACCGACCAGAAGCCGCAGCATAACGGGTGTCCACCACGGAGCGATTCATGGTGTTCTTGGCAGCAAGCGAAGGCTGCAAGTACACAGAAAAAAAAGATAGCTTGAACCAAGATAGAAAATTTCTTCGAAATTTTTTTCTTGAACCAAAACAAAAATTTGTATTTGATTGGAGTGAAAAATTTTTTGGATCCAGAAATTATTTACTTCATGGAAGACATTATTTTCTTCGTCTGAAAAACTAATTCCTCAAACCAAGAAAAAACTTTCTTGGGACAAGAAATATTCTATTGGTTAGAGTTAGTTTTATTTTTGACTGAATAAATTTTTGTTTGGTAAAATAATATAATATAATATAATATAATATAATATTATATATATTTTAATATTTGGTTAAATAATTTCCTTTTTTAAGGCTATTATTTTTATGGTTCCAGAATATTCACTAATAAATACAAAAAATGATTAGTTCTTTGGAGACAAAAAGTTTATTACATCCAATTATAAAAATGAAATTGATAACAATATATTTTGATTATTCTGATAAGAAAACTACATGCATTATTCTCACACATGAAAGTAAATAAACTTACAATTTTCCAAAAAGCTTACAGCATTTATTATTTATTGAATAATAAATAATAAATTATTATGTATTATTATTGATTTTTGGAAATGACCCATACCGGATTTGACACTTCTCGGACTTGGCGCGTACAATATTTTATGCGATCCGTTGTTTGAAGGTTCACTTTTTGGAAAATCGGTGTTATACTTACTTTAGTTTCTAAAATTACTGGTGTTATTGCGTTTTTCTGTATCAAACCATTTTGACTCAGCCATTTGACATTTTCAGACATTTTGTTTTATAAAGTGTGAACGTAGTCAAAAGTAACCTGACTATGTTTATTTTAATGAAACATATTCGTATTAATATAATCAAGTTATTCTACCATTTGATCAAGTATCAAAGATTTATTGGCTTAAGAATTTTTTTTCTTGATTCAAAATCGAAAAATTCAAGAAATTATTCTACTCCGTTCAAGAAATTCTTGGTGTTCATTCCCTCCATTGAAAAATTTCTTGGATGAAGAAAAGTTATCTTCAGTCAAGTAAACCTTTTTTTCTGTGTAGATATATACATCTAGCAGCTACCACACGGAGAAAAATGTGCTATTTAATTTACTATGTGAATGATCAGTATAATCAGCGCCGGCCTTAAGGTACCTTTGTGGGTGTGCGGAGTACTCTCGAGCCGCCCCTCGTATGGAGAGCCGTACATATAACGTACCCTTGAAAACCATACTGTAACATCTCAAAAAAATCGTGTTTCCTCAAAATTGCCATGAGCAGCGTTACCAGAAAGTACCATAATAAGAGATAGAGCGTATGGCGATCGCGGCGGAGTGAGAGAGAAACTAGCGTACTTTCTGGCAACGCTGGCCATGAGACTTCATAATAGCATTTACATTCAGTTGAATGCAAATCCCCTAAAAATATATTTTTTTGAGATGTTACAGTATTGTTCTGGGCATGCGATAAGTAGAATTAACAATTAGTGCAAAAAATGTTCCAGTCACTACTGTCGGTGCAAAAAGGTTTGGTCCCTCGGTTTGAGTGATTATAACTTCTACAGAAAAATTGATAGAGCATTGAGTCAGGAAAGATCGTAAAGCGCCAAGTTTTCTGCGGCGACAGTTATTCACAAATTTCTGTGTAAAAATCGTAAAAACCGTTATGATCTCCGAAACGTTAGACAACGTAGTTTCTTCAGAGTCCATTGCCGTACGTCAACTTTAACTCGTCACAGATTGTCTAAAATAAGTGTCAAAAATCTGGACAAATTCAGAAATATTCCCTAAACATTAACGAACATGATAGCACTTGATAATTTCGAAGATATTCAGAAACCTGGACGCCAGGTGCAAAAAGGTCCAACGGTGCGATTTGAGGAACGGATTGGTACGGGCGAACCTAAGCTAGCTCAAAAATTTCGTCACATATACACTTTGTGATTCCGTAATCAGTTTTTGGTTCGCAATAGTGAACTTTCTGTGGTCGACGTCAACAATTTTTCAAATTTGCGCGGTGCCGCGTAGTGTCTCAGGCGCGATATTCGTCGCTGCATTTTCCCCCCGACGTATAATACGGACAGCACTTTTCTGCAGTAGAAACGACAACAATTATTGTGGTAACATTTATTCATTACAGACATGAAAGGCCACTTGCTCCAATGTACCAAATACTAAAATTGTGGTACTTTCTACTGCGAAAAAGTGCTGTCCATATACTGACATAATTCACATAGTAAATTCAACAGCACATTTTTTTCTGTGCACCATAAGCCTGCTCTTCATCCGGATGTTGCCGAAGCTATTGAACTGATTTTTAGAGACTTGAGTTCTGACAATTTATTACGACGCTGCGTCGAAGGATATACACAGAATTCAAATGAGAGATTCAATAACGTAATTTGGCAGATAGCACCCAACGTGGCGTGTTCGAACATTGTGAACATCGCCAATATTGCGGCATGTTGTTTCAACTCCGGAGCCAAATCCTGTCTCTAAGTTATGGATACCTTGGGTATCAAAGTCGGACGAAATGGTGATGGATATTGGGTATTGGCAAGCCGAGGATGCGGGGTGGCGCGTTCGTAGCGCTGAAATTCAAGCTCACAATGCGACTCGTGAAGGACGATTTCAGCGTAGGGAGTCGAGAATTTCTTCTGAAAATACTAAATACTTCTGAAGATACGAAAACGAAAGTTAAGTTCGATGTTGAGTTCAAACGGTCGCCATTTCGGTGAAAAAAATTGTAAAAAGAAAAGTCTCTGCAGTAAACCGCTTTTATGTATTATATTTTAAGAAACCATTCGAAATTTTCTGTTCCAGATCAACCGACTTTGCGGAATTTTGGGGACCGCGAATCGTGTCCACGAAGAACACGTTTTCGCCGGCCACGAAAACATTTCGAGGAACTGAATTACGATAAAAAAAAAAAAAAAAATTGATAGAAGATATTATATATATTTGCTAATAAAAAGAAAACCTGGATTGAATCGAATTAATAATTTTCGACATAAGAATTCCCAAAATTCACCAATTTTTCTTGCGATCTATACTCATAATATGCTTCCCCGCCAGTATTCCGAGTTATGATGTCTTGGCGTCGGTCAGTCCCATTACCTTTCACCATTTAGAAGAAGAATCTTGATTCATCGTAATAGTCCGGCAAAGAGATAATGAAAAAACTTCTCATGCGTTTCGGTCACGCGAGAACAGATACCATAACACTTAAAATATTGTGGAAAGTCCAAGTGATCAGCTATCAACGAAAAATTCGCATCGTACCTATATCTATGCATACATCACAGCGTTAATTCTTTAATGGCGGGTTTTTGGTGAGGTTTTGCTCGAGGCGCCAGTTATCCTTGGCAACAAAAAAATAAATAAAGAATAAAGAAGTGCTAAATGAAATACAATTGTATAAGCACAACTGATCAAGGTCACCTGTTTTGACGCACTCCTCGCTTTGGCACATCTCTTTGTATTCCTCTTTGGTGAATATCACCATTTGGAGAATCAGCGTAGCCACAAGTGCGATAACTGCAACAGCCAACAGCCCTGCGACCAGAATCAGTATCGATTCTTTTGACCTGGATTTCTTTGCATCCCGATCGCACTGCCTGGGGAGTGAAGTAAACAAATGAATATATCTATCGTAATGCAGCTGTTGTAAAAATACGAATCAATGTGCGATAATACGTATTTTCAACACAAATTATAGCCTGAAACACTAAACCTTATTTCATTACACGTTTCAATATAATGAATAACAAATAATATATGAGGTATTCCACTCCGTTTCGAACGGTCAAAAAAATCACCGCTTCCGAAAAAATCGTAATTTGGTCCTCGAACACAACTATATCGAAAGAATTTTTGTGAATTTCTTCAGAATTTTCAGATTGCATTTGTGGATTTTTTCCAAATTCCAACTTTTTTTACAAACTTCCGTATCTCAAAAGTATAAGATCCTACAAGAAAATTTATGAGACACAAAAGTTGCAGTTTCGAATCAACTTTCTGAAAAAATTTTTTTGGGAATTTCTCGAATCCCAAAAATAGCAATTTTTATCAAAAATACACAAAAATCGATTTTTCAATCAATACGTCACCTTCGATTTGCCTCGATAAATCACAGAAAATACTCTCAAGTGTGAAGAACAACCCCGTATTTTTTTTGAGATGTGTGGCGCAATCGTTTGGAAGATATGCTTTATTAATTTTTTTTTTTTCTGAAAATTTTTTTTTTTCTTCTGAGAAAAAAATTAATAAAGCATATCTTCCAAACGATTGCGCCACCCATCTCAAAGAAAATACGGGGTTGTTCTCCACACTTGAGAGTATTTTCTGTGATTTATCGAGGCAAATCGAAGGTGACGTATTGATTGAAAAATCGATTTTTGTGTATTTTTGATAAAAATTGCTATTTTTGGGATTCGAGAAATTCCCAAAAAAAATTTTTCAGAAAGTTGATTCGAAACTGCAACTTTTGTGTCTCATAAATTTTCTTGTAGGATCTTATACTTTTGAGATACGGAAGTTTGTAAAAAAAGTTGGAATTTGGAAAAAATCCACAAATGCAATCCGAAAATTCTGAAAAAATTCACAAAAATTCTTTCGATATAGTTGTGTTCGAGGACCAAATTACGATTTTTTCGGAAACGGTGATTTTTTTGACCGTTCGAAACGGCGTGGAATACCTCATATACCGGGAAGTTATTTGGAAGCCGAACGATGACTACATTATAGCTCGACCAACACACGCTCGCGTTGCGTTCGTGAGCTTCTACTCGCTGCAAGTGACTGCCATCTCGACTCGCCCGGCGCCTGGCTCACACTATGGATGAGCGTGGCCTTGACGACAGGCGCCGGGCGAATCGAGTTGGTAGTCACTGGCAGCGAGTAGAAGCTCACGTACGCAACGCGAGCGTGTGTTGGTCGAGCTATAGTGTGGTCATCGTTCGGCTTCCAAATAACTTCCCGGTATATATCATTTACTCAATTGCAATAACTTGGTGTATGTAGGGTAAAGTGCGGAGAGATGCCGCGCTTTTTGGAGAAAATTCATAACTTCTACAAAAATAGATATTAACAAACGTATTTGATAGTGACTATTCTTCAAACTATGTACTAGAATGTGACAAGAACAAAAAATTGATAAACTTTTATGTTCATATAAAATAAACGTCAACAAAAAACAGTGAAAATCGGCATCTCTCCCACACCCTATGGGAGAGATGCCGCAGTAGTGCGGGAGGAATGCCATACGGTTTCAAATGCCTTTTTCGGGCATCTAGTCCTCCAAAATTGTTGCACAACTGCCCGGAAAATTATTGCACTTTTTAAATTTGATCCAGTCGTCGGTTTTCTTCATTTCATGATAATTTTTCCAACATTCGCCACAGGAATCTTCTCTCGCATTTTGTGACTCTGTTTCTTGTTTCCTGGATTTACTGGACAATGAAAAGGGAAAAGAAGAAGAAAAATGAAAAAAAAAATTTTTTTCAATGAGAAGGTATACATGCGGCATCTATCCCGAATCGCAGAAAGAGACGCTGTGGTGAATTGTTCAATAAGAATACTGATTTTCGCTTCGCGAATGAAACGTACATCTCAAATTAGGCTGTAAGAACTCAGTAAAACCATAACATTTATGAAAAGTGTAACGAGAATAGTGATACTTGCATAAATAGACTTCCCGCGTGAAATTTCAACGAGGAAATTTCGTACGTACCATCTTCTGCCCGCCATTACTTTTTTCAGCTTGCGAATTCAATCGCAATGTCGATTTTCGTGTGCTTCATTACTCTAATACTAAACATAAATCGCCATTGCAACACCATTTGTAGGCAAATCTCAGATATATGAGAAATGCGGCATCTCTCCCACTGCGGCATCTCTCCCACTGCGGCATCTCTCCCACTGCGGCATCTCTCCGCACTTTACCCTATTAGAATCTGGGACTTTGCAGACACAAAACGTCGGAATACGACTTGTATAAGCTATTTAAAAATAATATCAGATCTTTCGTTGCCAAAATACATTCCAGGAGTATAGCTGTATAGTATGTGTAGTGAACTTCTTTCGATCATTTGGGATCAGTGACCCAAAAAACTTTGAGGCAACAAATATCTATTTTGAAATTTGAATTTTAGACCTTTCTGTCATTTTTTGTAAAAATCTACAACTCAAGATCTATATTTTTTTCTGAACATCTCACGTCCTTTCATAATATAAATTATATAAAGGTATAAAAAAACGGCTTATAAGGGTATGTGGGTATAGCATTATTTCGTGAATACATTACCATGACGCGTTGGATGGTTGTGTCGTGAGATCTGCAGTCTGCCCAACGTGTCCTTCTGGGTCGCTTACCTGCGTAGTGAGAAAATCAAGTCTTATAGTAGGTATAACAAAGCGTATTGGATTCTGTCGCTTCTTCTGTCTGTTTTCCTTTCTATGCGATCATGAAGGATAGAAGGAGACAGAAGACTGTGGTGCCGACAGAATCGAATACGCTGAGCGTACATACATATACCTATGATCGTCATTTTTTGCTGTATGAATTAATGATAAACTAAAAATAATATAATCGGGGTTTTTCCTGTAACTGATCCGTCTTCGTGGCGCCTTCATATTAACATATTGCATTCTGAGTTCGGAGCAAACCGAAAAAACAGAGCAACTTCTTCGGAACGGTAACATATAATAAATAAATCATATGCAAATCAGCGGAGAATCATTACCAGTATTTAAATTGAAGGTGAATCTCTCGGTCGTATGAATTAAGATGAACCATAATGTTAAAACATGATTGATTGATCGTTCGTGAGAGTGCGGAATTTTTCTACTCATCATATTACGGATTAATTTTATATCTCGATTTATTGATAGCTGAACCGAATATCGATTTACTGCAGGTCAGCGGACATTTTTAGCTGATACCGTTGTGACAATTTTCATCCGCAACAGAGTTGGACCTTCCGAGATTGGATGATAAAAAGATTCCTCATCATTTTTATTACATAGGTCTATGTATACTGGTATACACTATAATGGTACATCAGCAAAAAAAAAAAAAAAAAAACAAATGGCTTGATTCCGAGAGGTGAGATGACCTCACAGCTGACCCTTGAAGACATTCTGCAAAAACGACTACGCGTTCAACTTATTACATAATTCCATCACAAAGTAAAGAGGGGTTTGATCAGGGGCAAGAATTCCGAGAATCACTGATGGTAGATGGTTTTATCGTATTCAAAAAAATTCTCGGAACTACATCTTTCATAACTATACGTATTGTCATAGCCGTGCGGATGACTACATATTGTATTTGTTTCTGTATCACGATTGACAAGATTAAAATCGTTAGCTGACTGAAATTCATTATAACGATGATAAATATATTAACAACGGTATGAGCTTTTCGCCCACGAACCATGACTACCTACATTATTTTGCATTTATTGTGCACAGAAGATTCCGTGGCTCGACAAATAGATGAGTCAGCTCAAGGCATAAGCGGTCAGACACCCATAAGAATCTGTACACGCATATATAATACAATATACATATTATACTAACTTCGAATAACGTTTTGGGCCTGTTCACAGACGAAAACCAACAAATGACCAAGAGTAAAACTTTCTCACTTTTCAATGAGAAATTAGAGAATGCAATAAAAGAATAGCAGGTTCCATTTGAAAAACAAAATTTGGGCCTCAGTGGGCCCAGCAGAGGCCCTGGACCCAGAAACTGGGATGCTCATCTAATGTCCTCCTTCGTATTCAACAACTTTTGTCCGAAACATTTTTTAATCGAACGCTTAGTTCTCGATATATTTGAGCATATTTTTTAAAATGGGACACCCTGTATAAACTCTTCTAATTGTGAATTCGGAAATATTACTTTCTTTGTCACAAGGTCTGCGCTGCAGGCAATTGATATATGCTTATTGTTTTTTTTTTTTTTTTTTTTTTTAAGGCCCTACTTCTGTGCGCGTGATGCTGCAGTATCAAAGAATTCCATGACGCAAATCATGATGTGGCTTTGATAAAATGTTGTAAAAATATCGATTGTTGATATTTTTCATACTCATCAAATAAGTCTTGTGATTCGTATATGGGCAAATCTCTGAAACCTCGAATTTTTGTGTCACTCTACATTCTTAATACTAATACATCATTTTTACTCATTTATCAGTGAAAAATCAGATTGTATATGTTGTGTAGATCATGTGAATACAAAAAAAAATACTAGCGCACAAATTTTCAAGTCAAAAATGCATATAATATCCCGTGTGGAAATTGCCTTTTTAGTCCATTTTTATGAAAAGGCGTCAGTAGGGTCCCGATCAGGCTGCCATGATAGTCAAATATCACGACGTTCCCTATCTGGCCCTAGCGCGGTACGAGTCAGGCTGCCCTTTCAATTATCATGGCACACTAACGCGGTCCGTTCTTAGGGCTCCGATCCGTTGCCTACAAGATATTATAATAAACTGCGCGATGTCAGAGCTGTTGATAATGTGACCGGTATGAATTTGGCCCCACAGTCTTTCGTCTTTTTTCGTCGATATTCAATCACGATCAAGGAAAGAATAAGACAAGTGAATGAATGGTCAACTTCATACCGTTCAGAATCAAACACGTCAAACGTAAGGGAATGGTAAAAAAATGGCCGGATCAGGGCCACGCCAGATCCCTTGTTAGGGGCCTCATCGTTTCCAGCGTCACAAAACTAGTAGGGTCCTAATGCGTTCGCCTGATGGGGACCCTATTTATAATCAGGCATACTAGTCAGGGCCTCACGATCGCCCTGTTTGAATTTCCACACGGGATACATATAAAATAGCGAAATTGGCACATTCGAAGATGTCACTCCCTCATTTTTATTTTATTTTTATGCTGGAAAATTTGGTGCATTAGTTGGTGATGTTTGAATTGGTAATGAATTGAAAGCATTAAGAGAGCAGAATGAAATGCAACATGTTAGAAGTATGTGCTCACAATAGGAGAAAAGTTATGAAGAGTCAAAGTGGTGTCACTACTTTTTTGAACTTGTAATATTTATGACTTTTATAGCGAACCATAGTTGGTGCGTACCTGAAATCGTTATCAGACAACATCGATCGTGTTCTAGGGCACAAAAGAAATAAATCTAGACGTGACAGGATTATGTGCTCGCATGAGGTGGTAGTTAAAATACAACTTATTGAAAAGTAGACAATACGTGCACCGAAGTAAAAACGCATACTTTTTAATGGCACATCGTCTACTGATGAAAAATCCAGCTGAATACATTTGTGCACTGCTGTTTAGTACACTATTGAATCAAAATTCACTCGCACCATCTCCTTAACAATTATTCAAGAAGTTACGGAGCGAAAAGTAAATGCGAAAAATCCAGGATCATACAATTGCACGCGTTAGGTGAGCGGATCCACGTCACCTCACTCAAAAAAAAACCGTCAAGTCACGGAACCTTGTGCCATTCAAAACATCTTTAGTACTATGGAAAAAAAAAAATACAACTTCAAGGATTTCGAAAAAAATGTAAAAATGGCGGATTTAGAGCTATGTCAATTTTTGTAAACTGCTGTTGCACCGCTATGTTTGAAAATTCATATCTCCGAAAGTATCCATCGGAGCAGACTGATCCTGGAATCTCTTTGTTCGTTAAAGAATGCGATTTCATACAAAAAATTTAATAAAAAAAAACCGTTTATTTCAATTTTTTTTTCGTCGGTTTTGGAGATGTCTTGAATATAAATTACAAAAATATAAAAAAACGTTGACAACGATTGGTGCGTTGCTTCAAAACGTTGCACCACGTTAGATTCTGTATTCTAACAGCTGACGGGACGTATACTCAAAATTTCAGGCATGTGCTCAAGAATTGAAAATAAAAAAAAATTCCTTAAAAAAATTCGAGGTTTCAGAGATTTGCCCATATATCTCATGGGCACTCTTCGAGGGTTTCATCGGACGTGTTCTGCAATTAAATTTAATAGAACAACTTCCAAACCAAATCAAACTAAATCAAAATTAAGCTAAATAATTGAGGGGATGGGCGGAATAACGGTATAACTCGGAAAACATAGTTTTGAGTTAAATGAGAAAAACGTAAGAAACTACGATAAACGGAACATATCCTGATATAATTCAACATAGCATGGTAGTACATAATAATGCTTCTGATTATATAAATAGAACCACAAAAAGTCCAAACCCTTCACAATGAACGAATAATTAAATTTTCGAGTTATACCGTTCTTCCAGATAACAAGGCTGTTTTTCACTCATCTCACATTTTATTTACACAACAAAAATTTAACAATGAGTACAAACAGTTTAGAAACTGTTTATAGCTGGGGCATTCCATGCCAAATCGACCTGGTCCTGACCCTCGACCTCCCATATCTGGTCCGCGATTTTTGTATCATTCTTCTGATTCTGGATAGCAATCGAATTTTTATTCTGATTTTTCAAAATAAATTTGAGCGCGTCGGGAATTTTCAAAGTTTTTTTTGGCCACACCTTGATGGCCGTAATCGGAAAAACTGGAAAATTTCTAAAAAATTCTGTGTCAGAAATGAAAATTTTTAATCAAAATTCATAATGCTTGGACTGTCGCTTCAATGCAATTTTTTTTCGGGTTTTTTCGAAGAAAAAAAAATTTGACAAAATATGAACGGTGATCAATACACCGTGGACTGCTGCTTGAATATTTCGAACGATAGCCGAGGATTCTTGGAAATTTTTTCAGATTTTCTTAAACATATTTGTATCTCAGGAATATCAACATGAAATTATGATTAAAAAACTAAAAAAACAGGTTGGAGCAAAAACCCCGATATCAGGAATCTTGGTTCAAAAATTTTCATCTCTGACAAAATTTTCGAGCATTTTTCCAGATTTTTCGACGACGGCCATAGAGGTGTTGGAAAAAATCTTTGAAAATTCATAACGCGCTCAAATTTACTTTGAAAAATCTGGAAAAAATTCTGATTATTTAGAGTCAGAAGAATGATACAAAAAATCGCCGACCAGATATGAGAGGTCGAGGGTCAGGACTAGCTCGATTTGGCATGGAATGCCCCAGCTTTATCGCTTTCTCCAATTCTACTTCACGTATTAACAGTTCAGTCCCGAATTTTGCAGATGATTCTCCGAATATATTTTTCTGATTAACACAGCTGCACTCAGAACAAGGTTTTGTTGACACAACCAAAATTTTGGTTATTATACGGTCAAAGAAATTTTTTTGTCCAGTCAACCAAAATTTTGTTGATACTACTAAATTTTTTGTTGATACTACTAAATTTGTTGTTAACACAGCAAAATTTTGGTTGACTAAACAAAAAATTTTTTTTGACCGTATAATAACCGAATTTTGGTTGTTTCACAAAGACATTTTTCTCAGTGTGCGCTTCGTTTGGCCCAATTTTATCAGAGTGCGGAGGTCATCTATTTTTGCCGATGATAAGCCTGTTGAGGCAACGTCCGAGATCTTTTGGATAATTTCGGCGCTATTAAAAATACGTTCCCATACCCGAAATGTTTCGCGCTCCGAGTGATCATCCAAAGGCATCACTCCGATGTTTCTATCTCATTTCATCTAAATATTTGGAATAACGGAATAACTCGAGCTATACCGTTCTTCCGTAAGAGCTGTTTAATTTAACCCTTCAATATTCAACCCATTTTCATCAAATAAATACCTAATGTAGATCTATGGTCACTGATCATTTTTATGCAATCTCCGGAAAAACGGTATAACCCGACTTATACCGTTATTCCGCCCATCCCCTCAATTAGAAGATTCCGAACAATGCATCTTCCTATCATGGAGATTAGTCGATGGTTTTAGAAAACTCTCCAGAGCTTCTCCAGGAGCAATATATTAGAGACGCATGATAAATTTTATTTCGACATACGCTTAGAAAATATCGAAAAGATGTACGTCCATCTTCGATGGTTAAGGGCCTTTCCTACCCAATCCACAACATTGTAATAAACGCGTGCAGAAGGTGCTATTAAACGGAATATCTCTGCCTGGTCACCGAAATCAATGAAACGAAATACGTCGCGCAATTCCATGTGCGACTCCGAACATGTACAGCCCAAAAAATGTTCGTTTTGCGCGAAAATAGAGAAGATATCCATGAAAAACGGTTTTAGAAACGTTTTTCATGGATATCTTCTCTATTTTCGCGCAAAACGAACATTTTTTGGGCTGTACATGTTCGGAGTCGCACATAGAATTGCGCGACGTATTTCGTTTCATTGATTTCGGTGCCCAGGCAGAGATATTCCGTTTAATATCACATTTTTTCACGATGTTTTCAGGACTGATGGAATTGCCTAGGAAAGCACTTTAATGACCATGGCCATCTCGCTTTTATCCACGGTATATTTTTCTCAATTTTTTACCCCAAACCGTTATAGCTTGCGTTTATAAAATTTTAGGATTCAATAGAGGGCCCTTTCAATTTTCTTGATGACAGTCTTCGTACAGTATTTATAATATATAGGTATATATAGCATTCACGGAGAGGAGAAAGAAAAAGCAATTCTTATTTATGCCAGCACATGAGAAGCGGGACACATGAGAGTTTCGAGTGAACTATACCGTAGCTAATCAGTAGTTTTCAGTACAATCGACGGTATCAGCAGCAAATTTTTCATCGCGTTTAGGCAGTGAAATTCACGCGCAGCACAGTAGAGTAGAGCGTCGATTATCCGAACGTCAATTATCCGTATAGCGATTTGGGTTATCCAAAAAGTCAATCATTTAAACAATAATTTTGTTTATTCGAATTTCGGGTTATTCGAACGATCACGCCGTATACGTTGTTGCACGACGTTGAAGTTGTATTCTTAAGGTGCTTCCCTACCCAATTCCACAACATTGTAATAAACGCGTGCAGAAGGTGCTATTAAACGGAATATCTCAGCCTACCGCCTGGTCACCGAAATTAATGAAACAAAATACGTCGCGCAATTCTATGTGCGACTCTGAACACGTACGGCCCAAAACATGTTCGTTTTGCGCTAAAATAGAGAAGATATCCATGTAAAACGTTTCCCATTACCGTTTCACATGGATATCTTCTCTATTTTGGCGCAAAACGAACATGTTTTGGACCGTACGTGTTCGGATTCACACATAGAATTGCCCGACGTATTTCGTTTCGTTGATTTCGATGACCAGGCAGAGATATTCCGTTTAATAGCACCTTTTGCACGCGTTTATTACAATTTTGTGGAATTGGGTAGGGCAGCACTTTAAGATATCAATATTGATCGTATTTTTGAGTATAGCCGCGAGGGGGGGGGGGGGGGGGGGGGGGGGCAAAATGTGTACCCTAAGAAGCTAACGCTTCAAATAAAGCTTCGAATCAATGGATCTCCGAATTTTTACCGAAAAACCATAGATAACGATAGCCTAACCGATATCGAGTGTTGAACGCCCTTACCTGAAAAGTTCGAAGTTTTTTTCAAAATTGAAAAATGTTATGAATTTACTTTCGCGTTTTTTTCGCTCACGGAATATTGCTGTTCGGTTATCCGAAAGGTGCCCGGTCCCAATTGATTCGGATAATCGACGCGCTATACTGTATTTTATACTGAAGGTAGAGGTAATTTTTACTCCTGGGTAAAGAATCCCCTGTAAGAGAGTATTTAATTCTTCATCTGAATACATAGCAGATTATAATCTTTTAATGGTGATTTTTACCGTTTACAGGGTAAATTCCGCATTTACCTGTATCAACAGATGAATTGTCAAAACAATAAGACTTGAAAAAAAAAAAAAAAATGTGGTGGAGTTATTGAATCCATAGCCGAGAATTTTATTCTTCCATACAATAATCGCAGATCGGTAAAATCTAATATTTGCAAACTTAAGAGAATATGAATCAACTGAGTACCTACTGTTCTTGATAGAATTGGAAAGTTATCATTTCTTCATTTTAGCGGATATAACTATCTCACACGTCTGTCAAGCGACGCGAATTTGAATCAGTTACAATTGAATGCTATTGACCGGACATGAAGATTGCAATTTTTGCATAAGTCTTCTCCGAGAATAGTAGTTCTTGTAATTCGTTGGTATTTCTTCGTGTAAAAATTGTTCGATATCAGAAAATTGTTTGAATTGGTCCACCTTTAGAAATGGCTCAAAATTATTGTTATATCAAACAGAAATTTTTAGATATTTTTTAAGACTTTATTTTAACCCTACAACTCATGACTTTATTTTTCTACCTTCAAACGCATGACTGGGGTCCGAACGCAACCCACGCTTTACTTGATCATAAAACTGGCCTTATGCTGATAAACAGATTTTTTTTATATATTTGGTTTTCTTTGTTTTTTCATAAGGTAGAGAATGGTGTATGATAAATCTGATTTGCTTTGCATTTAGTTAATGAAAAACCCATTTGGAGACTGACCTAATGAGCTTTTTGCTGATTTTTTCCGGTTTTCAAAGTTCGTCTGGGGTGCGTTCGGACCCCAGTCATGAGTTGTAGGGTTGAATCAAGGAGGTCCCTTCTGTTGATTGAAATAATCGTTCTTACAGATAAAGAAAAAAATGACTGACAAGTGAAAAGAACCTAAAACTCTTTTTTATCGTTAAGTTATTTCTACCAGTAGCCGGAAATTGTCTAGTTACAAACCCAACCGAGCTACAAGTGTAATATCTTGCAATATAACAGTTATTCTACTGTTTCAACAATACATTATCACAGCTGTGGAAGATAACAAAAAATCTATTTCTAATTAAATTAATTTATCCGTGTATTATTTCAGTAGCACAATCTCTAATTACTCTATTCAACAAACAAGAGGCTATATATCTATATATTTTCTGTAAAAGAAAGACAACAGAGGATGTTCAAATAAGTTTGAGCTTTCTTTTCTTTCTGCTCAACTTAATCTTGAGGTGATCATCAATAATTATCCTACGTCTTACGATGAATGAAAAATAGATAAAACAAGAAATGAGAACATTATGAAGAATCAGGTCTCGTTTTATCGGCAAGATATGTACAGAGGTAGTTATTGTATCAAAGTCGACGTGTAATGTAGACTAGAGAAAATTCATTTTGCTGTTAGGCATGTTATTTCCGAGACAAACTACTCACTATAAATCGCTGCTTTTACAAATCGTTCTCACCGCTCAACTGAAGCATGAAGGAGTTTCAATACCCCTCATCAATCCATATAAACATGAATTAGGGCCAAGTGAAATTTTTCTTAATAGCTAACGTAAATTTCAGAGAAAATAAGTTTTCCGATCTGTCACAGATTTTCACTCCTTGTATCATAACGGTTCATTTACAAATTCACTCATTTATTATAATCAAAGGATACAAATTTCAGGATTGATAACCAATAAAAGATCGAGTTGTACTTATGGACTATAATGTACAATAGGTATACACGAGGGTGTGCCGAAAATATACTTTACTTCACTCAGTGTGATAATGGACACATTGCGTGAGTGAATAATGTGATAATGAACGCTTCGCGTGGGTAAAACGCCCGTTTTCACACCTCATGAAGTAAAATTTTGTACAATACTTGACGGAAAAACTTCTTTTACCGCTTTCGTATCGTAATCTACTAATTTTTTTCATTTTTTTTCGCCGCTTACACTCCAAACTACGTTATATTCATTCATATATATGTGCGAGTTAGAATGGTGAAACAATATCAAAAACTTACTTTATATCTCATTGTACTTGGAATAACGAGTCAATTAGGGTCCTGTAATGAAAAAAATAGATTTTTAAGTTAAAAACAAGTTTTTGTAACATTTATTAGTTCATATACTATATAAAAAAACTGAGACTAGGTATTAATGTATTATGGTATAGCATGTACATCGGCAGTTATTCAGAGGCTATCGTAATTCTGATGAAATTATGAGTGAACGACGATAAGCACGAATTTCATATGCGGATGAAAAAAGATAAATAAAATGAAATTTTTGTTCAGATCGCGACTCTTCAAGACCACGGCCACGTGATATTCTATACTTGGAAAAAAAAATAACCGCACATCGCGTTTCTAAGTAAAAAGTGACGCCGCAACAAGGTCGAACAACTTTTTTTTACAACTTCTTGGCGATTACTTCTGTACAATTTTAGGTAATAACCTGTTGGTGTTCACGTAACGGAAAATTTCACCTAAATATCTGTAAGGATGTGTGGGTTCATTTTCTAAGACGCAATATCTTTTTGAACATTCTTTTCTTTTATTGATCAATTTTTGAAAGTTAAAAATCTTCACGTGCGTATATAACGCGCGCTGTTAACGAATTAATAGGAACTTCAAATTGATGAGAATGGTAAGAATTTCTCTAACGTTACATCGTCGTAATGGTGAGATTAAAAAGTTGTATATTCAACAATCTAACATTTAATGTACAGATTGAAAAAAAAATTCCAAGACCAACATATCCAATACCTTATAAAGTATCGGTATAGGTACAGCGCTGGATTTACACTAGGGGCACTAGGGGCCAGTGCCCAGGGCGGCAAATTTTCAGGGGCGGCAAAATTTGAAACGTCAGAAATTTTTTTTTTTTTCGCATTATGGAAAATCCTTCGAAAAGTGTGATCGTGTTAAAAACATTCATAAATTGAAATGAATAAAATACTTTTTTTCATAATTATTATAAGAATGTGTCTAAAATTATAAATACTGCAGTTTTTCTTACAAAATTGTGAAACAATCTTTCAGTTTCTAGAATTTTACACACATTTTTAGTAAAGAAAATAAGAAGGTTTCTTCGTCAAACGGGTCACCCATTAAATTTGAGGTCTTCAAAAATTCCGTGATGATTCGTAAATATTATTGAGGAACAAAAAAAAATGTTGGGAGTTTTTTTTAGATTTTTTGGTCATTGCATTCCAGAAATATTTTTACTCAATCATTTTCACGTAGCGTGATAAATTGGGGAAGGAGAGAAATGTTGTTGGCATGAAATTTCTCGGTTTTTTTCTCACTTTTCGGTAAAATTAGAATAAAAGAATTCCGACTCATTTAAACCGCATTAAAAAAAAAAAAAAAAAAAAAAAAAACACGTTGTAAAATGTGCCTTTTCCTAATTTGGACAGTTTTTTTTTTTTTTTCGTTAAAAAAAAAAATCTAAAAAAACTATATATTCATAATAGAGTTTTTGAAAAAAAAAAAAAAAAAATCTAAGCGAGGGGGAGGAATCATCGTTCTGATGATTATTTTTTTTTCTGGGAGAGAATTGAAGTCGCCACTCCACATTTTTTGTCAAACAACGCTATAATGAATTTCATTTTATAGACATTTTTTTAAACGAAAAAAAAATGTCCAAATTAGGACAAGGCACATTTTTCAATGTTTTTTTTTTATAAAAGGGGTTTAAATGGGCCGGAATTTTTTTCTGTTAATTTTACCGAAAAGCTGAGAAAAAAACGAAGAAATTTCATGCCAAGTTTTCTCTCCTTCCCCAATTTATCGCACTACGTGAAAATGATTGAGTATAAAAATATTTCTGAAATGCAATGACCAAAAAGTCTGAAAAAATTCAAAAATTTGTTTTTCATCCTCAATAACATGTACGAATTATTACGGAATGTTCGAAGACCTCAAATTAAATGGGTGGCCTCGTTTGACGAAGAAACCAAGAAGAAACCCTCATAAGTATCTTGTTGTTCACAATTTTTGAAAGATTTTGTTTTGATTTTATTTATTTGAAAATTGTATATACCGAACCATTTTACCCATTTTATGTAGGCTTTAGGTAATGGGGCGGAAGTTTTCATGGTGCCCCAGGGCGGCACCCTGGGTAAATCCGGCCCTGTATAGGTATGTATACCTATCTATATACTATCAGTATGAATTTACATCAGCAGACTAGACCGAGAATGTATGCAGCCTGTGTCCCATTTTAATATTCTCACGCGAATATCTCTTTTATTGCTGGAATTCCAAAATCATTTCTCGCTGCAAAATTCACGCGGTTTTGTAAGGGCTTTATAATACGAGTAGAAGGGATTTTATTTCAAGTCACCACCATCTCTATTTCTTCGATTGTTAAATTATGACCTGATTATACAGACTTTCCAAGCACGTATACGATTTTACAGTTACTTTTGTATAGTATACGCCAAAAGACGGCGATCGTGCTTGATCGATTAGCACAATCGAAAATTAAAAATAATGATACAAAAAAAGTGGGAAATAAAAAAAAAATCTGATTGTAACACGTGTCCGTCTCGGAGAAAATTTGAGATTTTCATTGAAAGCATTCCAGCATAGTTGACTTGTAAATTTCTCCGAATTTTTTTGATTCACTTCAAAGCGGCAAAATTTTGGAACTGATCCTTGAGTGTTTCTCGACATTTTGTGCCATATCACAATCAGAAACATTCAGAGAAATTTACATATTTGAGTATTTTGGTCTTCTGATTAAGTGTGGAAAGCCTCATTCGCACACTGTTTCAAATGCACGAACAGTTTCAAAAAGAATTCCAAAAAATTTTTCACCATCGTTGAGAAACTAATTTCCACCAAGAAAGATCTGCAGCAAAGAAGAAGAATTTAAGGTGCTTTCCTAGGCAATTCCACCAGTCCTGAAAACATCGTGAAAAAATGTGATATTAAACGGAATATCTCTGCCTGGGCACCGAAATGAATGAAACAAAATACGTCGCGCAATTCTATGTGCGACTCCGAACATGTACAGCCCAAAAAAATGTTCGTTTTGCGCGAAAATAGAGAAGATATCCATGAAAAACGGTTTTAGAAACTAGAGAAGATATCCATGAAAAACGGTTTTAGAAACGTTTTTCATGGATATCTTCTCTATTTTCGCGCAAAACGAACATTTTTCGGGCTGTACATGTTCGGAGTCGCACATAGAATTGCGCGACGTATTTTGTTTCATTGATTTCGGTGCCTAGGCAGAGATATTCCGTTTAATATCACATTTTTTCACGATGTTTTCAGGACTGGTGGAATTGCCTAGGAAAGCACCTTAAGCGGTGCATTTTACGACGTTTTTTTTCACGAGAATTATACCTATAGCTATTTTAATAATTGGCATTAAGTTGAAACTCGTAGCTCAATTTCTTCAACTCTCTTTAAAGTATTAACGAAGATGATTTTCTCCTAAGTTTAACGAGGCGTATCAGAAATTCACGAGCAAATGCTCGACCGTCATAACGTAAATGATGAAACGATCATGCGTTCAAATTCAAAAATTGAATTTAATCAACTGTAAACTGGACACTAATGGATCCTTTGAGATCGCCGATTTTTAATCCACGATTGTGATTCAAAATTCAATCAACTGTAATAAATCGTATTCAATTTATTATATAGAGTGATTTCGGAAAAGATGCCATGCTTTTTAGAAAATCTCACTGTTTATCTTATATTAGATTGCAAAAATTCAATGAAATTCTACGACCTTTGACAGCAAATACACGTAAACACAAGAACTAATGAGTTCAAAGAAAAGTTCATATACATATAAGTAAAGTTAAGTAACACTATTCTGAATCTGCCCTATACTATGTATGATACCAGGACCAGAAGGGACAAGAGACAAGCCAATCTAAATCGACACGATAGAAGCTAAATTAAATTCGTCTACAACTATTTACAAATTTGAGAAAAAGAACAGACGCAACGAAGAGTCGGAGATCCGATAAATGAGACTTGCTGATCTCATTGCAAGTAATCATCATTTGATAAATAAAAACTTTTTAACTCATGGTGAATTATGCGGATAATTATTGCTCCCTAATTATGAGGATCATATTGTATTCAAATCTAGAACAAAAGAGTCTTTTAAAGAGAATTTACCTGTTAGTATATTGGAGTACCTCCGCATATATATCGTAGCTACTTTGAAGTATGAAATTAGGATTATGTTATTGAACTCGAAGCTTATGATTGAATATATTTTAAAGACCGACTGATGTTTTTATGAGTTATAGGACATCTTTAATTACCACTAGTGTGTGATTTATTGGGTGAATTAACGTATTTCGAATTGTTATTTTCACTTAGAAATTTGGTAAATTTCTTCTCACTCTCGAATTAGCTTGCAGCCATAAATCGATCGCTGGCTATAAGTTTTTAAAGCGGTTTCTAAAGCTTTGTTACTCCCATGACTCGATGAGTCCTATGACTCTTCTGAGAATCTCTGCAAGTCGTTGTAGAAACTGTTTGTGATGCGGACCGCTGTCAACTAACAATGAGCACGTCTAGTCCTACGACTGTTCAAGACTAATATTGCGTCCCCCTCTCCGTTATTTGCCTTACGATTATAGAGCTTCCTTCAATTGCCACTAATCGTAGTAGAACGCGAGAAAATAGTCTCAACTTGACTTAACGCTCGGCTTCACCTTTTTCCACTAACTTATAATCTCCAATTTAGAGCTTGGCTGATTCCTTGCCAGTAAACAATAACCGTTCAGCTCGGGAGTTGAGAAATAAATATTCAAACTCATCCAGCGTCTTTGTCTATTCATTTATTTGTTCATACCGTTTAATTCCAACGATTGAGATTTTTAAAATAGCGCGCAATCGGCTACGGATTTTCTCAATCTCACAATGCGTTCGGCTCGTAGTCTTTGTTTAAACGGCAGGAAACGGTCATTGAATTTCAAACCAATTTCGGTACGGCGGCACGGCCAGCGTTGAACACTCGGAAACCCGATGAGTAAATACAGTTGACGTGCGTGTCCTGAATCACTAACTACCAATATATGATGTACAGGGTTCTGTGAGCCACAAAAGAAAAAAATTCAGCCAATCTAGAGGCATGGGCATGCTGCATGATGTACGCGCTATAATGCAATGCAGTATACAGTATCATCATAAGAGATAGTATTACTGTACGATAACGCGATTTATTGCTGCACTCATTTTTCCTCATCGAATGCTAATTGACCTGAAATTCCATCGGTTACTATTGCTACATCCGATTCTTTAAAACCTACAAAATTCAAATCTTCAACAGTTTGGAGCACAACGGGCAGTAGAAAGAGCGCGTATGATAGCAGACGCGACCTAGAAAGTGGACGGCGCTCGGTACTGTCGATGTGCACGATATGGCAGTAAATACCGTGCGTACACAACAAGACGCACGCGGGAGAGTAGAAGCTGCGGCCTAGTGAGGAGTAGAAGCGGTGTGTGTATGCAACAATATGCACGCGGAGAGTGGAAGAAGCTGATAAGTGGAAAGAGTGCGTGTGCAACGATAAGAGAGTAGAATTAGCTACGTATGGGTATAGTTTGAAGTCAAGACTCAGAACTCAGGAGGGTACGCAGAGAGCAAGTAGAGAGTTCGAAGTTTGAGGCGCCATATAGGAAGCGGAAGCAGTGCGTATGTACTCAGACGCGTGGATTACACTCGTATATGAGCTATTCCGCGTCAGACCGGACAAAATGAATCAAAAATTGACCTCGATGTTATCGATTTCGCTGTAATTTTTTTTACCGGTTCTATAAAACAAATGAATTCATCAAACAATTTTTTTTTTTTTTTTGCCGCTATTTTCCAAGCTACACGGGGGTGAAATTCGGGAAAAAGAGCCAAAAATCGAAAACATATTCCCCTTCAAAGGTTCATAATTCATCCTACAGAATTCATTAAAGAACCATTTCAAAAACCATATCCGAGCCGGGTCTTTCAGCGGCAGCGCGCGCCGTCGCTTATGAATAAATCGTTTTAACATGGTTTCCATCGGTTCTCCATCCTATTGACTTAACAATTTTATAGAGAATTGATCAAGGAATACGATAAAATTTTTTTAGAATTTTTACGCGTGGTTCTTGCCTTGAAAACCACGTTTGAATATTATATTTGTTTATAACAAATCGAATTGTTCGTTATCGTGAAATTAAATAAATATATGATAATAGTGGCATTCAATAGCTTATTGAAATGGTTCTTGAATCAAGTCTCTAGGATGAATACAATCAAAGATATGACCGTTTGAAGGGGAGTAGGTATGTTTTCGATTTTTGGCTTTTTCCCCCGAATTTAACCCCCGTGTAACTTGGAAAATAGGAGCCAAAAAAAAAAAAAAAAAAAATTCTTTGATGAATTTATTTGTTTCATAGAACCCGTAAAAAAATTGTAACGAAATCGGTAACATCAAGGTCAAAAAGCTGTCCGGTTCGACGTGGAACTACTCACATGTTATGTAGCAAGACGTACGAAGTGTTTAGACGACTAATGAATTGCAATTTTAGAGTATAAATCATGATTGTTCATTGTTAGACTTCCTTGTTTCTGTTCGGTGTCGGCTTGCGGTTGCTTTTGAATCATTTGGGGATAATCGTGGCGTGGATTGTGGGTTTGTTAGCCCCACCTCTTTATTATTTTGTGACAGGTATAGGTAGATCGAAACACGCCATTAAGACAGTCAAGAATACAATAAGAGAAGAGAACAATTTTCTGTCGTGACAATTTTGTCATCGAATAATGATACCTAAGTAATTCGAGTGGAAAGTACAGTAAGTAAACTTTCATCAAATTCATAACATTGTAATTTCAAACAGTTTAGTATTATAAATTGCGTATAGAAATCGCTTATAGTTTCTTTTATCACTGTCGTAACGTTCATGGAGCGTAACTGCTGCTGCAGTCGGACCAAGATTACAGCGAATTCATCATGATTCACGTTTTTGTTTTAACCAAATTTTAGCATTCCCAGTACAGCATGTATACCAACATTCTTTGTTCACCTGGTTACCGCGAATCAGCGCATAATTAACAAAAAGATAAGAAGGGTCTAGAGGAGGGCTATAAGAATATAGTATATATAGCAAGAGCAGAATCCGATCGTTTCCAATTTTATACCAAAGCCTAAATCCTAGAACGATAAAGAAATTGCTTTACCAATTAACCACGGAATGAGCAATTCAATAGTAGCGTGAAAGTATAACAGATGTCCGACAATTGAAAATGATCCGTGTGACGCGATTGTAGGACTTTACCAGAAATTCTTTCTTGCATGACTGTTTTAGCAAGAGGTTTAATCGATTTGTTTTGAAAGGTATATTTATTTATTCATTGCTATTGTGTCGAGAGCTGTTACTAATAGTCACCACACATAAATATAACGGCCATTTTGCGTGAAAGGTACGAATTTTGGACTTCATTTCTTCCGATAGTTTTGTAAATTTTTCTCAACAGAGAATCTGCAGGTTATCACCAAATTGGGCTCCAAAAAATCTGAAAAACACCGAAAGTTTCTTCCTTCTTTCACTAAAAGTTTACAGAATGCTACGAACGGCGGTGTACTAATAAGGCGAACGATGTTGCTAATAGTGTATTATAGGGTGGGCGTTAAAAAAAAAAAAAAAAATTCGCTGCCGCCCACTAAAACGCTAAATTGAAAAAAAAATAAATAAGACTATCTGCAAAACAGGAAGTCTTTGGAATGAAGGGAACAGGTGCCTGAGCTTCGCATTTGGATTTCAAAATCCGCATTTTGTTTACTTTTGCTTTATTAATTCTTGAATATTTGTTCTATTTACAAACGTATTTGATAATGTTACAATATCATATAGTGTTGTTAGTACCTACTGCTGTGAACAAGGATTTTAAATTACACAGAAAGTTCCATAAAAAAACAAATTTGAATTAAAAGGTTTATCCAACTTCAGTTCAAAACAGACTGGTTAAGACTCGATTGGGAAAAATGGTTTGAAAACGAAGATTATCGAAGTTGTTTGAATACCGTAAAAAAATTGAGCGTTGCAAATGACTTAGCGGAGAGAGGTATACAGGGTGAATTCCTAACGTCTGAACACTTGGAGTAGTGTTGAGGTGGCCAAGAGTCCAGCGCCGGCAATTGTTTCCTAATTTCAACTAATAAGAAAGCCCGAAATCAATATAACAATTGACAGTTTTGACTGGTGGCCACCTCAACGTTGCTCCGAGTGTTCAGACGTTAGGGATTCTCCCTATATGCATTTTATGCGAGAGTACAATAATTTATTCACAAAAAATGAAGATCATAAACAATTTATTTTACAGATTATTACCGATTACAGAAAAAAATATTCTAGAAGTGTAAAACAGAATTTGATCGGACCGCTCGATTTAGAATAATCACGACTGATATTTTGAAATAAGTCATTTTTAAGTTGGTAAAGAACGGGTAATAGCTTTCATAACTCCTGACTATTTGATCAATATAATCAGGATAATAGTTATTTTTATGTCATTGACTGAAAAATATCCTGTAAAAATATCCCTTCTATTGAAATTCGTTTTTTTTTGGGGGGGGGGGGGGGGGGGAACTTCCCGTATAATTTGAAATTCTTGTTCACAGCAATAGGCACTTATAATTGATATAGGATATTGTGACATCATCAAATACATTTGTAAATAGAACAAAAATTCAAAGAACAGCCGATACAGCTAAATTAATAAAGTAAAAGTAAAAAAAAAAAAAAGCGGATTTTGAAATTCAAATGCGAACAGGCACCTGTTCCCTTTAATTGAAAGACTTCGGGTTGTGCAGACATTTTTATTTTTTTTCTTCCAATTACTACCATTTTGGGGGTAGCAACGAATTTTGTTTATTTAACAACCTGCACCCTAAGAGTTCTTGTTGTTGCGGTTATTAGCATTATTTCCATCTCCTACATTATATTATTCAACATTTAAAATACAACAGAGGCACGAATATATGGAAACCAGTCGCGCGCGACTGTCTACGCGGGCTCGCCAGTGGCGCGCGACGTCCCGGATGGATCAATCGCTTTTTAAATATAGTTTCCATCGGAGTTCCATTTTGAAACTTACAGATTTTGTAGAGAATGAATCAAGGAACACGCTCGTATTTTTTTCAGAATATTCGAAGGGGGCATACATCTCGAAAATCGCGTTTAAAAAATACAATTGTTAATAACAAATAGAAGATTGTTTATTACATAAATTTAAAATTCATACCATGAAAGTGCAATTCAAGAGCTTCAAAATGAGTTTTTGGTGATGTCTGTACGACAAAGGGAACCGGAGATATTAACGTTTAAAGGAGAGCGCGATTCCGATTTTTCGTGATTTTTTCGAAAATTCAACCCCTTGTAGCTTCTAAGCCCTTCGAGTAAAAAGAAAAAAAAAAATGTTTCATGCATTCATTTTACCTAGAGAATATGTAAAAAAAAATTACGACGATTTTCAAGAACATGAGGTCAAAAAGGTGTCCCGCTTGACGTGGACTGACTCATATGCGGGATTATAAGTCCTTAGGGCTTATGAAAAAATGATGAAACTATAGCTGTATCTATATATCAGGTATTCCATACCAACTCGACCGATGATTTTCCCTCACCATTTTTGATTTGGTTCATAATTTTTTGTGCGGTTACTCCAACTCTAACACCCACTCATGAATTTTTTCAGATTTTTTCCATGAACCGTTATTTATTCATGACTTTTCGAAACTTCGAACAGTGCAACACCTTAGATTTTTTTGAAAAAAATCTCAAAAATTCTACTTTCGAAGACGATCATTTTCACCTCCAGTCGAAAGTGGAAACTCTTTTCCTTATGTTTATTTTGCTTATTTAAGAAAAAATTATTTCGTGAACGTGGTGGATAAAGACTCCCAGAATTTTTTCAATGCAAATGAATTGTATCTTCAGGATAATGGGTCGTAACCATCAGAGATACGTTTCATTTTATTTTCGAAAATTATTATTATTATTATTGTTTTTTTTTTATTATTATTGTTACGTCTGGGTATATCACCACCCATACGTTTATTTTTTTATTATTATTTTTTCTGGGATATTTTTTTTGGGGGGGGGGGGGGGGTTAATATTAAAAACAATTTTCTTTTTTACAGTGCTTCAATAATTTATTGTGAGACAAAAAAAAAATCCTTCCAACGAACGACGATTAAAATAAAAAACAATAATAATAACAATAATTTTCGAAAATAAAATGAAACGTATCTCTGATGGTTACAAACCATTATCCTGAAGATACAATTCATTTGCATTGAAAAAATTCTGCGAGCCATTATCCACCACGTTTACGAAATATTTTTTTCTTAATTAAGCAAAATAAACATAATGAAAAGAGTTTCCACTTTCGACTAGGGGTCAAAATGATCGTCTTCGAAAGTAGAATTTTTGAGATTTTTTTCAAAAAAATCGAAGGTGTCGCACTGCTTGAAGTTTCGAAAAATCATGATTAAATAACGGTTCATGGAAAAAATCTGAAAAAATTCATGAGTGGGTGTTAGAGTTGGAGTAACCGTAGAAAAAATTATGAACGAATTCAAAAATGGTGAGGGAAAATCATTGGTCGAGTTGGTATGGAATACCTCATATTCGACGCCCGATACGAATAACAGCACATTTCAGATTCCGGGTGAAAAGAAGCACGTTTCAAATTCCGGGTGAAAAAAAGCACATTTCAGATTGAGAATGAAAAAGAGCACATCTCAGGTTGACTCGAATACTAGCACGTTTCAGATTCACTCGAAAACTAGCACAGTTTAGGTCGAAGCGAATATTACTTATTAGCAAGTGTCAGGTAGGTTCATTATAAAATTGAATTAATGATAAAATTGAATCGAATTTTTGTGCATAATTGTAAATTTCCAATGTTAACACTTGCAAGTGTATTAGCATGCTAATAAGTGATATTCGCTTCGACCTGAATTGTGCTAGTCTTCGAGTGAATCTGAAACGTGCTAGTATTCGAGTCAACCTGAGATGTGCTCTTTTTCATTCTCAATCTGAAATGTGCTCTTTTTCACCCGGAATTTGAAACGTGCTCTTATTCACCCGGAATCTGAAATGTGCTGTTATTCGTATCGGGCGTCGATATATACTAGGGGCTCTGCCCCTGCGCGCTTCGCGCGCCAACCCCGCTCGTCGCTCGCTTCGCTCGCTCCGAGGACACTCGGCGCTTCGCGCCTCACTTAATTGCGAGGAACAGTCAGTGCCGTGTTAACATGACTTAACACCCGAGGCTAGGTAGTACCCCCCCCCCCCCCCCCCCCCCCCCCCCCCCCCCTGCCCATCGGTGAAAGTTTTTTGAGTCGTGAAACTTTCCAACGGATGAAATGAAATTTTAACATGGTGCAAGTGGTGCAAGAAAAAAAAAACGCAAATGTAATTTTGGACCCGCAGGTCAAGATTTAAACCCGACTGGTTACGGTTCTCCACACGACTCAGTCAGGTGCTATCGAAAAATAGCGAATTCTGGTGCAGCACCACACTGAGTACTGTTTAGAACACGACTTATTACTGTGCCCACACGAACGGTTCGTATTCTAAACAGTGCTCAGTGTGGTGCTGCACCAGTATGCCCTATTTTTCGCTAGCACCTGACTGAGTCGGGTGCAGAACCGTAACCAGTCGGGTTTATATCTTTCCGTGCGGTTGCCGCCCGCGATTCTGCTGCCTCTGAAATATTGCCGCCCTAGGCTATAGCCTAGTTAGCCTGTGCCTAAATACGGCGCTGGCTACACGGGAAAGCAACATTTAACACAACGTATTTATCATATTTTTATTATTTTTTCAACTGATTGAATTCATTTTGCATAACTTATATAGCCTATGTTACTCGGGAAAACCTAGAGAACAATTTGGTGTAAGTTTCATCGAAATCGGCCCACTGGTTCTCGAGTTTAGCGGTAACAAACATATAAACATACAAAGCCTTTTATACAGGGTGGTCCATTTTAATTGATGCAGGCGAATATCTCGAAAACTAACAATTATAAAAGAAAAAGTTTTATACAAAACTTGAAGGGTTTCGAGGGGGAAAGATAATGCTGATATGTGTTGACTTGTGGAGTTCGCCAATTCCGAGATTTCGCAAGCAACTTCGGATTTTAGATAGGGAACACATGTTTTGGTTTGGGGCATCTGATAGCGCGATCAAAGACTCATTCAAACACGCAAGCAAAAAAAATTGGAAAAAAAAAATTTGGCAAAAAAAATTGGAATAAAAAATTTGGCGAAAAATTTTTTTTTTGCAAAAGATTGCTTTTTTGTCCCTAGCTTTCGAACACATTCATTGTTTATCACTCTGGCTCAAAATTTCTCTCGCCAATTTTGAAATTGGAAAGTTTGAATGTACCAGATTATTAAAAAAATAATTCGTAGATTCGTAGAAAATCTCTTTTCGAAAAGTTTTGGAGGAAAAACATTTGAATCGAAGTATTGTTACAAAAAAAAAAAAAACGTTGATAAAGAAAAAAAAAAAGAAGAATTTATTAAAAATTGAAATTAAAAAGATAACAAAACCTTTACATATCCGCAGGTTTGACGTTGGTGTAGAGGCTCAAGTCCGACATAAGCTGGAAGATGTTGTCAGTATAATTATGTCGGACGAACTAAGGCGGTTAGTTGTTTGCGTTATTGATCTACGATTTTTTGTTTTACTAATCTGGTACATTCAAACTTTGAAATTTCAAAATTGGCAAGAAAAATTTTGAGCTAGAGTGATAAACAATGAATGTGTTCGAAAGCTAGGGACAAAAAAGCAATCTTTTGCAAAAAAAAAAAAAAAAAATTCGCGAAATTTTTTATTCCAATTTTTTTTGCAAAATTTTTTTTTTCTAATTTTTTTTGGCTTGCGTGTTTGAATGAGTCTTTGATCGCGCTATCAGATGCCCCAAACCAAAACATGTGTTCCCTATCTAAAATCCGAAGTTGCTTGCGAAATCTCGGAATTGGCGAAGTCCACAAGTCAACACATATCAGCATTATCTTTCCCCCTCGAAACCCTTCAAGTTTTGTATAAAACTTTTTCTTTTATAATTATTAGTTTTCGAGATATTCGCCTGCATCAATTAAAATGGACCACCCTGTATATGTAGTGGATATATTATACTATATCAACTAGTATGTATTTACAATACAGCTTCTCAATTCAGATTGAACAATTAGATGAATCCTCAGTTCATTCTGTTCCAATGAAAGACCAAACCAACACGAGGGCGACAACATAACCTACAAAACTTGAAATGCGATTCTATGCAAATATGCGCATGAAAAAATGCTAACCCTACACAGAAAGAAAGGTTGACTTGATTCAAGATAATTTTGCGGTCCAAAAATGAAGACCGAAATTTTCTCGGATCAAATCAAAATTTTTCTCGAACCAAGAAAATTTGGAAAATTTTCTTGGCTCGAGAAAATTTTTGATTTGATCCGAGAAAATTTTGGTCTTCATTTTTGGACCGCAAAATTATCTTGAATGAAGAATAATTTTCTTGGCTCAAGTAAACCTTTTTTTCTGTGTACATCAATTATTTGTTGTTACCGTTCTGGAAACTCTGCGTGTTGTATTATATCACCACTAGCTAATCAATAGTACGCCTCCGAAGTTAATTAGAAATTAACACTTTTCACCGAAGATTCGATCACGAACTACGCTACGCCAAGTATTTTTTTTTTGCCTTTGTGGCTTATCACGTCAAGTATTTAAGCACACGCTGCTGTTGGAGGCCGTCAAAAATACGGGATGTCACGTGATAGTAACCGCAGTGGAGTTTGCTGTCGCAATCGCAAGCGCAGTACACGGATATACCTACTGAAAATTATCATGTAATGAATCACATAATAGTATGAAAGAAATCTGCATGTAATTTATCATAAAGATTTATATTGTGAATTTTATATTTCATTTTATTTTATTTTATTTTATTTCATATTTTTTCCATTTTTTCATTTTATTTCTTTTCAATTTCATATTTTTCTATATTCGAATAACAATTTTTGCTGAAAAGCTTATTGAAGTAGTAAACTTCTAAACTAGCTCCCGGTCAGCACCCGGCCAGTACTTGGCAGCGTCTGCGAAAGCACCATGGAAGAGTTTTCGCCAGACTAGCACCTGGCCAGTCCCCGGTCAGGCACTTTGACAAAAATACGGCCCGGCTAGCGCCCGGCCCGAAACCTTGTTGTAACCGTGCCAAACCGGACAATTTCCACACGGGATTAGGAAGACTGAATCGAAATAAATGGCCAGTATAACTTATCTGAAGTCAAACGTTGTTAGATGTTTTGTAATACATCAAACATATCGATGTGACATACGTTTTGATATTATATTAACCCTAGACGAGGCATGCCGTTTTTCTTGCTCTCTACGGAGCATGTGGGGTCCGTGTGACCCCACGCGTCTCCTTTGTGTATAATGCTTTCTATAAACGAGAATCGGGTTTGAATATAGGTGAATCTTTTCGTTTTTCAATAAGGAATAGAATGGTGTGTAATAAAGTCAATTTTCAAACACTAAACTCGTGAAATATGGAGGAATCCAGACCCGAGAATGCCGCCTGCGATTTAAAGTGCGAATTTTTAGATGGTAATGGGGTCCATATGGCCCCCACGTACTCCTTCTAGGGTTAATTACTATACATGGATTATCACATACAAGTTTATATTTCAAGTTTCAACTTATCAAGTTTTGGTTTGCAAAGACTTGCATAAAATTCGGCTACTGCGAAAGTGGCAACAGCGTGTTTCGAAAACGTACATATTAACGATAGTTGGAACCAGATTTCCATGACGCGTTGTTTTAATGAACGCTCTTATTTATCCGATATATAAGTTATTCTATAAGTGGTTATTGTCAATAACCTGTGACAATTACCATATTTATATGGGCTCAAACGTACGTTTTGTTCAGTCAAATAATACATATATGGGGAATTCCATACCAACTGGGTCCACTCAAAACCCTGACCCCTTTCGATTTTGTCGATAATTTTTTCTTAGATTCAACAGGCTCAAAGTAATTCAGTGTATTTTTTTCAAATTTTTATCTCCCATGGTCCTCGAGTTTCAAATTTTTGAAAAATATACATTTTCAATCATCACCAATCATTAGAACGCCTATATCATCGGTTCCTCGCTATGGATTTTCAAAAACAATGTGATGAAATTGATCAGCAGGAAACGTACTTTCTGGAAAAAATATTCGTAAATTGTTATGGCTTAGTGTTCACAGTTAAATCTCGAATCAAAATGTAAAAATTGAATTTTCGACATGTATGCCCCGATTAAAAATTATGAATAAATTCTCAAAAATACTTGCTTCAAAAACAAAAATTTTGAGCCGTGTCCGATCGTGGAACTATGATTCCTTCATATTGTTTTTAAACTTTTAAGATTTGGAATGATGACATTTTTTATACACCTCAGCCGCTCAGCACCCCAGACACGTAAAGAGTTCAAAACATATTCTTAGACTTATTTGATATTATGTACAATAGGGTGGTCCTTATTTGGGGTATGTTCGAATTTTTTTCGACGATAGTCTTAAATCAGTTCCAAATAAATCAGAAGAAACGCCTGCCAAGTTCAAGCCCTTAATATTAATATTAACCCGGCCCCCACGATAGTCAAAGTTTTAAATGGGAAATTGCATGTATTTTTTAAAACTAAACATTGAATTTCCACAACTCCCGATGATTGTTGATGAGAAAATCTAAAATTTAGTATAGTTATTTGCACTTGTAGGATGTACTAAATGGTGCATGCGAAATTTTTTAGATCATTATATTCTTACCTTTTGATGCTTAACTTTAAGGGAAATTTTTTTTTCATCACATTGAAAGGTAAGAATAAAATGATCTAAAAAAATTTCGAATGCACTATTTTGTACATCCTACAAGTGCAAATAACAATACTAAATTTTAGATTTTCTCATCAACAATCATCGGGAGTTGTGGAAATTCAATGTTTAGTTTTAAAAAATACATGCAATTTCCCATTTAAAACTTTGACTGTCGTGGGGGCCGGGTTAATATTAATATTAAGGGCTTGAACTTGGCAGGCGTTTCTTCTGATTTATTTGGAACTGATTTAAGACTATCGTCGAAAAAAATTCGAACATACCCCAAATAAGGACCACCCTATTGTACATAATATCAAATAAGTCTAAGAATATGTTTTGAACTATTTACGTGTCTGGGGTGCTGAGCGGCTGAGGTGCATAAAAAATGTCATCATTCCAAATCTTAAAAGTTTAAAAACAATATGAAGGAATCATAGTTCCACGATCGGACACGGCTCAAAATTTTTGTTTTTGAAGCAAGTATTTTTGAGAATTTATTCATAATTTTTAATCGGGGCATACATGTCGAAAATTCAATTTTTACATTTTGATTCGAGATTTAACTGTGAACACTAAGCCATAACAATTTACGAATATTTTTTCCAGAAAGTACGTTTCCTGCTGATCAATTTCATCACATTGTTTTTGAAAATCCATAGCGAGGAACCGATGATATAGGCGTTCTAATGATTGGTGATGATTGAAAATGTATATTTTTCAAAAATTTGAAACTCGAGGACCATGGGAGATAAAAATTTGAAAAAAATACACTGAATTACTTTGAGCCTGTTGAATCTAAGAAAAAATTATCGACAAAATCGAAAGGGGTCAGGGTTTTGAGTGGACCCAGTTGGTATGGAATTCCCCATATATTTAAATTAGTTCGTGGAAATTATATACCTACCCGAAACTCGAACAAATTCCTTATTCATTCTGTTGACGATTCTATTTTACTTTTTATAAAGCTATGCAGTTGAACTATACCATCATCACAACAACTGATATATGCCATCGAGTGATTCGTAAACGGCAAAATAACGTATGAGTTATCTGAACAATATATTACAGCGGTGTGCAATTATTCATCACTTAATAGTAATTAAATGATAATACGTCGAAGTGCTGAATAATTCTTCGGATTTCGGCGTCTGTATTGAGGTTAATTCATTACACGACGTTGAAAGACATCAAAAAACAAATATACGTCTCAAGATTTTATATTTATCATTATAGAGCATCGTAAGACTATTCGAAGTTCGACAAACGAATGAAGTGGATCATACCGTGCGATTTACCCAACAACTCCACCAACTTTTCAGTATTATCCCTAGTTCTGTCGTCTGCTAGATTCACAACAGACATAACCTATTCCTGCCACGGTCTGCCGCTATTTGTATTTGACCCTTTGACTATATACCTATGGACTGCTAGTCCCTATCCCAATAGTCCAAGCAATAGAGATTTTTGCGTGACAAAAATATCAACAGGATGCCGATGGTGCCATCACACAGAGGACAGTCCGTAGTTATATTCTGTTGTAAATCCCACTCGAAACTACCATTGCAAACTTTGTTATAAACATTTAAAATCGAAAAATCGTTTTTTTTTTCGTTTTTTGCCTATAAAATCTAAACTAATGAAGTGATCTTGATGCTCCCATGAGATGAATTGTAGAGAATGAAAATGCAAAAAAAATGAGCTATAGAACGATCAGATTGAGTTATGAGTAACGAAGAAAAATAGGAAAAACCCGGAAGAATCAGCCTTTTTTTGAAAATTCATAACTCCGCCATTTTTTGAGTGGTAGCACAGGCCTTCCGCGACATAAAAGCGATCGATATGTACTTTACGTGTGCAAAGAACAGGTGCTGTAAGTTTGTTAGTTTTTGCACAGTTGCAATTTGAATTTTTTTTTGCACTATCTTGCAGCCAGCCTCAATGCTCTGGAGATTGTCCGATTTTGATTTTCCAAAAAGATTTCGAAAGTAGAAGTATAGTACTACAAAACGTCTATTCTCATTTTTCGTTGAAATGCTGCTAAATAGGTGAGAAATACGTGCAAAACGGCAGAGCGCGTGAAAGCGGTCGAGTGGTGGGGGCAGAACGCCAGACGAGGAGAGGCACGTTACCGTGCAGCGGGTACGGCGGAGGAGAGGCGTTCTGCCCCCACCACTCGACCGCTTCACGCGCTCTGCCGTTTTCGGTCGTGTTTGCACGTACTTCTCACCTATTTAGCAGCATTTCAACGAAAAATGAGAATAGACGTTTTGTAGTACTATACTTCTACTTTCGAAATCTTTTTGGAAAATCAAAATCGGACAATCTCCAGAGCATTGAGGCTGGCTGCAAGATAGTGCAAAAAAAAATTCAAATTGCAACTGTGCAAAAACTAACAAACTTACAGCACCTGTTCTTTGCACACGTAAAGTACATATCGATCGCTTTTATGTCGCGGAAGGCCTGTGCTACCACTCAAAAAATGGCGGAGTTATGAATTTTCAAAAAAAGGCTGATTCTTCCGGGTTTTTCCTATTTTTCTTCGTTACTCATAACTCAATCTGATCGTTCTATAGCTCATTTTTTTTGCATTTTCATTCTCTACAATTCATCTCATGGGAGCATCAAGATCACTTCATTAGTTTAGATTTTATAGGCAAAAAACGAAAAAAAAAACGATTTTTCGATTTTAAATGTTTATAACAAAGTTTGCAATGGTAGTTTCGAGTGGGATTTACAACAGAATATAACTACGGACTGTCCTCTGTGTGATGGCACCATCGGCATCCTGTTGATATTTTTGTCACAGAATCACTCATTTTCTGCTCTATTGCTTGGCCTACAAGCCTGTGGAGGCCCATCTACCAAGATGTGACGCGACCTCCGGGGCTAACGGCTGATTTGGGTACTACGATCAGCTGCGTGTGTTTTGTAGGTGTGACGCATCGGTATGTGTGTCACGTCGGTGTTTCTTTACACCTATGTAACCCACACAACCGATGCGTCACACCTACATAACACACGCAGCTGATCGTAGTACCAAAATCAGCCGTTAGCCCCCGAGGTCGCGTCACATCTGGTTACACGCGTGAAGTTAGCGGTTAGCAGTCCATAGGTATATAGTCAAAGATTTGACCACAATCGGAAACAAATAGCAGACGAACTCTAGGGATATTCATGCCGAGTCTGAAATTAGCGTCCCTCGGAACGCGCTTGGAACCTGTAATTTCCACATAATCGCGCGGTATAATGTCTTTGTCGTCTCTCTGTTCCCGGCGCTATTTAAAATTGCCACATCTAAATAATGATCATAAAGTATATTGGAACGATTAGAACGAACTTCGTCGATGATATTTATATTGAGAAAACAAATGAACTATGGTGCTAAGGCGAAACATAAAATAGAAATTACTATATGAATTTGCTACCGTCCATCGTTAGTGATAAAGATTAAAATATTCTTTGCTCAAAATCAAGAGATAAACGAGTGACGGATTTCAATCTATGGAGAAAGATCTCATCTTTTCAATTCTCCGCACGCAACTCGTAGATTTGAGGATTCGTTTGCAGGTTCAAAATAGTATATTATGATACTAGTGCGGAAAGTTGGTGATTACCGATGAGTGTGAAGTCATCTCACGAATGGGGAGTCACCAACCCGCACGTGTATCATATTAGTACATTACGATACGAGTGCGAATCACACGAGATCAGAAGAAGTTTTTCCGTCAAGTATAGTACAAAATTTTACTTCATAAGGTCTGAAAATGGGGATTTTACCCACGCGAAGCGTGGGTAAAACGTCCATTATCACACTGCGTGAAGTAAACTATTTTTTGTAACACTATGTATAGAAGTTCGCACTCTGTGTACACTCCCCATGGATAAATTGACAAAGTATGCGGGAATGGACGAAGCATTGGGATGGTGGCGGTACATACTACCGAGTAAAGCGACAAAGATGGCATTAGCGATGTATATAGACCTTAGACCATATAGTAATGGACGGAGCATTGGAGTGGTGGGGGTGTTGCCGAGTAGTAAGACAAGGATAGCCTTAGCGATATATATATGCACACAAATAAGCCTCATTCATGCTAACTCTTGAAATCGAGTAGGTTTAGTTATGATCGAGAGAGTTATGCCACAGAGGCTATGGGGTACATAAATGTGGCAACGCAGCAACACGACTTGGCAACTTTTTATCCCTAACGGGAGCACTTCTTCCTTCTCTTACAAACGATTTAGTATCTTCCGTCCCTTTCTCATTACTCGGCAACAGATTCCCCTATACTCCGGCATAGCCAATGCTCCGTCCATTCCTATATGGTCTAAGATATAGACACATGAATATGTCTCATTCGTGCTAACTCTTGAAATCGAGTAGGGCTTAGTTATGATCGAGAGAGTTATGCCACAGAGGCTATGGGGCACATAAGCGCGGCAACACAGCAACACGACTTGGTAACATTTACTCCCCAGCGGGAGCACTTCTTCCTTATCTCACAATAGTATTTTTCGTTACAAGGCCGTAAAAGGGATTTTCACGGCCGAGTATGATCGCAGCGTACGAGGACCGGCGAAGCCGGTCCGAGTATGCTGGGATCATGCGAGGCCGTGAAATCTTACGGCCGAGTGACGAACTTTATTTATGCACCGAGGGAAGAAAGTGCGTACTTTATTCCCGGCTGCGCGCATAAAGAACGCGCTTTCTGCCCTTGGATGCATAAAATATCGTATGCCCCATGGTGTAAAGTGTTCTTTCACCACACCTGCACGGAAAGTACGACTTTCGCTCCCTTGCGTGAGCGGGAAGTCGTTCTTTCCGATGCAGGGGGTGGTGAAAAATAGTATACCTCACACGGGAGTGAAAAAGGCCATCCCAAACTGCGTTTTTGTCACCCTCGCCTTCGGCTCGGGTGTCAATCTCACACGCAGTTTGGGTTAGCCTACTTTCCCTCCCTAGGTGAGTAATATACTATTCTAGACGAGTGTGAAGGTCACCCTCGCTTCGCTCGGGAGACAAACCTCACACTCGTCAAAAAGAACACTTTATTCCCTAGGTGCATAATATACTATTTTTGGTATTTTTGCCGTAAAATTCGCAACTGAAATCGTTTTTCATAAAAATATAGGACAATGCGACGATGAAAATCGCCAAAAATATCTATTTTGTGTAACGAGGTGCGCAAAATTCTACAGTAGTAACTTACATGGAATATTCAAAAACCATTGAGCATTCTCATCCCACTGAGGGGTCCAGGGGCGTAGCCCCTGGTGGGGTCCAGGGGCGAAGCCCCTGGTCGGGTCCAGGGGCGAAGCCCCGGTAGGGGGTTCGGGGGGCGAAGCCCCCCGAGTACCGGAAAAATAGATTTCATTTGATACAATAAGAATAGTCAACGTGTTGAGGATAAAATCTAAAAAAAAAAGTTAGATCTTGCGCACTCAGTTAGTAAAAATATATCAAGAAATACATACAAATAATATACAGGGAAGAAACCTTGATACTGCACAGTCGATGCGCCTAACTGCGCATGCGCCAAATAATTCAATTTTATTGGTCGGTGAGATGGTCCCGCGATAATATTATGACGTATGAGGCAGGGGTGCCAACTTGCGAGAAATGAAGCAAGAGCTGTCAAACTTTCGCGCGTAGACTAGTCAGTTGAGGTTATGTCGTTGTTCATTTTTATTTAACGTGAATTATCAAAATAAAAGTGTCATTTGAGATTTTAACCTCAAAAATTCGTAGCAATTACATCGCCGCCAAAAACAAAGTTTGACAGCTAAAACTCGGGATGGCTAACCCGCCTCAGCGGACGACGAAACTCGCGCATGCGCAGTCAGGCACTTTGACTGTGCAGTATCAAGATTTCTTCTCGGTATGAATAAATGAATAAAACAAATAATTTTTCGAAAAATAACTCAATTTAGAAATTTTTCATTTTACGGACCTACGTCCGTAAAATAATCATTTTTACGGACCTACGTCCGTGAAAAATTATTTTACGGACCTACGTTCGTGAAAACTCATTTTACGGACTCAAAACAGGCCGTAAAATCGAATTTTACGGCTATGATACCAAAAACCATTTAGTATCTCCCGTCCTATTCTCATCACTCGGCAGCAGAGTCTCCTAATACTCCGTCATAGGCAATGCTCGGTCCATTCCTGTATGGTCTAAGCTCTGTAAAATCATCAGGAATCTGCTATTTTATGTATACAATTTTCGATACTAAAAGTAAGAACTTTCGACACAGTGTTACAATAGTATATTACTCACCTAGGGAGGGAAAGTAGGCTAACCCAAACTGCGTGTGAGATTGACACCCGAGCTGAAGGCGAGGGTGACAAAAACGCAGTTTGGGATGGCGTTTTTCACTCCCGTGTGAGGTATACTATTTTTCACCACCCTCTGCATCGGAAAGAACGACTTCCCGCTCACGCAAGGGAGCGAAAGTCGTACTTTCCGTGCAGGTGTGGTGAAAAATAGGACTTTTCTTAGCACATGCACCGAAAGTCCTCTTTTGCGCACTGTCTACAGGCACTGAAAGTAGACATTCGCGCACCTGTGTGCGAGAAAAATTTCGCACACCTGTAGCAGTGAGCACAAAATTTCGCACACCGCTAGCGGGTCTCATTTGGGGGGGGGGGGGGGGGGGGGGGGGGCCTTTTCGAGAGGCTTTTTTTTCAATAACAAAACATTTTGTTGATAATAATATTTTATTTAATATTTAATACATATACTTTATTTGGCATATTGATATATTTCGTTTCTTTCGTTTGTTATTGCATCGTTCTATATGGCGAACGGGATTCTTCGGTGGCATTTTCACCTTGAGCATATCGGTTAATAACACTTTCGAAGTCGATCGGGATCTCTCTGTGCACAGAGAAAACAGTTTATTTGTAGTTAATAAACGTCGTTTTGTATTTGAGCAATTGAATATTTATTTATTAGGGGTGTGCGGGTACCCGATTTATTCGGGTACTCGGTGCTCGGGTCGGGTCGGGTACTCGTCGAGTCGAAATTTTTTCGTGACCCGAAATTTTCGGGTACTCGAATCGACCCGAACACTCGAACAGTTTCGGGTACCCGAATGTTTTCGAGTACTCGAATTTTTTCGGGTACTCAAATTTCTTCGGGTACTTGAATGTTTTCGGGTACTCGAATGTTTTCGGGTAGTCGAATGTTTCGGGTAATCAAATGTTTGAGAGTTCTCGCATGTTTACCGGCACTTAGCTCGGGTACCCGTCGGGTTTTTAAAGAATGTCTCGATGCATCCATGTCGTTGGGTAATTCTAATTTAGTTGAGCATTGACTATGACTTCCAATTTCAATTTCTGTATTATTTACTAATTTAGGTAGTACGGTTAGGAGACTAGCAATAAGGACTAAGATGCGGGATGTATTTGAAAAATGCATTGATCTGTCCATGAATTTATTAAATTATATGACTACTTGTGATATAATTTAATAAATTCATGAACAGATTATTACATTTTCATTTTTTGAATACATCCCGCATCTTAGTCCTTATTGTTAGCTACTAACCGTACTGCCTAAATTAATAAATAATATAGACATTGAAATTGGAAGTCATAGCCAATATTCAAATAAATTTGAATTACCTAACGACATGGATGCATGGAAACATTTTTCTAAAACCCGGCGGGTATTCTATAGCTAATTGCCGGTAAACATGCAAGTAATCTGAAATATTTGATTACCCGAAAACATTCGAGTACCCGGAGACATTCGATTATCCGAAAACATTCGAGTACCCGAAAACATTCGAGTACCCGAAAACATTCGAGTACCCGAAAACATTCGAGTACCCGAAAACATTCGAGTACCCGAAAAAATTCGGGTATTCGGGTCGATTCGAGTACCCGAAATTTTCGGGTACTCGACCCGACAAAAATAAAAATTACCCGACTCGACCCGACCCGAGAGAAAGGTCTACCCGCACACCCCTATTATTTATAATTAACGAATATTCGATGATCCAAATGATATTGGGTTGAGTGAACTCATCTATGTGTAAGTCGTTGTTTGACTCAACCCAATATCATTTGGATCATCTAATATTTGTTAACTATAAATAAATATTCGATCGCTCAAATACAAAACTACGTTTACTATAAATAAACTGTTTCCTCTGTGTGTGTATTCAGAAGCGCTAGACCCCTCAAACGCATCTCGGACATTTGCGATCGGCTCGCAGCCACGTTTTCAAGCGGCGAAGGGTGGAGAACGATCTTTCAGCATCGGCGTTACTGATTGGCAGGGTAATCAATATTTAAAACGGTGATGGGAAACCTTTTACATAGATATCTTCTCTATTTTAGCGCAAAACGAACCCGTTTTGGGCCGTACGTTTTCGTAGTCGCACATAGAATTGCGCGACGTATTTTGTCTCATTGATTTCGGTGACCAGGCAGAGATATTCCGTTTAATAGCACCTTCTGCACGCTTTTATCACAATGTTATGGAATTGGGTAGGAAAGCACCTTAAACGAACAACTCAACCAACAAAAAATATTTGTCATATTCATTTATGATTTTTCTCGTCACCGTTATAGTCATTTGCGCCTTGATGCGCGAACGACCACCCTCGAGCTTAAGGTTTGGCGGGGGGGGGGGGGGGGGGGGGGGGGGGGTCGGGTCGTCCCTATGCCCCCCCCCCCCCCCCCCTTGTATCCGCCCCTGGGCGAGGTTGATTCTGGCCAGCAAGTGACTGTTTGGTATACGATTTAACACGCTAACCTGATCACTTCCGGGCCAGAATCAACGTCGGCAAGTATATCATACAATATCCCAGTAAACCAAAACGAATTGAGTGTGTGGAAAACGGAATTAATACGAATTAGATGGAATTAAAAATACCTGTGTATATCAATTCTTTTTAAAGAATTGGCACACAATTTTTTTGAATTTTATTTAATTCGTATTGAGTTCGTTTTTCACATACTAATTCGTACCCAATCTTCAACACAGCCTGTAGACCAGGCATAAACTACGAGCTAAAGGCGAGTGCTGCCAACTTCACGCATTTTGTCAAGCGTCCGCTTCGTTGGACAAGGGTCACATTAGTATATTGTGCAACTAGGGGGGGAAGATGGCCATTTCGAGCGAGGGTGAGATGTTTAGCACTCGTCTTAGTCTCGGGCGCCGAAGACGAGTGCTAAAAACTCGCCCAAGGTAGAAATGGCCATCCCCCCATAACTGCACACTGTATTTTTTATAATAAGGGCATGAAATGGGCCTTCTTTGATGCGCGTCGATCGGATTGAGGATGGCGCTGGGGCGGGAGGGAATTAACATGCCCCCCCCCCTTCCGACAACTGACAAGCATGAAAGAAGGCTCCTTCTCTCTATCCAATATACTTTTTGTGAAGAATGCACAAAAACTGCCTGTTTGTGCCTCTGAAGTGTCAACTCAACGTCATAGAACTTATATTACTGAAAGGGGAATAGAGCCGTTGGGCTGACGCACGGTCGTACATACAGGTCCGGAAACTCCGGTGGTGGGGGTGGGTCTCTTATTGAAGCGCAAAAAGTTGCCTAAATTCGCCACTCAAGTTAAAGCGCTGTGATCGAGTAGTACAGTACAGTCCGATCTCTCAATAAGCCCTCCCAAGCCCCCAAGGGTAAGAGTTTTTCCACGAAATTAGGTACCCACACTTTGAATTCTTCGCTAGTCGCACTTAATGTTGTAAAGTACCTAGGTACAAGTATCTTTTTTTGTACCTACGTACATTTTTCAGTACCTATACCTGTACCTGGCTACATGCGAGTACGCGAAAAGCCTTAAAGAAAAAAAAAAAAAAAAAAAAAAAAATACCTCTACCTAGGTACTTTTCCTAACAAGTACCTTCTACCTGTAGCTAGGTACTTTTAGGAATATCTATTTATAGGTAAAATGTAAGGTACTTCATTCATGATTTACGTAAGAATCTCAGCGTGTGAAATGTGGTAAATGAACGTGTACGTATAACTGTACCAGTATGTATATCACTAACTTGGTTTTCGTATATTTTTTTCACCCTTCTTCGTATCACTCTTATGCTCAACGTAAATAATGTACCTAAGTACCTATATGTAGGTACATTCTGAGTACCTGTACCTGTACCTATAGGTACTTTTTCTTGCAAGTACCTGTACCTGTACCTAGGTACTATTTATAAAGTACCTTTGACAACACTGGACTCGCACTAATTGTTTTCCGTCTCTCTCTTTCCTCGCTTCTCGTAATGAGAAAAGGACAGACGTGAACGCACGATACTGGATCGTTCGTCGGACAAGGACGCAATAGTCCACTAGGGGAGTAGCGCTTATGGGTTACTCGGCAGCATTAATGCGCAGTCCATCCTGTATGGTCTAAGGGGGAAACGCTGCGAGCGAGAAACTGGGGAAGCGGGCTTATTGAGAGAGGGTTTATTGAGGGATCGGACTGTAGCGACTGTAGTAATAACAACAGCGTTGTTACAATTTTTTTTAACATAATCACATGATACCAAATATTATTCGGATGCTGTTCATTGCACGAAATTTCATTCCATTTGTTAACCGACGAAATTGGAGATTGCTACGTGAAATAATACAAAAAAGGAAATAGTATATTACTCACCTAGGGAGGGAAAGTAGGCTAACCCAAACTGCGTGTGAGATTGACACCCGAGCCGAAGGCGAGGGTGACAAAAATGCAGTTTGGGATGGCCTTTTTCACTCCCGTGTGAGGTATACTATTTTTCACCACCCCCTGCATCGGAAAGAACGACTTCCCGCTCACGCAAGGGAGCGAAAGTCGTACTTTCCGTGCAGGTGTGGTGAAAATAGGTTTTTTTGACACTTGATGATCGCCATATTTGACACTACTACTACTAGATCACAGCGCCTCGCTCAAGTGGTAGCTTTCTGAAGCGCACCTGGCTTCAATAAGAAATCCACCGCCCACCACCGGAGTTTCCGGACTACCGTCAACTACCGTGGTTTCCTGTATGTCGGCGAGGCGCGTTACTTTCCAGAGAATCGCTCTTATACAAAATCAAAAGAAAATGATTATCTGAAGGATCCTAGTCTTATTTGTTGAGATAAATGAGGTATAATGTAAAATTGGTACCATTTGGAGGGAGGTTTCCCCTTTTCCCGCTTGGCGGATAGTAATTAAATTCAAAAATTATCAAAACGAGTCTTGACCTCCGAATCTACGACTCGTAGAGTTGTCTCTTTCAAACAAGCTTGTGATCTAGTTTCCATCTTAATTGGGAAACCGAGTTATACTTATTGGTAGGGCGAAAATTGAAATAATAATTTCTGACTTCTAATTATTTAACATTGAAAATAAAGGCCTAAATTATTCACATTTATAATCTCCTCATTGCAGTCCATTTAAAATTTTTAAACTGACTGCAGAGATCTATCGGCAACCGTCGGAACTGGCGTTATTGGATGCGCCTAGGATTATGCAATAATGCAATCCAACAAACAAGCAACAATTATAATCCGGACTTATGATCACTGACCAGATTCTAAAAGGGGTAGATAAGTCAGTGAAACTGAAACCTATGACTCACTTGCCGAATGTTGGTCCATGAGTTTCCTGCATAAGATCATAGAAGGTCTCATGATGCCTTCAGACAACGGCTTGTGTTCGCATTTTCCCTTTGTGCCATCAAGCATATTATTGAACTGTAGCCGACCTTATCAATAATCTATGCATTCCTACTCTCCCTTTACCCCTACGAACTGTAATATAATTTCTCCGCCAATCCAGTTGTTCATAGCTCGAAGGGTTGTGGTAAATGAAAATTCACAATAGATTATATTTTTTAGTCAACAAAAGTCCACAATGAAAGAGATGATTTATAATGATAATATGATAGGATGATACACAAATCGAAATATATACTAGACTGACTCGACTTGATTGATAGAGATTATAGATGAATTAGAAATACATGAGTTTTACAAGTTAGAATGTAATCTCCGAAAGACATACGCATCGTTGAGATAAGTTGTAATGAAATCAGGGAAATCTCTGTGATTAACTATTTCCGTAAACAAATCCCGAGCCATGTGCAAATTAATCTTGTCTTGCGAATTGACACCGTATACATTTAATAAGTCTTCAAGAATTTCGCACGCATAACTATCAACCAATTCTCTTGTTAACACTGTTCCACTTCCTTCGAATGCTGCACTGTGTCTAATCCACTGCCAAATCTGCGATCTTGATATCTCTGCTGTGGCTGAGTCTTCCACAGCTCCTTTGTACGCGAAATTTCCCTCACCTCGGAGCCAATAGAAAATGAATAAAATGGAAACAGATATGTTGTGCTTCAATCCTTCAACCGTTATGCCGCCAGTGGGTAGCTTCAGCAAATCAGATTCGGTAATTTTACCCGGTATACCGGGGTAACTTATGTGATTAGAACTTGGCCCACCGTAATTTTTCCAGAGATTATTCACGTGGGGAAGTAGCCCCATGTCGTATACCATGAAACCGTCAACACCCATGTTGATTTCTGCCAGTTTACCGTCCATTACGGTTTTCAAGACCTTGTTATACTCAATCGGATCATTCTGTTCCGGCAACAACAGTGCGGCCATTCCCCCCGTCGCGTGTGCACCTCTTTTATGAGAAATTTGTACCACAAGTTGCATGTAAGATTTAAGAAAGTGACGATTGATGTTAACGTATTTACGTCTATCGGGTAAAATGAACGACTTGTTGTTACCAAACTTGTTGATAATAGACGCAGCGTAATCCCATATTCCGCAATTTAGGCCCAAGGAATGGTCCCTAAGGTTGAACAGTATTTCCTCCATTTCAAAAGAGCTTAAAATGTTCTCGATCAAAACGCAGGCCTTTATCGTGCCGTGCGGTATTCTCAGCTGTAATTGCGTCCATGTGAAAATATCATTCCAAAGTTGGGCCTCGCTCGCACCTTCCAGTTTTGATAGGTAAAAATAGGGGCCACTTTCACACTCGTATAAAATATTACCGTTGTGGAATATAAGTAGAGCAAAATCGAATAGAGCTCCAGGTACCTCCTTGCCGTTGATAATCACGTTATGCTCAATCATGTTCCACGCTCTTGGACGTAACATGAGAATTGGCGCTTTCTGAATAGCAGGAACATTCAGTAATTCATTATGGACTGCCTTGTACACATTGTGCAAGCCTGTTATCTGATTTCTCCACGTTGGACAATGACCGTCATCAAAGTCCACCTGGATACCCTCGACTTTGCAACAAAGCGCTTTGCTGAAATGATCCAAGTTTGATGGACTAACATCGCCAAGGTCTACATGGCGGTTTTGTAATCGTCTCCCTAGAAATATTGTCCTAATTTTATAATTGTACTTAAAATAATTATGATTTCAATTAGAAACAGGATATGCTCCTACTCACCAACTGGAGAAATTTTCCATTCACTTTTTACGATGTCAGATTCCAAGAACTTTGGTACTTTTGCGTTCCGTTTGAGCTGATATTTTTTTATAGATCTTGTGTAGTAAAGCTGATCGACTTTGTCGTCAAATTCTGCTACGAGATCTGCTAAAAACTCTATAGCTTCCGATGTGAATAAAGCGTCGAATTCTTTTCCCAAATCTTTTGGTGGAGATGCAAGAAAAACGTTGTGTTTCCTCGAGGTCGATACATTTCCTGGCAACACATTCATCGTATTCCTATTCATATCCAAAGAGGCACAATAAACTGATGTCCTTTTAGCTCTATAATCTTCTTAAACGACTATGCTGTCTCTCTTCATCCGCAACTATGGCTGAACAATCTGGTACAGACAGCTGAGTATGTTTATCTGCCTGCTTTTGACCTCTGGTATCTCTTACAACTGATAACGTGAATATTGTTATTTGAATTCCAAGTATTTGTAAACTTGTACAGAAATGACGATCAAACGTGACGTTGATTATCAAATATTCTACATTCATATTTGCCTGTACAATCTACGCATCATATCAGCTAAGAATGTGAATGCTATATCATTTCTATGCTTTCCGCAAGCTTCATCGTTTTGCCATTGTGTAAGACTTTGTTACAATTTCGAGAGTCTTATTCAATGATTATTTCCTCCATTACGATCTCGGCCAATCAGAGTACAGTATTCTCGGTCACGTGGCCGGTGTCAATCTAATAAAACCCCCGGCCACGGGAATTTTATCAGACCGATAATTTCGCAGTAGCCTGTCAATTGTTTTCCCCGAATTTGACAGATTTCATTCAAATATCTGTCAAACTCGTGTCCCAGTTTGAATCAATTTCAGGACGCTAATCCCAAAATGAGTCGACTTGGATAGAGTTCATTAGCAGAAATCAATGAAAAAATACAAAACATTGAGCCCAGTAATACCGTGAAAACCCAAGCCATTATTTAAGCCTCCGAATATCGAAAACTTTCCTCGAATACTGCACTCTGTTCAGCCGGATCGTAATGGAAGATATAATCCTTCGAATACCCTTTGACCTTCAAAATTCATCGGATATTTCCCTCAAGTCTTCCTGCATATCAACGATCTTTTGTTAAATTTTGAAAAATGTCTACATCTGGAAGTAAACTAAAAATGATCAACTAATAGTTAATATTAAGAAAACTGTTGCAAGAGGCAGGGCTATAAAATTGTTTGGGATTTGCAATTTTCAGAAATATGAATTATGTAATTATTTATATGTATATTCTCATCGGAAGCGATTGAATAAAAAAGAATGACAACATTTATAAAAATTATAGACATTTTTATATTCGAAATGATGAAGTACTTAAATACTATGTATATTAGACTGCCTCGAAAAAAAAAACTTTTTTTTTTTTTTTTTATCTCCAGCTTCATACTATCATAGTTTTCAACATAATATTGAACCTCGTGAAAGGAAATTGCCGTGCGATTGTTGCAAGCGGTGGCGTATCGAGATTTTGTATTCGCCATTTCATTAACAGATAAGAAATCCAATTCTGACGGTTAGAGCGGGATAATAATTTTTCTACACAACGGACGGAACTCTTCATGGTAGCCTTTGACAACTTAGATGTCTTCTGCAAATCGGCGTGTCATTCAAAATTTTCAACCGCACGATCTTCGAGATATTCGGAATGTGTAAAACGTGGTTTTCACCTTTTCGACGAATGGGTACCTAATTAAAAATTTTCTACGACGCGCCGATTCGAAGACAAACATGTAAGTAGTCAAATGCTACATACCGAGTTCCGTCTGTTCTGTAGAACAATTATTATATCCCTAGAACCGTCAGAATTGGATTTCTTACGCGCTAATCAAATGGCGAATAGAAAATCTAGATGCGCCACCGCTTGAAAAAATCGCACGGCGATTTCCTTTCACAAGGTTCAATATTATGTTGAAAACTATGATATTATGAAGCTGGAGATCGAAAAAAATGAAGTTTTTTTTTAAGGCAGTCTAATGTATACCTATGAATAATAATGTAACTTATTGTATTGTATTGTATTGTATTCTAATGTAATGTAATGTAATGTAACTAATTACATTGAATTGACACGGTTTGTGATAATGATAGCAAAAATAGCACGTCATGTTGTATACTTAATGGCAAAAATATTATGATATTTTTAATGGATGAAAAGCAATGTCTCCTATAACTACGTTTCACAACCTTTCGGATATATCTTTGGCATTTTCTTTACTATTAGCAATACGAGACCCGAACTGAAAAGCTCTCTTCGGAAAATTGGCCGTACTTTGAAGTCCTATCCGACGAGCAACTAGTCGTAACAGAAATTTATCACCTAATCCAACTGGCATTTGGTCCGTTGGATAACACCTGGAAATTCAAAATAGCACATACAAATAAATTACGTAATCGTGACACAGCTCACAGTTAATAGTCCCCCACTACTTGTTTCTTATTGACAATTGCAAAGTTGCGGCGTGATTAAATAATTCGGACAATTACGTACACCAGACTTTGAAGAGATAAAATTTTACGAAGTTTCGTAAAACTTTACAGGGATTTCGAAACAGTCCGCGGAATTTTATAGATTTGAAAAGATACTTTTTCATGAGACTTCAGAGAAGAATATTAGGACTTCAAGAGTAATCAGCCTCCTGGATTGCTCTATTTTTAAAACTAGCATAATCTGTGTTCGAATAGTTACCTCTCCCATGGCTTCAGGCTTTGAACGTATTTGACAAGATTCTCGTCTAAATATGGCAATCTAGATTGTCTCCCATGATCAGATACAATCCTATCATCTCGTCCCAAATTTCGTTCAGATATTCTTTCTAATTCAACATTCAATTCCTGCGTCAATGTTCCCCACCCTTTATGCTTCAATGTCGTTCTGTGCCTCATATATCCTCCGAATAATTCGTCGGCTCCCATTCCAAGGAAAAGTATTCTGCACGAAGATTCATACGGTGTTTCAGTCGGCGTTAATATACCTTTAGCTTTACTAGCAAACCATACTGCACAGCCCAAACTTTCGTCCAATATCGTGCGCAACGGATAAACGAGATTACAAATGTGGGATGAACGGTATTTCTGAAGTTCTGCTTGCGTTACATTCACCTGAAATAGTTTACCACAATATTCTAAATTTTGATTGGTTTCATAAATTTTCACAGGACTAACGAGCGCATACAGCATTGCAAAAACCGTGTTTATAATATATCAGTACAGACCTCTATAAAGTTCCAATTTCTGTTTGGGCAGATCCTCTCGAGTTCGGCCAGGGTTTGTTTTCCTGTTTTTCTGTCGGGTACATCGTAATTGATTGTGTTAATTTCCTTGGTGTAATTGAGATTTGGATTCATGATTTTCTCAAAGGCGACGTTTAGTAAATCGATATCTTCGCTCTCTGGGACAAATTGGTTAGCAATAACAGCTAAAATCGCAGAATCCAGTCCGCCAGAAAACAGTATTCCAATTTTCGCATGTTTACAGTTTACCTTTTCACCATTCAGATACAACCTCACGCAATTCCTGCAATAATCTGGCTTCTTTCTTACTCTAACTTCTATGGAGTTTTTCAAAAGCCTCAAAATATTTTCTACTCTTTGGTGGACCTCTTTATTTTCCAACAACTGATGCATTATCTCATTGAAACTTTTATCGCAATCAATGTTTCTCAAATATTCAAGATCTTTTATCTCCGGGTCTAGATGAAGGCTCGAATTATCAGTCACCGGCTGCACAATAGTTTCTTTAACGTCGATATCCATGTTCAAATTTGTCTCAAGGTCTTCAATGATGTCTGTAAATCTGAGATTCGGTTCCTTCCAGGGATAACAAGTTAGATTAAGCTCCTCGCTGTTCAAATCAGAGACAAAGATACCAATCGCAGGTACCTCCATGATATTTGACATGTTTTTATTCCCGACAGAACAAAATGTCAACGAATCTTTATCCTCGTTTAATTTCATCAACAGACTGTGCCTCCCGATCGAATCGCGACCAAAGTACAAACGGCTACTGGATTTATGGAAATATATGAAACTGTAGGGTCCCTGGATCTCCAACAGCGTGGCTATCACGTTTTGAGAAGAATTGAAACTTCTAAGTAGCATCAATGTGTCGCACTCCTCGTCACATGCCTGTGAAACGCAACAGACACCCTTCCTTTATTTTATCCTAGTTTACATCATCAACATTGCTTCGTCAAAAGTGATTTTTTCTAGACGAAGATTTAGCAAAAGGTGTTAACTCTTGCCTGCTGATATTCCAACTCACCAAATTCCCATTGAAAATATCCCCGTTCCAAAGCAGGATGTTTCCATCGCCATCTACACATGGCTGCATAACCGGGTGCGTCCCTTGCATCCATAATACACTTGCTGCAAAGTGTCCATCCCATTCTTTGGTCAGTTGTTGAAAAATTTCCATCGATCCATCTGGTCCTCTGGCATTCGTTGCATCTTTGCATTTCGTCCACTAAAATGAAATACTTATACATCAGTTGGCGCTGCTGGGAGTTAATACTATTAAATAGTTGTATCGGGAAGTTTAGTTATCCAGTACAGTCTCATTGTGCCCAGCAAAATTGGAGTATCAAAATCCAGGACTTTGCGAGGACTATTCCAGGAATTTTTTCACGACTAAAATATTGTGTGTTTGAGGTTAGTTTTTCCATATGATTTTTCGGTGGAGGAAGGAGTAAACATGATCTAGTTTCTAGGCCTACACCTATATTCTATTTTCAGATACCTTCGTATTGGGAAACTGAGGATTTCGATACGCAGTCTGGTGGTCTAAATTGCAACTAGCAATTGTAGGATAAACAACCAATGGGATCCTTAGAATCTCGATAGGCCAACTAGTGGCGAAAAATATAACTGCTGAGTGTAGGATAAATTTCCAAAGCCACGCCCATTCCAAGGATCCCAATAATTTCACCTGATGAAGCTTCTCGCATTATAAAGAGCTAAGCACTTAAAATCTGGACTAAACATCTCATGAAATCTTTTGCAATCATTGAAATCTGGAGTATACGAAAAAGTGACTCACTCCTTGTTGCTTCTTCGAGTCAATATTTATTTCAAGTCATGCACAAGAAATCACATTCTGAGTATTAAGAGACATAATTTGAAGCGAACAAAGAACAGAAAAGAAAAGAGTAAACAGCTCATAGCTCAAGACACAATTTTAATCATGATATTAGGAAAAGTTTTGTAATGAAGGCTGAGAATAATCTCTGTCACTTTCAGTTAATGGATTACTGCTTGGTTCCACTGTATGTAAGTATACAAGTGTATTATTCTCTATCCAGCTATGTGATATATTATTTTTTTCAGATCTCGTAACAGTATAGGCTTGTTCGTCTTAACTTACAGTTTCTACACTTTTTACACTCACCCAATAGGTGTAAGTTTCCAGTGAAAAGTGTAAAATTTGGTAAAAGTGTAAAAAGTTTAGCTAACTATAAGACGAACAAACCTATGTATCAGCAAGTTTTTGAGAAAAAAAAACTTATAAAAATTGTTATCATCCGGCATTCAGAAACCTGTCATGCATATCTTTTGTACAATACTGTATCAAGATAAACTATCCTGTATGTGTGTGTATGATATACGGTGAGAATTACCTCGTCACTTTTTAAACAAACTGTTTCTGAGTTATCATTCTTCTTTGAACGAGAAACGCAACAAAATATACCACACATCACGCTGTCACAACCCTTACCTAACCTAACATAACCTCGAACGCTTACGATTAGAACCAAACGTCAAACAAGAGCTGTGTTCGCGTTAGCTACACTTTCCACACTTTTCTTACACTTTTTACGCTTCTCCAATAGGAGGTGTGGATTTCTAGTGAAAAGTGTAAAATCTAGTGAAAGTGTAGAAAGTGTAGCTAACGCGAACACAGCTCTGGTGTGTGCGCGGCAGTGTTCCCAACCGTACGATAATTATCGTACATGTACGATAATTTCGTACTACCGTACGATGTACGATAGCGATTCACTATCGTACGTAAATGTACGATAATATTCAAATATTGTATGATATTTACGATAATTCCAAATATCGAGAGAAAATGGTGTTTTTTTTACTAAACAAAATAATTTTTTACAAATTATATCTTCAAAAATTCGCGCTCCCATTCGCGCGCATACAAAAGTTTGATAGATGTCTCGAGTTGCGTTCAGCCAAGCCAATCAGAGACTTTCGTCCCTTCTATTGGTCGATTGGTCCTCTCAGGGCTCAGGCTCTGATGTGCGCATCTTCGCACCATGTATACTACGTGTTGCACCATGTGTTAATACATGGGTATGTACTAAATGATGAAATTGAATAAAATTGAGTGTTGGGTGCAATATATGTTACGATAATATTGAGTTAATTATTATTTTTCTAAGAAATATCGTTTTTCTCAAATATTTGGAAATGTACGATAATTTTGGCCTGGGTACGATAATTTTACGCCCCTGGTACGATCAGCTCCACCTTTTAGGTTGCCAACGCTGGTGCGCGGTCGAGTTCTCATGTGTGCAATGTGGCAGGCACCGAGCTCCCATTGGTCTGATAAACGCACATGAAAATTAACCCTACTAGCTGCCCGCGAAACTCGACCAATGGGATGCTGGAGTTCAAAGCAGTGAGTCTACAATAAGATTTTGCTGGGTGACGTCAGGACCCCTATTCTGTAACTTTTCGTTGACGAAACGATCGGATCAGCTTCTTTTGTCTTGTTGTTGGTTGGTTTAGCATGAGAAATTTAACGAGTTGTATGTTTCATAATGCAAAAATATAATTCTACATAAATTATAAATGATTCGTGTATTTTTTGCAAGTAGGAAAAGGCCTCAGGATAATTTTAGTCTAGGGCGTTTTAAATACTTATTCTTCTTCTTCTTCTTCTTCTTCTTCTTCTTCTATTCTTTATGTTTATACAGGGCGTTTTAAATACGGCGATGTCCCTGTTCACAAGTCAACGCATCAACTTAGCATGATCAATATGGGTGTATGTTATTTTTTTCCCTTCGTTCATAATCGCCGTCCAAACGAACAAAATCGATCAAACCAGTAGTGGATCTTCAATTCATTTTTAAGGCTCCGTTCCAAAACGTCACCCAGGTGCTCTCAAGTGTGTCTTTATCCTTTCTTCACCCATGACAATAGAGAGAGATACAGCATACCCGAGAGCACCCAGGTGACGTTTCGGAACGCAGCCTAGGATGCCCGGAATGAGCTTCAGAATTCGGAGAACAAAATGCAAAACATTGAAAACCGTGCGATAGGAGTGCATAATAAGGAATATTGCTACTGCAATATCCTCTACTGACCAGTCACGGTGTAGAAATGCATGAAACTGGAATATTTCCCTTTTTGTCAGTTGTCCATTCCAACGTTGACTGAATAATATAATATCCAGTTAACGATTCCAATCTTTACTTCTTCACAACCCGAACGCAGCCGGTCAGAGCATTTTTTGAGAAGTTTTAAATAGTTAGCTTGCAATCCCGCCATGACAATATACAGAGGGCGCTACCGGTTTGAAGAGTTTGATCTACACTTTGGTCTACACATATGCATCCATACGTGACTGCCACCGTTATGTAGATCGCGCATACACATGCACATTGCATATCAGTATATCGGGGCAGTTTGGCGTAAGTTGGTGTAAGTTAACAATAAGCCTTAACTGCAAAGGTATGTATGACGGGATAAGACCTTTGGAATCGGTTTAATCGCAGCTCAAAGTAACGTCGCTCGCTTATCGAGTACCGATAGTAATAGCCGTCTTTGATAGTAGCAAGAATAATTGTTGGAAGCAATTCGAGAGTGTGGTATAGTTTAGAAAGTTATCAAACGCTAAGAAATGATTGCAAATACGGGGTAAGTAGGCAGACAGATACTTTCAAACCTGTTGACAATTAACAATAATCAACTCCAATTACTTTTCCTAGTTTAAATAAGTACAGAAAAAATGAACCCAAAAAGTCTTTTGTAGAATTCCATACGTTTATCATGGGGAAAAGGACCTATTTTAATTTCAACAATTGGATTATCTTCTTCCTTTTATAATTAACGTTGTCATATTATCCCAGAAAACTTGCTGGACGCACAATCTTTATTACGGGAGCTTCGAGGGGAATTGGAAAGCAAATAGCATTGAAAGCAGCTCAAGATGGTGCGAACATAATTATCGCTGCAAAAACAGCAGATCCTCATCCCAAGTTACCTGGAACTATTTATAGCGCTGCCAAAGAAAGTAAGTATGTAAATAATGTGGAAAGATTCCAGCATATTCATGTGTAATGTAATTCTTTTCATTGCAGTGAGCGTAAAATCCGTTTTTACAGCTTGTTCTGCTTAGATAAAATCAGATTTTACGCAGACTGCATCGAAAAATATCATTCCCAACACGGGTGTGACACTTTATACCCTTGATACGAAATATACTATTATCCTCAACTTTTGTTATACTGAAATGAGTTTGCTCAGTGATCTTCGCGGTAATGAATTGCCACAACTATATGTCAATGTCAATTGAAGTTGCAAAGCTTCTCAAGACATTGAGACAAGCAAGTAACCGATTTACTCATTTTTTTCTCAGTTGAAGCTGCAGGCGGTAAAGCTTTGCCATGTATCGTAGATGTGAGAGACGAAGCTCAGGTTATTTCGGCGGTTGAAAATGCGGTAAAACAGTTTGGCGGTATAGACGCACTAATTAATAATGCCAGTGCTATTTCTCTGACCAGAACTCTTGACACTGAGATGAAACGATATGATTTGATGCACAACATCAATACAAGAGGAACATTTCTTGTGTAAGATTCGATTATCATCGTCACATTTTCAGCTGAATAGATTTCTAGAATTTATTCATTTCTTTTGACAACAAACAGCAAATCATGCCTCTCGAAATTTGATTCTTTAGATCCAAGGTATGCATTCCGTATTTGTTGAAAAGCTCAAACCCTCACATTGTCAACATAAGCCCTCCGCTCAACTTGGCACCTCATTGGTTCGGCCCTCATGTGTCTTACACTATGGCTAAGTACGGTATGTCAATGTGCGTTCTTGGGATGGCTGAAGAATTCAAAGCTGATGGAATTGCTGTCAATGCAGTTTGGCCAAAGACCGGTAATTCGAGAATTAGATTTTATACAATTTGGAGGCCTAACATTATTACTCACACCCATTTTTCGTTACAGCAATACATACTGCAGCTATTGAAATGTTGGCGGGACCAGAATCGAGCAATCACAGTCGTAAACCTGAAATCGTTGCTGACACAGTTTACAGTTTACTTTGCAAGGACTCAAAGTCCGTGACTGGACAGTTTTTCGTGGACGAAGACTACCTCAGGTCCGAGGGAGTCACGAACTTCACACAGTACGCCTGTAATCCTGGTAATCCCAGATTTTCCATGGAAACACATCACTGCATAGATACAACACATACATATTTTGTTTTGTCTTGACATTTGCATTTTTATTTTTTTGGCGTTTCTCAATCGTATTTTCAACAAACCTGAGCAGGAGATAAATGGTCCCATTTCATCTCACTATTTTCGTTGAAAGCTGAAATCAATCTGAATATTCGCATCACTCAGTTAAACGTTGTCAAATTTTGCTAAACATTATGCGGATGAAAACTTTTCAGAATACGCAGACAAATTGATGCGAGATTTCTTCTTGGATAGTGACTCTGACACAATACTGTCAAGTTTCGCAAAAGGAGGTGTAGTCAAAGAGTCACTCGACTGGACTGCGAATAAAGATTCCAAAGTGACTGACTCCGGTAGTAGTAAAGTCGCAGAGATATTCACAGCCATTCAAGCAAACCTTGGCAGTGATCTAGTGAACAAGACTGGCGCAATATTTCAGTTCAATGTTAAGGGTAAAGACTAGAATTCTTTGACAATTTCGCTCGGCATTTTACTGCTGATTATATTCTACCGTCAACTCTTGAAAATTGACAAATTTGAATAAGAAATCCATGTCATGTTCTTCTAGGAGACGAAGCTAGCACGTGGTTTATTGATCTCAAAAATGGTAAAGGTACGGCCGGCAAAGGTGAACCTGGTCAACCGGCTGACGCTACACTTACGATGGACTCGAAAAACTTTTTCGCAATGTTTACTGGTAATTGAGTACCGCATTTTTCATTCAGAAGAAAAGTTTGCTAGCGTTTGAATATTCTTGATAACTGTTGCTATGATCAATAGAAAATTGCAGTTGCAGTGCATTCCGTGTATAAATACTAAGTTTATAACTCTATGTATTGAAGTGTATTTTCCATTCTAGGAAAACTGAAGCCAGCGGCAGCTTTTATGACCGGCAAGTTAAAAATTTCTGGTAATCTTCAGAAGGCAATGAAATTAGAAGGCTTGATGAACAATTTAAAATCGAAACTTTGAATATAGGAACACTTGTCGATTCCAATTTCAATGACACAAGAAGATACACCGCTTGCGCAAATGAAATCACATCGTAATGCAATACGATATGAATCTAGGCCGATTAAAGGAATAATGAAAAATACTTCAAGAAATGAGAGCGGATTGTTTTTGAAGGAATAAAATGAATCCGTAAACAAATAAATGAATCAATAATATTAAAAGAAATATTATAAATCATATATTATTGCACACGCATGTAATATCTACATATCTATTTTTTATACATCAAATGTGGTTGGAATTGTATTTTATCAACGAATAAATCGTTTTGTTATTATTGGTTTTCTGTATATTTGTTATATTGTTTATTTATTACCTATAACATTTCTGGTTTGAGAAGACTAGATGAATCTTTGTCTACTATATTATAATTACCTATATTTACAAACTACAATATTATTCCATACGCCACGAAACTTCAATCATAATACGGATTTACTAGTCGTTGGAAGTAATCTTGTCGTTATAACTTTTGTCTGTTCATAAATACCGAAGAATATGAAACCACCAAGAGTTATCCAAGCCACACGTGGTGAAATACCAGCAAATAGCCTGTGGAATTTTAGTCGGTTATTAGCATTGAGCGAAAAATATATTTAGTATCATATTATGAAGGATAGGCTGATAATTAATTGATTGATTAAAAACAGTCTTCAAAATGTTCCTAACAACACGATACTGCAAGATTTGTAATGAAGATCAGACTAAATTTTTAACATAAACGATATTTCACTACCATTGAGTTAATGAATAGTACTTGTACCCTTGGATGCCGCGGTCTCTGTACAATGATCTGAGCATCGATGAGATCTTCAACTCTGAACTACCAGCAGCTACACTAGAAAGCATTATTCTGGTTTTTGCTACATCTAGTGGCGTAGTTGCAGCGGCTGCAATACCACCTGAAAAAATAGTTTCTCTCAGTCAGGAAACACGATAGATTTAGACCTGGTGGCCCGAGACCCTGCGAGTCATGGAGGTCCTGAATATATCCTGAAATTTTCAACTGCAAAATACTGCGTATTTCAGCGTTCAGAATGTGAACTATTTTCACTTCAAAAGCCATATTCTGAATTGGTGAACTTTTAATTTTGTTCAAATTAATTGAAAATAAAGTAATAGAACAGCTTTCATGAAACCAAGTCTTTTTTGCTTTTTCATCCACCGAAAAATAAGGTGAAAAGATTATCCTCGAAACACCATCTTGTAGTTCGGAAAAAATTCCAGAATTCATAGAAAAGTCCTGGATATTGATATTCTGATTGTGCTGGACATCATGTCAGGGTAAAGATTGAATGATAAACTTGATATCATTTGGGGCAGTGAATGCATACCTGAAACCGCCCCGCAAACAGCTCCTTCCCATGGTTCTAGAGCCCTGTTAACTTTCTGCCTCCATATATCTTTAAAATATTCCCATATTGGAAATTGTAATAGACTGAATGGCATGTCTCTTAAAACGGTACTCCAGTAACCTCGATATAAAAGTTTAATACCCAGTCTTCCCTGGGTCGATAATAGTGCTTGACTTCTTTGCTTCGTGACTTCAACAGGTACTCTTATCAGACAAGCTACCTACAATTGTAGAATTCAGCTCTGTACATGCAACGATTTACGATTCTGAAATTTCTTCATCTTAAATTTTGTGGATAAAAGAAATTTCCGAATCTTATCCTACGGAGCATTGCCCAAGGAAAATCACCAGCTTTTAAGCATTTCAACTGTTCCAACAGTATTCTTCATACCCTGGCGATAAATTTTCGATGAAATGAAGAGGATTTTTTGATTGTTAGTATGAGCAGGACTAATTTGTCTTGTTTATCCCATAGTTATTGCTTGCGTTGTACAAGAGGTCAAAAATGAGAAGATTACCTTAACGTAAGTTGTTAGCTACTTATTGAATTGCTAACAGCAGTTCAAATTCAAAACAGTGAGCCAGTCAATGCCAGGCTATCTAATGATCTATAGTCCTTACCGTTTCACTTAACGCAGCAGCACCCATGTAAATGAGGAAACGATGTTTTTCGGCAACTCTTGGCTTCGCGAATTCTTTTATGCCGTCATAAGTTACAAAAAACAATGCAGCTGAAAGATTCAAGGAGGAGATTGTTACTAGTAAAATATGAATCCGGAATAAGTGATTGAATAATTGAGGCAAGCATGTAACGTGTGTTGTTTACAGATCTTGAAGACTCAGGAAACTACCTGTTGGAGCCGAACCAAGTATAACTGGTTTGATTCCCTTATACAATCCTTTAAAGCCACCGGATTGTAGGAATCCATTCTGACTTTGAAGTCGAGTCTTCAATGTATCCAGAGGAAACAATGCTACATCGACAAAAGTTCCCGCTGCACCTCCGGACTATAATTTAAACGAAAAATTCTATTTAGGATATCTTTCCAAGCATTTCTATTGCACCGATTTTATCTCTGCTCCAAAATACCAGTTTCGTACTTACTATAAGCGATGTGAAGAAGACATTTCTGGGATTAGGTACGGTCATATTTTATTTTTATTTTGTCAGCAAAGAATCATTCGTAATTTATAGCCCAGCTATCTATAAAGCGTTAAATCTAACGTGAGATTATTCATAGAAATTTATGTATATACCGGTTCTAATTTCTGTACGGACAACAATCAGCAAATTTTGAGGTTACGAATTAATTTCTAGCGTTCAAAATGCGTGCCTTTACCCTAGATTCATAGAATAAGTTCTATGCCCAAATTACGTGAAACGAGCATTTCGTGAGAAATTTAAAAATTTTCATTTATTGGTTTTCGTGTTCGATGTCATTTTGCTCTTTGATCAATCTTATAGCATATTCGACTGGGCTACACCGAGCTACACTGGTGTAGTGTAGCTATCTCCATCCTCTTTCTTTTCTATAAGGAAGAGAGAGACAAAGATGGCTACACTACACCAGTGTAGCTCGGTGTAGCCCCAGTCGAATATGCTATTATACGTCTTCTTCTTCTTTTTTTTCCTTTTCGATTGGCTATCTGTTTTAGAACGTATGTCTTATAATAAGCAAATAAGCAATAGATGTTTATTTCGTACCATAGAATGTGGAGATCAATTGGAGATTATGGCCGTGTTCGGGGAGCGCGCTTAAAGCGCTTTAAAGCGCTGAAAATCAAGAAAGAGAGAGACGGAGCTTGGGGAAATCAAGAAGTGTGACAGAGACACAAGATTACTGACAGCGCTAAAAGCGACTCCCCGAACACGGCCCTCGAAACATCATGGGCCTAGGGTTGCTTCTTATTGGCCAATAGGTACGTGCTTCAGCAATAGGACCAATCGGATCATGGAAAGCGTAGCGGATATGAAAAAACATCATAATTTGAACGGCAGCAGCTTGTATTATTATGAGTTTAATAACTTCTTCAGCTTTATGAGGTCGAAAAAACTGAACTGAATTTCAATAAATAACCGGTTGGTATTTGACAAGCTGACTAAATTTCACATAATTCAGTAGTTATTAATTTTATGGTCACAAAAAAATTATCCGAACAACTTAGTTCCATAAGAATTCATAAAAATCTATCGGAAAATTTTCAAAGGAATTCACAACGAAAGATTTCTTTTATCAGGTGGGTCGTATAGCTTGTGAGCGTTCACGGTATTTGAAGATCTAATGCAGTGCTTACACTTTGACCATCTATGTAGAGTGGATGTACAAAAAAGTTTAGTAATAATTAAGTTGACAGCAAAGTCCGCACCAGCATTACGAAACGTTATACACGTTGTATATAGTCTAAAAATAATAAATCCAGCTGATATTGCAGAAACAACTAACTGGCTCACGCTCATTATTTAGCTCTTAATAGTTTAGGAGTGTTCTCGAAATTGATGAATCAATTTATAGTTTATACTGTATAATGCAAGCAAGAACTTCTGTCCTAGACACTAATGTTTCCTGTTTATACTTATATTCTTCATAAACGCCACAGCTAATAATGTTCTATGTACATACAACATTGCTAATTCTTGATTAATATAGTCTCTTTGATGGCAGGGAGAGTGAGTTCTCTGTATAACAACGTACATCATAGTAAATAGTGTATATTAGTTACATTCGAATTAATGATTTCATCGCTTAGTTACCAAATATTTATTGCATACACAACGGAAGGAATTAGTCATATTATTAGTACTCAATAACACACCTCTGATATCCTCATTATTATTTCTCGATTAAAAATTCGAAAAATCAATGTTATATTGAGCACGTATTATATCTACAGCTACAGTACATAATACATTGTCAAAAATACAAGATATGTTCCGAGCAATGAATTTTTCGAATTAAAATACGATTTTCTTAAGCATAACAATAATAACAACACGCTCATTAATTATTAACACGTTTGTTGTCAGGAGAATAGGTGCTGCTCATCACCAAGGATTTGCTACAGTATAGACAAAGCTAATATGTAGTTTCCAATAAATATTAACACATTACGAGGCTGTCTACATTTACAGATCGATGTATACCTGTTATTTTCATGCCTGGACTTATTAGATTGGAAAACATTGAATTCGTGATTACACACATAGTTTGTTCAGCTTTATAAAATTGATACAAGCTGGGGCTGGTTCAGAATTCCGAAATTTTAAAGCTCCGAACAGTCGAATTTCCGAATTTATTCTAAACGATTTCGAATTTTCAAAAAGACTAAAGTTTAGAAAATAAAAATTCCGAATGGTCGAAATGTAGATAGCTCAAGGCTCCGACAGTCCGATGTTCCGAAAGTCCAAAATTCCGAAAGATCGAACATGTTCTTAACGTGTCGACTAAACGACGTGCGACGGCTTGATGTTCAAGTTTCGGATTTTTTGCCTTTCGGATCATTGAGCTTTCAGAATTTTTTAAATCGGTTACATGGACTTTCGGTGAAATACCCTTTCTGAACCCTGTGAGTTCGTTGCACTAAAATTCGGAAATTTGGCCGTTTGGAGCTTTGAAAATTCGGAACTTCGAACCGGCCCCTACAAGCTATGTAATCACTTCTCGATTTCCATATTTGGTTGAAGATTACATGCTTGAAAATTAAAGTACAACAAGTAGAACTACAAGTTTTTTTTAACTAGAGCTAGTATGTAAAGCAGAAAATAATTGAAATAAATACAAAATCACTTCAATACCCTTTCAACAGTTGATGTTTTAATGGTGTGCAAGTATGGAACGAATTATAAAATAATGACAATCTAATTACACAGTTTTAAGACCTGAACTATAATTAATGTTAATTTACATCGGAGGAGAAATATTTACAGATTTATATATTTTTATTCCTACTGGTAATATTGTTTGACAATAATTTTAATATGTGTCTATAGAAATGTTAGAAAATAATAATAATAATAATAATTACATATGCATATTTATATAGGTATATATGAATATACATATATAAAATAACTTTTGTGTCCTAATTTAATGTCAAGTTTTGTAAATATCTCTTTTAACCATAGTCACACTTGACGCTGTCACAATTCGTGCTCCAAAAAAGACAGTTTCCAATGCCGCTGTAACAGATCAGGAATACAGCGGCAAGAAATACAACGCTGCAAATGGTGCACGGTTTTCTTTCGAGGAAAAATCCAATCAAGTATAGAATCATGAACATCACATGAGTCTGAAGTAATGCAGGATTCACCGGTTTTGGTATAAGTAAAACCGGAATCAACCATTGTAAACAATACATGATTGTTTATTGATAGCAATAAATATCCACCTTGATACATAAATTCTAGTCGATCACTTTAACTATGATTAATTTGTTCCACGGGGGATTTACGTTGTGTCGCGCATTTTTTGTTTTTCTTCAGATTCATCAGTTGTTTAAGAGTCCTGTTAAGCGTGGTTCAACGAGTGGGTAATTGAACGGTAATTGCCATTCGCAATTGTCATTTGTCACAGCTTCCAATTATGGACGGAGAATATTTTATGGCTGACTTCGGACGTGACGATCATTCATGAATACATAGCGGAACATGAATCACTCAATTTTTATTTAATACTAAAATTAGATTATATTTTATAGACTTTAGTAGGTTTGAATACTGATAATAGGTCTTGGGATTGTTCTATTCCACGATTAACGCGTAGTATCTTGACATCACGTGTTAACTTTATTCAAGCATGGTTATGATTACAAGTCCTCCATAGTTGAAATTGGTTGGAATTCTTTTACTTTGCGTTCTGAAATCGCATGTTAAATTGCCAGAAGCGTATAGGTAAAGGTGCCTTTTCATTTGACGCAAGACGCTACGAAACGCGTTTCTCTTTTCAAGGCTGGCGTCCCATGGTCCGGAATTTGTTCCGTCTCTACGAACCCGGAATCTAGTTACTTTTCAAGCGCCAATCAGAGGCGTTCTGGACATTTCGTTCCGCGTGCGCTACCAGTATTTGCGAACTGTCATGGTGCCGTCCCATGTAGGCCCGGATCGCCGGAATCCGGAATCACGGAACGGAACGCAGACGAAATCTAGTAGCTTTCCGAATCCGTTCCGGGTCTTGAAAAACCCTGCCGTCCCATGTACCAAAATTGCACGGAACGACGGAACGGAGCCGATCCATATTTGTGCTATTCGGCTTTATTTGTCTGTTTAGGATCAATTTTTGTATCAATATATGTAATTTATTTAATTAGCTTCTATGTAAGATTAAATTCTGTAACTATAATTGATTATTTCATCAAATAAAAGTTGACGTTCCGGCATTCCGTTCCGGAATTTGGGTACATGGGACGCAGGGAAATGCAAATAGACGGAACGGAACACGGAACTTGTGTATACTTCTACATGAACATAACCCTGCAAATTGTAGAAAGACGCGTGTGTAGATACAAATTTGATGATGGATCCTCAATTGTGTCTATTAATGATGATTCGGTTATTCAAGACTTCCAAAAGTGCATCAATTTCTCGAAGCAAAATTATTTACGACTATAATTTATGGATACCGGACGGATCCACCATTCCGTGAAAATACGACGGAATAAAATTAGCGGAACGCGGATTCTAGTGACTTTTCCGTTCATTCCGTTCCGTGATTCCGGATTCCGGCGATCCGGGCCTACATGGGACGGCACCATCAAAGGTGATGAAAAACACTTTTCAATAAAAATTTTCAATTTTTCGAGAAATACAGTTTTGTCTTATTCATGAGCAATCAAAATGCTTAGCGATTTTTTTTGCAAACTAAGGCCATTTTTTAAATTCTGAAAAAATATGATCACATTCCTTATTCAATTCTGAAGATGGCGAAATTTTGAAATTGATGAGGCGACTTTTCTAAATATTTTTTTTACAATTATTTGTTCGGCGCTGCGTCAGGTTGCCGCGCTGCGCGCCTCGCGACTACCGCGTCGTACGGGGATCGGCCAATTAGTCCAGTCGGAGTCGACTTAACTCCTATTCTTTCTGAGTACAGTTATGCCGATTTTTTTGTAGGTAGATTTGACCTCGACAAATAAGCCCCTGATTTTGAAACATTGTTTACAAGCTCCTAAAGCTAAAAGCATCTGTTACATATTCCACCCTATTCCATACTCCTCTATGCTCTCCCCTGGTTAAAATTCCATCAGAAACCTACAGAATATTGAACCAAAATGTATAGGAACTCGACGAAATTCTGTCCGCTGTATCTGCACAAGTGACCCAACATTTAATTTCTATCAGCTCCTATCAGCTTTATGTACGCATCACTATGAATTTCAAACCGTATCTATTGGAATTCTGACTGCTTTACGGCATCTATCCGCAATAGCGTGTACAAATTCTATCAGCATCTGTCCGCATCCGCTCTTCACAACGAGCCACCCGCTTCTGACTGCAATTACAGAAAGCCCGTCTATTCGCACACTGAAAGAAAAATATAGTTACAATTACAATTGCCACAGTTATCTTTACTATAAACTTTGGTGAAATATGGCACCAACCCAATTTTTATAGTCACAGAAGCCCTGAAAAATATCGTGATTGTTACATAATATTATAGTAGACGTCACATAACTAACTAACTATACGCAAATAGTTAACGTTGCTATGTGTTTTATGGTGCCGTCCCATGTAGGCCCGGATCGCCGGAATCCGGAATTACGGATGGGAATGGATGGAAAAGTCACTAGAATCCGCGTTCCGCTAATTTCATTCCGTCGTATTTTTACGGAATGGTGGATCCGTCCGGTATTCGCAAATTATAGTCGTAAATAATTTTGCTTTGAGAAATTGATGCACTTTCGGAAGTCTTGAATAACCGAATCATCATTAATAGACACATTTGAGAATCCATGATCAAATTTGTATCCACACACGCGTCTTTCTACAATTTGCAGGGGTTATGTTCATGTAGAAGTATACACAAGTTCCGTATTCCGTTCCGTCTATTCGCATTTCCCTGCGTCCCATGTACCCAAATTCCGGAACGGAATGCCGGAACGTCAACTTTTATTTGATAAAATAATCAATTATAGTTATAGAATTTGATCTTACATAGAAGCTAATTAAATAAATTACATATATTGATACAAAAATTGTATCTAAACAGACAAATAAAGCCGAATAGCACAAATATGGATCGGCTCCGTTCCGTCGTTCCGTGCAATTTTGGTACATGGGACGGCAGGGTTTTTCAAGACCCGGAACGGATTCGGTAATCCACTAGATTTCGTCTGCGTTCCGTTCCGTGATTCCGGATTCCGGCGATCCGGGCCTACATGGGACGGCACCATTACACTATAATCTATGTGTTCGAAGGACAATATATTATGGCTGTGTAGGTCAAATTTTATATTCAACTATGCAATACGAATCGCTGTATTGACGTATTATAAAATCGCTAGTTCCAATTATACTATTTGCTTAACTATTTGGACATAGTAAAGAGTACAATATACCCTAGCAACCAAAAACAAGGCTGCTGTGCGGAAAAAAATAAATTTAGCTCGTTACAATGAATTTATAACATTGTAGGATGCGTCGAGAAACACCTACTAATTGCATTTAATCGCATATTAATACAAAGTAAGGATTTTTAGATTAGAAAAACATCGCATCATTTTCGCCGGGATTCGATCCGGGACGCACGCATTCGCTCGCATTACTAGTCGCACGCTCTACCGACTATACGCTAAACTATTTATTGAAATCAGTAATCACCTTTGAAGGCCCGGCCACGCTCAAATCGGATCGCAGTCGCAAACGCAAACGCAGTGATCTGACGCTCCTGATTGGTTGTTGAAAAAATTTGTCCAAAGCTAAGCCAATCAAGAGCGTCAGATCACTGCGTTTGCGCTTGCGACTGCGATCCGATTTGAGCGTGGCCGGGCCTTGACCACGGTGTAAGAATAAGAGGTGGGTCAACTGCCGTATACTCCCCGTGTAGAGCTCTGTGATTATTATGCGGCAGTACGGCGAAAATCCGCCAGGGGCCTCATGCGTCGGAAAGGGTGGGTAAACCCATAGACATAGAGCATGGACTGAGCATTCCCTATACTGCCTGTGGTAACGCCAAAAGTGAGAGAGAAGGGTAATACACGCGGCCAATCTCTGTCTCTGTCTAAGCATTTGACGTTGTTGGTTAGAAAGAAACAGATTTGGCCGCGTGTGTTACCCTTCTCTCTCTACGGACCGAGCGATTTTCGGCCCGAATGCGCAGTCCATGCTCTATGTCTATGGGTAAACCCGTGGGGTAAACACGGTGTAAACAATAATGGCGTCGATCTAGCAGACAGTATTTGTATTATGAGTAATTACTTTGTTATTATCCCACACATTTATTAATATGCATCCTTTTCGTGGTTTATTAGGTGTGGTCACCTTTTTTTTTGCTGCGAAAGCTCACCGGTTTATTTGATTTTCAGTAATACACTATCGCGATAGTCACATGAATTCATCGTACAATTATTTTCTTTTCGTGGCGTAACATATTTTTAGATGCATCACCACGTGAATAATAACGTGCACTTGTCATCTTCGGCAGCAGATTTTATTTTTCACACGTCAAACGTCAAACTTTTGTGGATACCGTGAATACTGTCTGCTAGATCGACGCCATTATTGTTTACACCGTGTTTACCTCCGTGTTTACCCACCCTTTCCGACGCATGAGGCCCCTGGCGGATTTTCGCCGTACTGCCGCATAATAATCACAGCGATTAGGGCCAGTGGAACCACCTCTTATTCTTACACCGTGCCTTTGACTATGGGTGCGTTCCGATATTGGCTTGAAGCGCTGTCAGTAATCTTGTGTGTCTGTCACACTTCTTGATTTTCCCCAAGCTCCTTCTCTCTTCCTCTAGATTTTCAGCGCTTCAAGCTAATATCGGAACGCACCCTATATAACCCTGGACTGCTAACGCTAACTTCAGGCGTGTTGTCAGGATGTGGCGCTACAGGCAGTCAACGGTCGAGTTCAGAACTACTGAGTTTAACTGTTTCGCTATTGTTTTATCACCCGTATCTTTCTTCAAGTCACTTCACTCATAACCTCAAATTTCTCTGAAGTGAAAATCTTCTCATATCGCTCTGTTATTATTTTTATCCGGATACTGATTTCAGAATACCGAGATACGAGAATTAAAAAAAAAAAAAATTACCTTCACGGGCCAATAAACAATTCGTAAAAATTACATTGAAACCAATTTATTACCCTATATTCCTGCATATAATATTAAGAACTTACGTAAACGTTTCCTAGATTTTCGTAACTCATAATATGCGTCATTTATTAAAAATTTTTACTATTCCGACATTGATCAATGATATTATTTAGTAAACTATTCTTATTTTGTCCTGTGTTCATCCAAAATACTAAGTACTCATTCAAATTTCCCGCGGAATTGACTGCCGAGAAGTCCAAGGAGTGGGGTAGATGTTGGAAACATCGGCTCCGCATACGGCTTATGGGAATAGTTGGGGGCATTAGCAGTCCAGGGTTATATAGTCAAAGGTAATCACTTTTTCCTATTTATTCTGAACTCGGCATCTGTCTCAATGATATCAATGTTTTAATGCAGCTAAGATATCTGATTAACTGAACATCTGAGTTCCAAATATCTTTTTAATTCCACTTCTTACCCAGAGTTCCAAAAGTTCTCAACTGTAACGCTTACAATAAATATGTAGTAATATCTATAACAATATAGTCTCTCTTACTATTTTCATAGTTTACATTTAATCTCACTGTCGTCATATGGTACGGCGAACCATTTTCTAGTAAATACATCACTATAAAAATGAGTTGTCTCCACTCTGAAATGTTAACTATGTTATTATGGAAGCAATACGTGTTGCAATCATAACTGTGAACATAAGCAATAGGGGTGTGCGGGTACCCGATTTATTCGGGTACTCGGTGCTCGGGTCGGGTCGGGTACTCGTCGAGTCGAGATTTTTTCGTCACCCGAAATTTTCGGGTACTCGAATCGACCCGAATACTCGAACAGTTTCGGGTACCCGAATGTTTTCGAGTACTCGAATTTTTTCGGGTACTCAAATTTTTTCGGGTACTCAAATTTTTTCGGGTACTCGAATTTCTTCGGGTACTCGAATGTTTTCGGGAACTCGAATGTTTTCGGGTACTCGAATGTTTTCGGGTACTCGAATGTTTTCGGGTACTCGAATGTTTTCGGGTACTCGAATGTTTTCGGGTACTCGAATGTTTTCGGGTACTCGAATGTTTTCGGGTAATCAAATGTTTGAGAGTACTCGCTTGTTTACCGGCACTTAGCTCGGGTACCCGTCGGGTTTTTAAAGAATGTCTCGATGCATCCATGTCGTTGGGTAATTCTAATTTAGTTGAGCATTGACTATGACTTCCAATTTCAATTTCTGTATTATTTACTAATTTAGGCAGTACGGTTAAGAGACTAGCAATAAGGACTAAGATGCGGGATGTATTTGAAAAATGCATTGATCTGTCCATGAATTTATTAAATTATATGACTACTTGTCATATAATTTAATAAATTCATGAACAGATTATTACATTTTTATTTTTTGAATACATCCCGCATCTTAGTCCTTATTGTTAGCTACTAACCGTACTGCCTAAATTAATAAATAATATAGAAATTGAAATTGGAAGTCATAGCCAATACTCAAATAAATTTGAATTACCTAACGACATGGATGCATGGAGACATTTTTCTAAAACCCGGCGGGTATCCTATAGCTAATTGCCGGTAAACATGCAAGTAATCTGAAACATTTGATTACCCGAAAACATTCGAGTACCCGAAAACATTCGAGTACCCGAAAACATTCGAGTTCCCGAAAACATTCGAGTACTACCCGAAAAAATTCGAGTACTCGAAAACATTCGAGTATTCGGGTCGATTCGAGTATCCGAAAATTTCGGATACTCGACCCGACAAAAATAAAAATTACTCGACTCGACCCGACCCGAGAAAAAGGTCTACCCGCACACCCCTAATAAGCAATTATGTACACTCATAGTAGGAGTATAATTCACCATAAATTTGGGTACCTTAACAATAAAAATAGTTACGAACCGTTGACCATACATGATGTCTACCTATACAAGTGTCGCCAGGGAAGCATCGCTATAAGTTTTGGTTATTGTTAACATGTATGTATTGCTGCCATTACTCTAGCAAATATTGTACTGTAGACGATAACTATGGTTATTTTTCACATGTGTACCTGTAACTATATCGCAGTACTTCCGATTACAATATCATTGTTATAACGACTATAAATATGATTTGTAGAACAATAAAATTTTAACCATGTTGTATTGTGACAGTTACATCGCGGTTTTCTCTCAGTGCATCTGTACGCATCGCTGAGCGGCATCCGAACCCGTCTGGATCCATCCGCCATTGCATGTACAAATTCTATTGGCCTTTATCCGCGTCCGATATCCACAACGAGATATCCGCTCCTGTCTGGAATTGCGTACACAAATTCTATTGGCCTCTATCCGCGTCCGATACTCACAACGAGACATCAGCTCCTGTCTGGGATTGCGTACACAAATTCTATCGGTCTCTATCCGCGTCCGCTACCCACATTGAAACACCCGCTTCTGACTGCAATTACAGACAGCCCGGCTGTCCGCATCTATACGCATCGCTGAGAGGCATCCGAACCGATCTGGATCCATTGCGTGTACAAATTCTATCGGCCTCTCTCCGCGTCCGATAAAAACAAAAAAAAAAAAAAAAATCGATATTTTTTTTACACAGTCCAATACAGTCGACCATCCCAATAAGGCCGCTTCCCCAGGTGAGCACGACGAGCAGTTCCCCCACTCTCAAGCAGATAAGGCGAGCTCGAATTTTATCCGAAAATATTCTCAATAAGGCCGCTCGACGCACTGGCTTTTTACATATACTTTTGAATGCAAAATCAGTATTTAGATATGCACGAGGTGCCGGCCTTATTGAGAATAGTTGCGGTGTAAACATCGCCGGCGAGCGCGACGGTTCGGAGTGGGGGAACTAGGATTCGCAGAAAAACTCTTCCCCTTACCGCGTTTCCCCTTACCGGCCTTATTGAGAGGGTCGACTGTATTATACTTCACTCCCGGTTATGTGTACCTATACATGTTACTCTCCGTCCAGGTGAGTGTTTATGTAATGTAGACTTGAAAGCAAATGAAAAACGTTACCGGGCGTTCGATTTCGCTCCCGCCGTGGCAGGCCTTTATTCAGCTATCTCTCATGCACTCGCACGACTATATAGGTAACGCGTGTTTCATTTTTCCCTGAAGTTAGGCATCTGTTTAGGATACGGCGTCAGCCTTTCAGAATTCATTCAAAGTTTAATTTCACATCAATTCGCAGTTGTTTATTTTTTGTACAAAATAGTGCATATGATTACACATAGCAAGGTCGGCGACTTACAAAATTTCAAAGTGTGGAGTAACTCAGGTGTCGGGGGGGGGGGGGGGGGGGGGGGGGGGGGGACGACTCACCACATTTTTTCTTAAAGTTCAATTAAGTAGTTTTTCCGAAGTGCAATAGTCCGAATATTGTTTTACAGGATAAACGTATTCATCAATATGATCGAGATTTGAATCTGCTAGGGGGCTCGCAAGCGTTGATTATAGGGAAATATAATATGGTTATTTTCGAAAAATTTTGTATACTTGTTTTTATCAAGAGATTTTCAAAATCCATTAAAAAATTTTAATTTTGAAACAAGGCCTTTAGGGTGTGGAATATCCACACGGTGGGCATTCAGGGTGTGGAGTGCTCCACACCATCCACACAAAAGTCGCCAGCGCTGACACATAGCTGTACAGAAACAAATCAAATGTTCTCCTTTATCTGTAAACTACCCATGCGTGCATGTACCATTGGCCCAGGTCTCGGCCATGCCTGGCCGAAATGTCGTCGAGCGTTGGAACAGACTAAAACAACCAAGCGTGGGCCACGCTTGGATATGATAACATAAGGCCGAGAATGGGCCGCATGTTCTGCCAATCCTTGGGCCAAGCTTGTTTTAACCCATATTTCCATTTCTGGGAAATTACTTACCCATGTGGGTATGTACCATTGGCACAGCCTTCGACCGTGCTGGGCCCAAATGTGGCGAAACATTGGCATACACAATGCCACCAGCCATGGGCCGATAGTGGGCCGAGTGTCTTGCCAATACTTTCTCCAAACTGGCCGTTTTGTTTATATATTATTTCAACGACAAAACATGATAAAAAAAATTAACGACGAGCGTTGTAACGTCAACGTTGCTGATTTATGATTCACCGCTTGTAAATGTAAACGTATTTTCGCTGAAAAAACCGCCGCCGATATATTTCTCCTAACCGGGATTTGAACCCACGCCTGCTCGCTCGCTTATATTACTAGTCGCACGCCCTAACCACTACACCAAACTACCTATTGGATATAATTCTAATGTTTTTCTATCTATAGCACAGCTTCATATGAAGAATTCCATGTGGTCCCAATGAATCAAAAACCTTGACCCCCTTCGATTTCATGAGCGATTTCATACAATTATGATGGTTCTAAGTCTAGAACACTGCTTTGATTGAAAAAAATAAGTTTTTTGGGCATAGGCATTGAAAAGTCACTTTTTGACGCCTGTTTTCGATCCACAAAGTGTCACTTTATACGGTTGGTTTCAGAACTGCCATATAAAGTCTTTATACGGCAGTCTGGATGCGTAGTTCGAAGTGCGCATTCCAAAGCTGCCGTATAAAGTCTTTAAGGTGGAAGCACACAGGAGTCCATAAGCCATAAGCAGAAAGCATAATCCATAGCGCATGCGCATCACTTCGCTTTTACTGCAGATCTTATATCTATATCTATGGCTATGCATTCTGCTTATGGCTTATGGACTTCTGTGTGTCTCCACCTTTATACGGCAGTTTCGATGCGCGGTTCGAAGTGCGCGACAGATCGCACTATAACCTCACTCTTCGTCTAGTGAATCTCAACAGGCGTCAAAGTGACTTTTCATGCCTATTTCGAAAAAAATACAGTATGGGGCGCACCCGTAAACCGTTTTTGACTCGAATAATGATTTCAGAACTCGCTAACGGCTCGCCTTTAGCTCGTCCTGAAATCATTATTCTCGCCGAAAAACACTTGGTTTACGGGCATGCCACATAATATACTATTATCGAGCTGTTAATGATTACGAATTCGTGACAACTCAAAATAGCGCCGTGATCGATTTTTTTTTCAATTCTACAAAATACGACGATTTTCCGGACGATATCCCGGTTATAAAAAAGGTGGTAATATTTTTTAGCGTTCAATTTTTATTTCTTTCAAAATTACAATTACGTAGGTTGCGAATGGGTCGAGCTTCGGGAGGAGCGTCGGACCCACTCGTTGGTTTGTACGATTGGGCCGAGAATTGGGTGACTGACGGGCCGACCTTCTAGCCCAGAGCTTGGTTTATAAGATTTTATTGTAAATTCGTACGCGCGGACCGCGAGTGGGACAAGTTTCGGGACGAGCGTCAGACCCACTCGTTGGCTTGAACGATTGGGCCGAAAAATGGGTGACTGACGGGCCTACCTTCTGGCCCAGAGCTTGGTTTATAAGATTTTATTGTAAATTCGTACGCGCGGGCCGCGAGTGGGACAAGTTTCGGGACGAGCGTCAGACCCGCTCGTTGGCTTGTACGATTGGGCCGAGAATTGGGCAAGTGATGGGCCGACTTTCTAGCCCAGAAGTGAGTTCATACGATTTTAATGTAAATTCGTACGCGTAGGCCGTGAATGGGACGAGCTCCGGGACGAGCGTCAGACCCACTCGTTGGCTTGAACGATTGGGCCGAGAAATGGGTGACTGACGGGCCTACCTTCTGGCCCGGATGTTGGTTTATAAGATTTCAATGTAAATTCGTACGCGCGGGCCGCGAGTGGGACAAGTTTCGGGATGAGCGTCAGACCCTTTCGTTGGCTTGAACGATTGGGCCGAGAAATGGGTGACTAACGGGCCGATCTTCTAGCCTAGAGGTTGATTTATGAGATTTTATTGTAAATTCGTACGCGCGGGCCGCGAGTGGGACAAGATTCGGGACGAGTGTCAGGCCCATTCGTGGGGGTGTATGATCGGGCCATACGTCTCCCAAGCGTTGGACCTTAGGTGGTAACCGAGCGTAAAATAATTGTTGGCGAGTAGTACGGGGCCAAGCTTGGCTCGAGCCTTGGCCGAAGTGTTGGGCCCAACTGTTGTCGAATGCGAGGGGCTATTCACTGAAGAATCTGCTAGTGAGATTGTCAGAGATGACATAAGGCGACAGAGACTGCCGAGAGACGACGCCAGACGACGCGAAAGATTGCCAGAGATTCCAAAGGGAATGCGCCGTGTAGATCGACGGACAATCCCGCGATCGCTCGCACTCGGTAATACTCGGCCGCATTCGACCATGAATAGTAAATGCGATTTGAAAATAACTAATGCCTAGAATAATCGCGAATTTAACTCGGAAATTAATAAAAAAGGGCATTTAAAAAACGGTAATTATTTGCATATTAATTGGAGTATACTTATGCAATACATGAAAATGTATGATAACTGATTTTGATTAGAAAGGCAAAGAATAAATCAATTTTACAATTTAGACACAACTATTAATGAGCACATCTATACTTTATTATTTTTTTATTTTTTATTTTTATTTTTATTTTTGTTTCAAACTACACACACATCTTCAACGATACATTTACGTTAAAATAAGGAACTTATTTTTCCATACACCTCCGCATTAAGCGATAAACCAGCTCCGGTTATCACAGGATCGGATACTGTTAATTTATACTTTTCAATGCTAAGATAGCCATGAACAAAATCATTTGACAATGCTAGATACCCATTTTGAAGGACTTTAAACCACTGACAGAGTACACCTATCTTCTTTTTGTTTCCCTCAATATTCGCATAATTACTTGAATACTCAGTGGCCTTTCGAGTCCTTTCGTTCAAGTATCCGAATCCGAGGAGAAGACCAAGAAGACTTTTGTCACTATCCATGCGTTTAAAAACGATCCAATCACCTACATTTATCTGGCTGCATCGCTCTACATAGTTCGAGTTTCCTGTTTGCTCTTGATTGGCCTTCCGATGGAACCTTCGATATGTGTCATATTCCGACTCACGCACCCTCTGAAGCCTGTCACTACTCAAGTAGCCTGTACCTTCATTCAATAGCCAGCAGATTGAAGATTTGCGTACCACAGTTTCTCTGCCAGCCGAATCTTTCACTGCTGTGAATGGACTAGTTTCTTTTAGAACCGTTACAAATGAAGAGTAGTCTTTAAGTTCTAAGTGTCCTTGCAAAGTTGATAACACAGTGAGATCTTGCAGCAATTCGCGATTTGAGTTCTTGTCCTTGGTTCTATCTACTTCAGGCTCGGTAACATTAGAAGAAGGAAGAACTTGTCCGTCGTCGAATTCAGCTTCTTCACCGTCTTTTTCAACCTCGATTTCAACAGCAAGATTTAGCTGATCATTGCCTCTCAAAATACACGGAAGAGGAAATTCATCTGCGACTTCAATATCTGTATTTACCACAAGAGTACGTATTAAGAGGTATGCATCTCGTTTTGCCATATTCATAACCCGCACGATTTCATTATTGTCGGGCAAAGCACAAGCATCGCTGCAGATTAAATTCTCAGTCAATACATCCACATCCTGACATTCGAACGAAGCATTTACATGATTAATTCGAGGAAACTTTAGGTGCTTGTCGGGTTCGAATTTGGTCACTGCTATATCCGCTTGCAACTGAATCCGCGCAATTCGATGTAGACAATCCAGCATACTGAAATTCACCATTGTACACAGTGTAGTCGTCATCGATCTTAATTCTCGGAAGAAACTCTCGCAGGATTGACTTCCGAATAGCCACGGTAAAAATAGTTGAGGGGTCTTGTCATCGCGACATTTAATTATTGCACTGACTAGAGAGTGCGCATTGAGCTCTATGCAAACGTACGCATTCCTTGTTATAAAGTTGCCACTTACTGAATAATTGGAGACTGTGCCTATCCACGCTCGCCACAGCCGTAGAAAATATACACAGTACCAAATATAGTAGATCCGGTCTTTGGCACTAATACTTTGCGAAAGATAGGAACTTGCTGCATAATATTGGATTTTTAAATAAGCTCTGGTAGCTTCACTTCCAGGAACGTGCTCTTCAAGAAGTGTCCATATTTTGGGATCGCATAGCTTCATAGCTGAAGGAAAATTCATTTTGTCTTTCACTGATACATCTTTCTCGATGAGGCAATGCTTGTCCTTTGAAACACTTTGCATCAATGTTTTTATGTGGCCAACGGAAACTACACAATCTCCCATAGGCATAATAATAGAATTTGAAACAAACCGGGTTCGCAATTTAACAACTTTATGCACGGGGTCTTGAACAAATAGAATTTTTGATAGAAATGATGAGTGAAATCCTGGCAGAACAGTACCATTTTCATCAATAATTTTCAGCCTCTGATCAGATGTTCCCAAAAAACTTTCTATTGTCATTGCCCTTAACAATCTGCTATCTCCATCTGACGAAATGCCTGCCACGGTTATAGAATGGTCCCTTAGATTTTGTACGATGAAACTCCAACGGTTCGTTACGTCCTCAGTGTAGAATTTGTTGTCTGTACCGAACAAGCAAAGACAAAACGAAGGGCTATTTTTGACTAGGGGCTGAACCATAATTGCGTATAACAAAGATGCTTTTTTATTCGCAAGGAAACAATCCTCAATAGTTTTAGCAGAAGTAGCTAAAAACGAATTTGTTTTCGGCATACCGTCACTATCCAAAGGTAACACAAAACCGACTAACGCGTTTGTTGCTGGATCGTATTGTATGCGATTAATGATGCGCGTAGCATCTTCACTCAGCCAGACAGATAAAGGCAAATTTCTGGTCGTTAAGAAAAGCTTCAATTCCTCGAATCGACATTTACCTTCAATAATCAGAGCACTTGATTTATTTATAGTCCGACTGACTGTGCTCATTGAAGGAAGTGGTAAATTTGCCGCGAGAGTCTCGTACGCGATTCTACCTCCTGTCATGAATATATATGAAGCAAATTTCTTGATCTCTATATCGTATTTGTATCCTCTTTTCTTACTATGAGGTTTTGCGATTGCTGCTTCGTTCAGCATGTTCAAAAGTGATGATTTGGGTATTTCTTCGTCTTCTTCTTCGGCTTCCATTTTATTTTCCATAAATAGTCTTTCTCTTATTGGGCGAACATTCGTCAGCGTATCAGAGTAATTCGTCCGGTAATTACTCTGATGGTTTATTCCCCCTGGAATCCTTCATGGTTTTCTCGTAAAATATTTAAAGGATTAGCAAACGTTTCTCCGAAAGATGAAGAGTGCTGCTGATGAAGTTGCTCCGAAGGTTGTTCAGCACTTTTCTGGGCTGGTGAAATCCGCATTCCGATTTCTCCAGGGTCTGTTGGTAGTCTACGATTCGGAGTCAACATATCGTGATAATTATTCTCGACATTGATCTCTAAATATGGAAGAGTCTCGTGGTTACTTTGCGCAATATGGGTCAGTTGTGAAAAATCACGAATTTCACTAGTCTGCAAGTTATCCGTTGGAATTAATGGACCAAGATCTGCGATGTCTTCTTCATTCTGAGAGTATGGTTGCTGCTGTTGATGCGGATGTACAGACTCTTTTGCGTTTGATTTTGCCTTTTTTTTGTGACCAGAATGAAGATTCATATGCCTGTTGAAGTTAGAAATGACCCATCTACCTTTATTATTTCTCACTGCTTTAGTGAAGTTTAATACAACGCCGCATACGGGACAAGTGACGTGAGCTAGGTAAGAGGAATTCGTTGATGGGTTGTGAGGATCGGCTAAAGGTGTGATCCCAATTTTGATTTCACTTTTGAATTTGCGATTCAATTCTGGGTCTACATTTTGTCTGTTATTTTCTACAAACGTACGAATGATATCAGCTACTTTTTTCTTTTCACTTTCAACTTGAGCATCAACCGTGGTGTCCATATTAAGGCTCAGGGTATCTCTAAAGGAGGGGGTTCTCGAAGATCGTGAAACTTGATGAGATTGATTTTTATTTTCGTTGTTCTTCCAATATTGATGCTTCGTCGATTTTACATGTTGTATTAGGTCTTTTAGTAATGTTCTGTCACCTATCATGAACTTAAATTTTTCTGGTGCCTTATAAAATATGCCGAAATAATTTTTTAAATTGACATTCGGTTCCAGTAAGGACTGCAAATCGTTTGAAACAAATTTCTCCACGTCGTTGATTGTGTCCTCCGTCATATGACGAAATGCGTGATGACTGTCAAGATTCTGACATCCGAATATGTGCTTCATGTAAATTGGAATCGAAACACAGAAATCAGTCTCTAATTTTTTCCAGAATGCTTCAGAGGGTAATGGGTCGTTGTTGAGATCGTCTTGCTCTACTGAAGCTATACTCTTTTTACACCTTGCACCCAATACAGGTGATTCCGAAGACTCGATATTATTCATTGAGTCTTCCATAGTGATGACCTTTTTTGCTAGTCAGTTTATAACGAACTTCTTTAGATATTAAGCTTCTGTTGATTGAAAACTCAGAGGGGAATTCCGGGAAATTCTGTTTGGAAATATCGGAAATAAGGAGATTTATGAAAATTATGATCTCTTACGTTTTCTTGTAATGTAATATCTCGGTAATAATAATGAATCTCTTACCTGTTGTACCGTAACTGTCTTGCATAAAACTTTACGCTGCATTCACGTAACATTACATCGCATTACATGCATACTTAAGTATAATTGGTATAATTATGCTTTTAAATGAAATATTATTGAATTTCTCCTGGCATAATATTTACCGAATTCTCGTCTGACGCGACAGAGAGACAAGAGATTGCGAGCAATATGACGATACACATTAAAAAAGATTTTGTAAAATTTAACACAACAGCTTGTGTTAACTACTTTTTTAACACAAAATTTGTGTTATTTCGTTCTTCATGTGTCTAGGCCCGAAATATGGCGATTCTAACCTCACTTCGCTCGGTTTAAACGCGGTTTCTGACCTAGACACATAAAATTGTAAATGCCATACGGCCCATAAAGTATTTTCTGACGAATTTCATTATAATCCCCGCCTATGGTTCGGATTATAAACTCAAATTTGTCGGAAAATACTTCATCGGCCTGGTGACATAATGTAACTATTGAATCAACACACGAGAGTGTTAAATATTTGACACAAAAATTTTAACACAAACTGTTGTGTTAAATTTTACAAAATCTTTTTTACTGTGTAGATTTCCATGGACGACTAAGTACGACGCAAAAGACTGCCAAAGACTGCCAAAGATTTCACAGATTCCAATCGGGACTATATTCGTCTTGCAATCTTATCGAATCTCAGTGAATAACCCCTCGGTCGAATGCCATTGTGACAGTGCTGGACAAAGCTAAGGCCAGTGGTATTTTAATAACGCTTGACCGGTAAACTTGTCCCAAGGGTGGCCCAAGACTATTTTTTTTGCCACCACTGGGGACACACGCATGGGTAACTAAATCAAAACTTTGATTTCCGAACAAAAAGATTATTTGGGATTTGTCGATCCACATATAAAAGGCAGTGCTCTAAAGATGAAAATGACGGAATGAACTAGTTTATTAGCTGCGTATAGATACGGATAGAATTCATACGTGGATGGTGCGGATAGAGGTACATTGGAAACGGATAGAATCAACCAATTCAACTGCGCATGGATACGGACAGAATTCATATGTGGATGGTATTGAAACAGGTGCGGAAAGAGATACATTAGAAGCGGGTGGGATGAACTATCAAACTGCGTATAGATTATGGATGGCATTCTTATCTGGATTTGCTCATTATTCCGGATAGGCAACGCGTGCGACAGAACTGCAGATAGATGCGGATAGAAATTCTGCCCATTTGATACCAAAATGCGTTATAGAATCAGACATGCGCGAATAGGATTTCTGTCCGCTGTTGCACACAGATGCATGTGGGACGAGTATTCCCAACTGCTGCTATCCGGAATTGCAGTGACAAAAACACATACGATACGGACAGGATTCATCTTCTGTCTGTTTCTGATGGAATTTTAACCAGGGTCTCACTCTCAACGCCCAAGACATAACATCCTACATGCATCCAGTCTCACCACCTCTAATCAGACGAAGTCTCACCCTTACGTTCTAAGAAGTCCATCCCTATCTATGCTCCCATAAAACTGCACCTGCATGAACGCGCCCATGCCCGGAACAATGGAAAAGATGACCTAACGATTCAGCTCATCTTCAGCTCATCAGTAGCGATGATTGACAATTGTACAAGCAACACTCGCTTGCAAGTAAATTGTCAATCAGAGCAGTCGCTTATAAATTAGCTCGCATTATAAATCACTTAATCCTACAATATATAACTCATATATATATATATATGGGGAATTCCAGAATATTTCGAACGGTCCCGAACCCTCACCCCTCTCGATTTTCGAATCAATTTTTTCTCTTGTAGTCCTAGACTCAAGAGAGATTAGTGATTTATTTTAGATTTTTCAAAGCTACGATTTGGAAGATAGGATTTTTCGAAAATTTCAAATGACCAAAATCACTACTTTTTCATGGAGTTTCGATTCAGTACCAAGATGTCCTACGAAAAAATGTTTCCCACAAAATCTGTCAGTGTCTGTGCGTACTTTCGAACGAAAATATTTTCTGATTTTTCCGGATGTTGGAAACATGGAATATGTGCTTGAAGAAGTTTAAATCTTGATTTACAAAAATACGCCGTTCTCGATTTTGTTTAATTTTGGACACAAAATTCTGCATCGAAAGACGAAAGTTTTGAGACCATGCGGAAGTTGGGACGAAACCTGGTTCAGAAGTTACAGCCATTTCAATTTCGTGAAAATTCCCAATTCAGCACGCACGGGCAGTAGGGTATCCGTTATTTCCCGAATTGACTTTTTCTACTTGGGTATGGGCCAAATCATTAGTTTATAGCCTAAAAACAATTATGTTATTTTTTATTTTTTTTTTTTTCAAGTGTCATCAACCCCTGCCTGTAGGACGATACTTGTCCCATTTGATTAACATGGGACTTTTGCCCTTTTTATGCCTGGTTTACGCAGCGCCGGAACTTGACTTAATTCAAGGATTGACCAATCAGGAGGCTCGATTCACCTGGCGTGTGGCTAAAGCAGCCTGCTGATTGGTCAATCCCTCAATTTAGTTAAGTTACGGCGCTGCGTAAATCAGGCATTACTCTCTTAAAAGAAATCAGTGGAATTTCACTGATTCAACCAGTGAGTCCGGGCTCACTGAGTTAACCAGTGAACCTCGATCAGCTGTGCGCGCGCATGCGCGTAAGTATAATTATATTGGTTATGTTCTGAGTGGTTCTGACTGGTTCAATCAGTGGAATTCACTGGTTAAATCAGTGAATTATCCCCACTTCTATGTTCACTAGTTGAATCAGTAAGATTTCACTGGGCAATCAGTGAGATCCACTGGTAAATCAGTGAAATTCCACTGATTTCCCACTGATTTCTTTTAAGAGAGTAGACTTTAATTTTTTTTTTTTCGCTGACTACCTTCATGACCTCATCAAATATTGTTGATTCTACTACTGTTCTGACCTCTTTGGATGGACATATTTTTCAATGAATAGAAAAAAAAATGTTGAGTTTTGAAGCGGTAAAATTTTTTTTTGTAACACATGCACGATTTTCACGTTTTTTTAACCCATTAATCGGGTCTAAAGTGGCGGTTTTTAGATGAGCGGGCAAAAAAAAAAAACGTCCGCTACGTCGAGTAGCGGGCGTTTTCAGTTTATTTTTGCCCGCTAAATCGAGCAGCGGGTGTTTTCAAGTTATTTTTGCCCGCTATTCGAGCATAAGCGGGCAAAAATAAACTGAAAACGCCCGCTAAATTATTTTTCAATATTCTCAAAAAAATTATCAAAAAGGAAGAAAAAACGCGAAAATCGTGCTGTTACAAAAAATATGGTGTGCACCAGGGGCTAAGTGGGCTTTTTGACCTTGTGTGGTTGCAGTACTCGTCTTCGGCTCGTGCTACCTCGCCTCTGACTCGTACTGCAAACTCCACACTCTGTCTAAAAAAGCCCACTTTACGCCCTAGGTACACAATATACAATTTTACCACATTGTTCAATATCTTTCAAATATTTTTTTAATTCAAACAAAAAGCATTGAAAAGTCAATAAATTCAAGAATATTCGAAAATATTCGAGAATTACTGAAAAATACGTTAAAAATAAATTTTGAAAAAAACTTCAAAACTTATGAAAACTCCTTTTTTCTACGATATAAAAGTATGTCCATCCAAAAAGGTCGGAACAGTAGTAGAATCAACAATATTTGATGAGGTAAGGAAGGTAGTCAGCGAAAAAAAAACAATTAAAGTCTAATGCCTGATTTAAGCAGCGCCGTAACTTAACTTAATTTAAGGATTGACCAATCAGCAGGCTGCTTTATCCATACGCCAGGTGAATCGAGCCTCCTGATTGGTCAATCCTTGAATTAAGTCAAGTTACGGCGCTGCGTAAACCAGGCATAAAAAGGGCAAAAGTCCCATGTTAATCAAATGGGACAAGTATCGTCCTACAGGCAGGGGTTGATGACACTTGAAAAAAAAAAAAAAAAAAAATAGCATAATTGTTTTTAGGCTGTAAACTAATGATTTGGCCCATATCCCAAGTAGAAAAAGTCAATTCGGAGGATAACGGATACCCTACTGCCCGTGCGTGCTGAATTGGGAATTTTCACGAAATTGAAATGGCTGTAACTTCTGAACCAGGTCTCGTCCCAACTTCCGCATGGTCTCAAAACTTTCGTCTTTCGATGCAGAATTTTGTGTCTAAAATTGAACAAAATCGAGAACGGCGTATTTTTGTAAATCAAGATTTAAACTTCTTCAAGCACATATTCCACGTTTCCAACATCCGGAAAAATCAGCAAATATTTTCGTTCGAAAGTACGCACAGACACTGACAGATTTTGTGGGAAACATTTTTTCGTAGGACATCTTGGTACTGAATCGAAACTCCATGAAAAAGTAGTGATTTTAGTAATTCGAGATTTTCGAAAAATCCTATCTTCCAAATCGTAGCTTTGAAAAATCTAAAATAAATCACCAATCTCTCTTGAGCCTAGGACTACAAGAGAAAAAATTGATTCGAAAATCGAGAGGGGTGAGGGTTCGCGACCGTTCGAAATATTCTGGAATTCCCCATATATATATACAGGGTGAGGCATTTAAAGTGTTACAGAGCAATAGCACTCAAACTATTGATTATATCCAAAAATGTTTCAGACAGAAGTTTTATTGTTTGAGAAGGCCGTCATACTGGATCACCCTATTTTTTTATCGGTGGAGGCGCTGAAGCTACGGTAAGGTCAACTCCACTTTTTTAAATGAAACTACGTATTTTTTATTACGTTATTTCATTCTACTTGAAAAACCAAACGACTTCCGTATGAAACATTTTTTGGTGAGACACCAATTTTTCATGATATTTAGCTGAACAACTACAGATTTTTGAAGTTCAAGAATCTACTACCTATAAACTATCAAGCTTCGAGAAGAATTGCAACGTATGAAGATTCCATAATTCCAAGCAAAGAACCTTGAAGAATATTCTTTCCGAATTTTTTCAACAATTTCCAATTTTTTTACGCAATTGAAGAAACAGCGATGAAAAGTTAGGGGGAAAAATTCTGCAATTATTTTCCGAAATTCCTTGCATAAAATTGAGCACTTTTTGTCATCAGCAACTTTTCTCCAAACTTGATAGTTCAGAGGTAAAAAGTTCTTGAACGTTCAAAAATCTCTAGTTGTTCAGCTGAATATCACGAAAAATTGGTGTCTCACCAAAAAATGTTTCATACGAAAGTCGTTTGGTTTTTCAAGTAGAATGAAATAACGTAATAAAAAATACGTAGTTTCATTTAAAAAAGTGGAGTTGACCTTGCCGTAGCTTCAGCGCCTCCACCGATAAAAAAATAGGGTGATCCAGTGTGACGGCCTTCTCGAACAATAAAACTTCTGTCTGAAACATTTTTGGATATGATCAATAGTTTAAGTGCTATTGCTCTGTAACACTTTAAATGCCTCACCCTGTATATATATAGGTGGTTTTACCACAGATCAAACGTTACCAATAAAAATATACCAATTCACTGTGATCACCCGTCTCTTAAAACCCCCGTTACCTCAGGGTGTAAAAGCGAGGAACGAACCAACAAAATCTAGCTCCTTCTTAATATATAATAACGGAGCCAACTCCTTCCAAACACATAACACATGGTTGAAGGATATTTTAACAAATTTGTAAAAAAATTGGTTTTTTGCATTTCGCGACTAGGTCACCAAAATTTTTGAGATCTTCGAAATTTTTTATCATATCCGAGGATGAGACATACAACTTTTATATTAAAAATTTTTGCCTCACACGCATATGAAGGAAATTAAAAATCAAAATTGCGAATTTTTATTTTCTAGTATATTGTGCACCGAGAGCGAAATAGTACATTATGTCACTAGGCCGATTAAATATTTTCCGACGAATTTGAGTTTATAATCCGAGCCGAAGGCGAGGATTATGATGAAATTCGTCAGAATAGTATATTGTGTACCAAGGGCGTAAAGTGGGCTTTTTTTAGATCGATTGTGGAGTTTGCAGTACGAGTCAGAGGCGAGGTAGCACGAGTCGAAAACGAGTGCGTCTGCGAGCCGAAGACGAGTACTGCAATCACACAAGGTCAAAAAGCCCACTTAGCCCTTGGTGCACACCATATTTTTTGTGACGGCACGATTTTCGCGTGGTTGAGCGATTTTAAGGAAGCGGGCAAAAAAAATCGGTAGCGGGCAAAAAAAGTTCATTATTATTTTACCGATTTTTTTGCCCGTTAGTACAAAAACGTCGATTTTATGCCCCATTTTTAGGTTAGAAAAAACGCAAAAATCGTGCATGTGTTACAAAAACAATGTTCCACCCATTTGACCAACACGCAAAATCAGGGGCTTATTTGTCGAGGTCGAATCTACCTACAAAAAAATCGGCATAACTGTACGCAGAAAGAATAGGAGTCGGTCGATTTTATGTCGAATCCGACGGGACTAAATGGCGTGGCGTGCGGCTTTTTGTACATGGAATGACGCGGTAGCGGTAGTTTAGCGAGGCGCGCGGCGCAACAACCTGACACAGCGCCGGACAAATGATTGTAAAAAAAATATTTAAAAAAATCGCTCCATCAATTTAAAAATTGCGCCATCTTTGGAATTGAATGAGAAATGCGATCATATATTTTTAGAATTTTTAAAATGGTCTTAGTTTGCGAAAAAAATCGATAAACATTTTGATCGCTCATAAAAACGACAAAACTATATTTTTCGAAAAGTTGACAATTTTCATCGAAAAGTGTCTTTCATCACCTCTGAAACGCGTTTTGGAACATGTCTTTACGGTGAAGGGGACCCGAGATATCAATTCTTAAAGCCGCCCGCGCGCTACTTTTACAGTAAAATGAGATAATTCATAACTAGCGTAAAAAAAAATTTTGGACCACCAAAAAAATGTGGGTCCACTTTTTTCACGTCGATTTCACGTAAAAAAAAGTTTAAATCGATTCAAAAAATACGAGGTCAAAAAACACCCAGAATTGGCCGATTTAAAGTGGAATTGCCAAATGGAGGCCGCATGGGCGCTTTGACGCTGTGGTGAAATTTTCCAGTATATCAGATCACTTTTGGGCGCCCCTTGCTCGCAGGCGCCCTGGTGCGGTTGCTCCATTGCACCACCCTTAGCCACGGCGCTGGCGACAACCGTTTAAAAATGGCTCGGGTCAATTCGACCCGGATTTTTGCGAAGAACAAATTATCGGGATAGGCGAAATCATGACGAAGACGTACACCGATTAGTATATTACGATATTAGTGCGGTAAGTTCAAGATTACACGTGAGTGCGGAGAACCCGCACGAACGTGTAGTCTCGAACAGCCGCACTAATATCGTATACTATTTTATGTAATACGCACGTGTTAGGAGCGGTAGATGGCAGTCACATCGATTTGCGTGAAATAATCATTATTTCACGCAAATTTTGATTATTTCACGCAAATAGCGCACTACTTGGTAATATGTGACTTACCGACCGGAAAACATCACCGGTAAACGCCTCATAACACGTACATATTACATAAATGAATGTATGCATACTAGGGTTAGGTCCTTAAATGGGGTTGGAAAAAAATTTGACCGCGACACCCCCCAGATTAGCTCCAAATAATTCAAAACAAATGTGGAAAAAGTTTCAGCCCCCCATGTTAGAAATTGGCCATTACTAGGTCAATGTCATTTGGCCTTTTAAAATACACGTGTTTTTTCAGGTTTTTCAAAGACCTGCGTACTAGAGCGTCCTAAACTCTTTCTAAAAATCCCAAATACTTACGAATGCATTCCTGGTACCCATACTCTATATCCAGATGGATAAATCGAACTTCTGATTCAACCTTGACAGCTATACCGAGAAGAAATCTTGATACTGCACAGTCAAAGTGCCTGACTGCGCATGCGCGAGCTTTGTCGTCCGCTGAGGCAGGTTAGCCATCCCGAGTTTTAGCTGTCAAACTTTGTTTTTGGCGGCGATGTAATTGATACGAATTTTTGAGGTTATAATCTCAAATAATTGCGTTAGCGATTCGGAAAGGCTTGAAAAGCTTTATTGAAACTTGATGTTCGACTGTCGCAATTTATTTCGAACAGTCGATTGCTCGCTTCGATTCGATTGAATTATCTTCCGATATGGACTATTATATTCAAGATTGCTAATCTATGCCATTTTTATTTTGATAATTCACGTTAAATAAAAATGAACAACAACATAACCTCAACTGACTAGTCTACGCGCGAAAGTTTGACAGCTCTTGCTTCATTTTTCGCAAGTTGGCACCCCTGCCTCATACGTCATAATATTATCGCGGGACCATCTCACCGACCAATAAAATTGAATTATTTGGCGCACGCGCAGTTAGGCGCATCGACTGTGCAGTATCAAGGTTTCTTCTCTGTATGGGTCATTCCATGTGAGGAAACGTATATATATTTTTTTTTTTCAGTTGCCGGAAAATTTTGTCAGAACAAAGTTCGACATTGAAAACATCAATCACGAAATAAAAATTTCTAATCCCAAAATTTGGAGATAATTTTACGGCACAAAAAAAAAATTCCAACAAAACAGTTTGTTGTGCAAATTATTAAAGACTATCAAAACAAACTGGCGGATGCAAAAAAAAAAACTACAATGATGAAAAAATATTAACCCAAGACGGCCACACCTCATGAGAATCCTGTGGTGGTCACATGGGGTGTGACACACCCTAGCACTTTGAAGCGCTGTAGGATTTCTAAGGCTACCAGATCTGAACGAGTGCAATGCAGGACACCACCATTACCCCCCCCCCCCCCCCCCCCCCCCCCAGTAATGCATGGACTCAATCATTTAGTTCCTTTTTTCTTATTTAACACAATAAAATGACGTTACAATTATAGATTAAGTTTTGCAAACAAGAAGACTTAAACAGTCGAATGAGTGATTTATCGCCTGGTTTACGCAGCGCCGTAACGTAACTTCATTTAAGGATTGACCAATCGGGAGGTTCGATTCACCTGGCGCGCAGGCGCGGATTTGGGGGGGGGGGGGGGGGGGGGGGGGGTCACAGGGGTCATGACCCCCCCCCTGCGTCCCAAATGAACGGAAAAAAACCTCAAATGTCCAATTCGATTCAAAATTTTCGGTGTGTTTTGACATTTTTTTTGTGTCTGAACTCCAGACGGAACCGTGACCCCCCCCCCCCCCCCCCCCCCCCAAATCGAAAGTCTAGATCCGCGCCTGCTGGCGCGTGGCTAAACCAGCCTCCTGATTCGTCAATCCTTAAATTAAGTTGAGTTACGGCGCTGCGTCAACCAGGCATTATATGTTTTGAAACAAATTGAAACGAACCCGCACATAATCCAGGACAATGCAGGACAATTCTTATAAATACAGTACGAATTCGGGGTGTGAAAAAATCCAGGACACTTAGCTCAAATCCAGGACTGTCCTGCCTAATCCAGTACGTCTGGTAGCCTTAAGGATTTCGTAGAATTATCCTGAGGGCCCCAAAAAAATTGAGAACATCCCTGGTAGAAAATTGACCAGACGATCTGGCCTTTTAACAGATTCTGCGCAGATCATCTGGGCAGAATCTGCCCAGATATTCATGGTGTATTTGGCCAGTATCTGACCAAAATCTGGTGAATGATTCCTAGCTCCTATGTTTGAGGTTATGTAAACCCAATGTTACAAGCTGGAAAAATGAATGAAAATGATCGTGCTCAACACCTCTAAACTTAAAATTTATAAATATATATTTCAAACATAGTATGCCGATGACACGTGTACACTAAGGCCGTGTTCGGGGAGTCGCTTTTAGCGCTGTCAGTAATCTTGTGTCTCTGTCACACTTCTTGATTTCCCCAAGCTCCGTCTCTCTCTCTCTTGATTTTCAGCGCTTTAAAGCGCTTTAAGCGCGCTCCCCGAACACGGCCTAAAACACTAAACGTAATGGATTCTGATCCGGACGAGTTGGACAATTCTAGAAACAGCCAATCGGCGCTCTGGATTTTTTTAATCCAGAGCGCCGATTGGCTGTTTCTAGAATTGTCCAACTCGTCCGGATCAGAATCCATTACGTTTAGTGTACCAAAAATCAGAAGCCACGGTTAATTTACCCTTATACATAGCTATAGGTGGATGCGCACGCAGGTATCTCTATCTCTTTCTCGCTATTCCTCTTTCTCTCTCTTCCTCTCCCACTGTCTCTGGAAGTTTGCCGTGTGTCACACGTACGCGCATACATACAAAGTTCAGGACTGTAGGTTATGTATGTGTATGAACAGCCGATGACTTGACCAGATCCTTCACCAGAATCCGTCGTCAGACCGCGGGGTTTCTGGCCATATTTTCTGCCCAGAATCTGCCCACCAAGCAGAAAATTCAACGGGTTCTGGCCATATTCCGTTCAATTTTCTACCAGGGATATTTCAAACGTTTCTCTATTAACCCATCCAAAAATGTAACGCAAATTTTAGTTTTCAGTACGTTTCAAAAATTCGTAAAATTAATTTTACGAAAAAAAACAAAAACTCTAGTTAGGGGTAGAAACGTCGGTTTCCGGGATTACAGCCCATCCCTAGTCGCCCACCTCCTTTTGGTCGAAATGTGTCACATGTGCCTTAAGGGTGGGAAATTCGAGCTCGGAAATAACCTGGGGTGTTTCATACCCCATATGACCGTCTTGGGTTAAACATTTCTGATTTTACAGAGAAACACATATTTCAAAAAATTGACGGAAAAGACGAATAAATAAATAAATAAATAAATAAATAGATAAATAAGATGAAATAAATTATTCATTAATCCATCTACTTATGTATTGATTTATTTACCTTTATTCGTTTATTATGAAATAAAGAAAACGAAGAGAAAAAAGTACACAACGAGTTGGAATCCACCGAGTGGAGTTTGATTTTGAGATCGATGTTCTTCATTCAAAAATTTTTTTTTCCTCTTCACGAAAATATTCTCAAAATTAACCCTCCGCGGTCACACACTCCTACAATAACGGGACGGTCACATGGGGTTGAATGGATATACCTGGATATCATTATCGTTGAACCGAAGTTATTAGTAACTGGCTGATTTTAGGTGACTCTGGCTTTTAACAAGGAGTTACTGTGGACGTTGGGGCTTATCAAACTACAAAAAAAAAAAAAAATCGAGAATCAGTAGCCATAGTAAATACTCCATCGTGTAGCATTTGCTACCCGAGTGAAGTATACACTGAGAGAATTTTATGATAGCGTGTACGATATTAGAATGGTAAGTTATGGAATGGTATTGTATGGTTCATAATAACATAAGAGATGGTAACCATTACCATCTGAGTGGGCAATTTTTTTATACAGATCGCAGGGCTGGGTAACATTTGAAATGGTTCCATTTAAAATATGCATTTGAAATGTAAAATGGCATTTTGCATTTTCATTTTAAATGGTATTTCCAAAAGCATTTTCATTTTGTATTTAAAATGGTAAACTCAACCCATTTAGCCATTTATAAAATGCTAAATGGTAAATGGCGTAGCATGGATGATGCTGAGTTGTAAGATGCAGTTACTGCAGCTTCCAAACAGACTAATTTTTTCGAATTTATTCCGGAAAAACTACAAATGCAATATTATTTACTTTTTTATATGTTTTTATGTACATCTTGATGAGTATGTGTGAAAATTGTCATGAAAAAATGTTCAAGGTTTCACACGTTATTCGTCTTCGTGTCGGCTGATGTTTCCCGTGCGCGATCAATCAATGTACAGTGAAACTTCCCAATAGCGGACACCTTTGGGACCGGAAATTATGTCCGTTATTGAGAGATGTCCGTTATTGAGAGGTATCCGCTGTTCAGAAAATAGAATTAGATAGAAAATTTCTGCCGGGGATTTCTAACTTGTCCGGTATAAAGAGGTGTCCGCTATTAAGGGAACCAGTACAGCGACTTTTCGAGAAATTATCATAGCCCGAAATCAATTTATTTCATAACCAAAGTTCACTTCACATCAAAATATTTTTCTTTTTCAAAATCATGTGTCGTAAGGATTTCAGAGCACCGTTGGACCGATTCAGGTCATCTTGGATTCATTTTCTTCAGAAAACAAATCCTCATCATGTGAATGTAGGAATTTTGAAAATTTTTCGTTTTGGCCAAGTTATTTGAGAAATGAGTGATAATAATTTTTGCAAATTTGGTAAATTGATCATAACTTATGACATAATTTTTTCTTTTAAAATTCCTACATTCACATGATGAGGATTTGTTTTCTGAAGAAAATGAATCCAAGATGACCTGAATCGGTCCAACGGTGCTCTGAAATCCTTACGACACATGATTTTGAAAAAGAAAAATATTTTTATGTGAAATGAACTTTGGTTATGAAATAAATTGATTTCGGACTATGATAATTTCTCGAAAAGTCGCTGTACTGGTCCCCTTAAGAGGCGTCCGTTAAGGGAAGTTTCACTGTACACAATTCGGCAAATATGGTTGGTTTTAAATGAAAAAAAAAAAAAATATCCTCACCAACTACATGGTATTAGCTATGACGTGACGAAGGTTTTTTCGATTTTTCTTTTCGGTTCCCAGAAAAAAATTCCTGAACTTTTTTTTTTACAACTCTGGGAGTTCAATATACATTGCACAAAAAACATATCGACAAAACCGTCCATCATGTCGAGACACGTATTACTTTAAATATGTGTACCTGAATTTTGAGTCGATTCATCAATCACAGTTTGAGATATCGTGTACACTGTTTTTAAAAACATAGTTTCGATAAAAACGCGTTTATTTGACCAGGCAGGCCGGTTCGGTTGTCTACCTGCGCCTCAAATTCTTATTTCGCTACAAACGCTATAACTAAAAAAAAATACTCTAAATATCTATATGTGACCCTTTGCATAGTATTCTGGACACTTCAAAGTATTTTTTGAAGGAAGATACATTTTTTTTGTTGTTTGAAAATTTTACAGTAGGATTCCCCTTAACGCAAACGCATTATTGAAATCTTGCAAGTTGAGAGTCGATGTAAATAACTAAGATTTCGTTGTTGGAAAATATAATGATTAAGAAACTATTTTGCATTTAATTATCCATTTAAAATGACTATTTTCCATTTTGCATTTAAAATGTATTCTGTAAAACTATTTCCATTTTGCATTTCAAATACTTTTTCTCAACCATTTTCCATTTTCCATTTCAAATGGATTCGAGATACCATTTTACCCAGCCCTGACAGATCGTGAATTTTTTTATACAGATGGTAAATATTATCATCAGGGTGTTGAATTCAATCATCGCTATTACTTCGGCTTTCACAATCGGTTGTTAGTGTGTTTTTACAATAATGCGATAGTAGTATTTACTATAAAATTCTCTCAGTGTAGGCTGACACATACATAGACACATACATAGTATTAACCCTTTGTGCCATGGTGACACCCCGAGAGTGCCACCTGTTTCCCCTGTTTCCACCATTTTCTGAGCAATTTCGACCGAATTTTCAAATTTTTTTTGGTTTTTCAAAAAAAAAAAAAAAAAAAATGTGTGACACAAAGGGTTAACCCTTTGAGGGGCACATTTTTATATTGAACAAATTTTTGAAGTCACAGGTCCATATAAAGAGTGCAAAAATTGATTAGTAAAGTTAAATAAACTCAAATGAAACAGGTGGGACGTATACGTCCCACTGCCCCTCAAAGGGTTAACCCAAAATGCTTGGTAGTAGATGCTACTACTCGAAGCATTAGCATGTACAGTCGAACCTCAGGCACTGACAACTCGGGCACTGCTTTACCTCGGGTACTGACAGCGATCTTACCTCAGGCACTGACAGCTTTATAGCTTCTCGCTAGGGCCGTCACTGAATGGTGCGCTTCGTAGGGAGGCCTCAGTCTCGAGGCTACATAACCTCCAATCCAACTTGTCAACCGGCAACTGGCACGTGTTAATCATTATGCCTCATTACGGGATCGTGCCGTTGTGCTTTACATATGTATGTAGTGAAATTGGAAAATATTAGTACATGAAAACGGTTATCATCAAATCTTGGTGAACATTCTTCGGCGAGAAATTATTGTAGTAGGCAGAAAAAAAAACATTAGGCCCCGATTCGCAATAACATGACTACGGCCCTGGCCCAACGACGCTATTGGTTCGCGGGAAAGTTAGGTTATTTTGTCAGTACCCGAGGGAATGTTTCCCGAGCTCTGTCAGTGCCTGAGGTTCGACTGTACTTCGTTTTATGCATACCAGCCAATATCTACGTAGGAAATTGTTAGTTTTATGAGCATAATGTTGTGGCGCAGTGGTAAGATAAGAGCCTACGATGTCAAAGGTTCTGATTTCAAGTCCTGCAGCACAGGAATTTTTTTTTTCTGTAGGTACACACTTTTTCAATCTGATAAGAGATCTGACATGAGACTCAAATAAGAATTACACTACACTACACACTACAATTACACTAGTATGAAAACCTTGTTCAATTTCAATTCATTTTCAATAAAAAAAAAAAAAAAAATTTTAAATTTTTTTGGTCTTTCTGGGGATTGCATGCTCTATACAGAGGAAGAATCTTTCCTCGGTTAGATAACTTGATTTAAAAATTTGGTTCGTCTCGTCCGATAAAGTCTCATCTAGTATGAATCAATAGGACACGAACGATAGAGTCACTACTCAATAAACTTGTTCAATTTCGCTACGACAATCTGAGGTGAGTGCTTATCAGTTCTCGCTTGAGCTGATATCAGATCTCATATAAGCTCACATCACATCTTATATGAGATCTCACATTAGATCTCATGCCACGATTTTCAGTAGGGCGGATCAAATACTTATCTTCAACTTCTGAAAGAATTGAAAATTACGATTTGACCAAATGCAGTAGCAGCGGCACTTGATGTTGAAAATATTAATTGTTCAGTAAAATTTTATAAGATTTATAAAGTTCAATAAAAATGCATACGTATAATTTTATAGAATTTCATGTAATCATAGAGAACCAATTCTTATTATTACATAGTCAATCTTGTTATTATCTTCACTTTTGATTTTGTCCTCGTGTTACATATTGCAGAGCAAACATGCCCCCAAATTAACCAAACTTATCGAAAGTAAAACGAACGTATTCATATCTGCGGAACGAGGGATTTTATTAAATCGATTATTTATATATATCAATGTATACGTGAGTCACTGTCTACAAAACTATAATAGCTTCACATTTTGAGTACTGTAGTACCATTAATGGTGAATTTTAATAAAACATGTATTTTAAGGTTGTTGTCGTGCGACAGTCCGACCCAAAACTTAAAACCCATAATATTCGTACTAGTCAGCGACAATGTATGGCTCTGTGAGAGTGAGAGCCAGGAGATATTCACTCGAGAGCAAGAGAGATACGCGCCGCTTCATGTTTCAGTTTTAACTATAAAATCCAAACGAGACGGTCGAAAATGCTGAATGATGAATCAAACGATTCAGAAGATGACCATTTACCACTAGATATTTTTTTTATCAAAAAATTTCGAGTTGTTCGTTTTTTAATAAATAAAACCGGTGAATTTGCATTTAAACACATTAAAATTCGAAAAAATTCAAAACTTTTTATCTCGAGTTTGAGACGGTCAATTGCGATCATCCTACGCTTATTTTGTAGCTAATTATTGGAGCTATTTACGATAAAAAATTCAAAAAACATTGTCGAAAAAAAAAGTTACAGGCGCGCCGACCATTCTGTGGCATTAGAAGCAGCGTATAGAGAGAGATAGTTCGCTAGTAGTATCCTTGTCATTGTCTTACTGAGTCGCGACTGCGCACATGAAGTATCGTACAGCATCTGCAATAAGTGTGTCAGTTCCTCCATTCAGGCGATTCTTTGCCCACTCACGTATTGTTGAATTAAAGTTTTGGACGGGACTGTACCAACAGAGACGTGGATACTACCAGCACCGCTTCGGAGCTATCTCTCTCTATACGGGCCAAAGCCGTCAGCGCGCGTTCCAGTATTATTATATTTCAGTGCTGGGCACCGAAATCAATGAAACAAAATACGTCGCGCAATTCTGTGGGCAATTACGAACACGCACGGCCCAAAACATATCCGTTTTATGCTGAAATAGAAAAGATATGTATGAAAAACGCGTATTTTTGACACTTGGCGATATATATCGATCGGAATGATGGCGAGTTAGTTGTTCTCGAGAGTTTTTGAAGTATCGGTGACGGTTCAGAGATGGCGTGGCGCACGAATCTACGAGTCGGATCACTGTTCGATAAACTGGACAAAATCGGCTGTCAGTGTTGGCACTGTGCCAACGAAGTCTTTTTTTCATTACTCTTATGGCTCAGTTACACAGGGCGCGTCGCGTCACGCGGCGCGGCAAACAATATGCAGTAACCAATGGGAGGGCTGCTTTTTAAGCGTGTATACGAAAAAGCAGCCCTCCCATTGGTTACTGCATATTGTTTGCCGCGCCGCGTGACGCGACGCGCTCTGTGTAACAGCCCCATTACCGCTATTATTCCATTAAAGGGATAATTTCACGTCAAGCGGGACAAAAACGGGTGAAATCTAATCTCATGTCTTTTGATTTGGGTATCTATTTTTTCACAGGTTCTTTGTAACAACTAAATACATCATACAATTTTTATTTTATTTTCATCGCCCCTAGTTTGAAAGTTACACGAGGTTGAAGTTCCGGAAAAGCGGCAACAAATCGAAAATACGCTCTTTCAAAATTCATTGAAAAAAAAAAAAAATTGTTTGATGTACTTATTCATTATTTGTTACAAAAAACTTTTTAAAAAATTGATACCCAAATCAGAAAACATGAGGTCAGAAAGCTGTCCCGCTTGACGTGGAATTACTCAAATCTGAATTATGCTACATGTGTGATCTGTTAGCACACCTCTCTTCACGATTACACAACATCTATACAAGTTTTGGATTCGGATAGAATCTGTAATAACTATGTCTTGACCATGTGACTGGTTTATTTATCTTGGTTTAAATATTCTGGTTTTAAATGTAATATATACTACTTTCACATATTTAATGAATTAAGTAATAAATAAAATAATAATGGATTGATGAATAAATAATGGTAATTTAATTCATGATTGATAATGAATGAATGAATTAACAATAATAATTGAATAATTAAATAATCATAAATTAATTAATGAACAATAATTATATGTATGTGCATTGCAAATAAGAAATAAATTTATACTTACAGACGAACGTCAAATGATAATTTTACTGAACTGCTATTATAATTTAATGCAAGTTACTATACATGTCGTGATAAGCGCACAGCAATTCTAGTTAAAAAAGATCTACTCTCTGTAATTTTTATACTTTTTTCAATTACCGTTTACATTAAGCAACTCAAGATCTGAAAGAAAAAAATTAAACTTTTTTGTAGGTGTGACTTGGTGACGAAACGTACAGATTTCGAGTTACATCAGATTTACGAAAAACTTCAAAAAATCGTTGCTTCGGAACGATAATTGGAAACAGTCTAAAAATTTCAGAAAGTGTGTCTTTGCTGAGGTATAAAATAAAAAAAAAAAAAAAAAAAAATCGGCGACCGAATCGGTGAGGCTCGTTCACATACTTTGCTCACGTTCATTTCGACTACCCCATTTATAAGTGCAGAAAATTGTTGTGATCAAAATTTACAAGGTCGTCAGTTAGGAATACGCCGCAGGTTATATATCAAAGAAAGCTGTGCTTAATTTGTTCCCGTTTTTGAACGCCGGCCCTTCGCAGTGCAATGTCTGCGACTTCGGCAACGTTATTTTGAGGCGGAGCAATCAGCCCTATAACGTGGTTGGCAGCAACTAAGAAATTATACTCATCTCCATGATCAATACACAGGTTGTGTAGAACACAACAACTAATTATAAATATTGACATCTTGTCCACCGTATGCATGTCGATTTGTAGGGCTAGCTGTCGGAATCGGCCCTTTAGCAGTGCAAATGCGTTCTCAATAAGTACTCTTGTCGCGCAGAACTTGAAATTGAACCTCCGTTCCTCTTCCGTCATATTTCCAAAATCTTTATACGGTACCAAAAGCCAGGTTCGAAGAGCGTAGGCTCCATCACCTAGCAAATGATAACGGTTCCCACATATTTCAGGCAATTTCGGATTTATGTCCGAAAAATTGAGGATTCTAGCATCATGCATCTTCCCAGGAACTCCGGTGAATACGTCGATAAATTTTCGGTCTGAATCACATATGGCTTGTAAAGTCAGTGATGGCCAATCATGCCGATTGACGTATGTATGTTTCAATTTTCCGGCAGGTGTTCTAATATCCCTGATGGGCCGATTCAACGAAATTGTCGTTGGAAATGTGTTGAGTTGATTGAAATATCGTTGATCATATATTGGTAAAACATTGTGGACGTTGGAATTGTATTGGACGCGAGTTCTTCGTTGGCCCGTCGTTGTCAGCGCGTTGGAGGACAACTATTGCCGCATTGGGCGAGCGTTGGAAATCTGTTGGCTCACCAATATAAGATACCGCGTTGGCCCATCGTTGACAGCGCGTTGGAGGACAACTATCGGCAAGTTGGGCAAGCGTTGGGAATCTGTTGGCTCACTAATATTAGATACCGCGTTGGCTCGTCGTTGACAGCGCGTTGGAGGACAACTATAGCCGCATTGGGCGAGCGTTGGAAATCTGTTGGCTCACTAATATTGGCTATCGCGTTGGCCCGTCGTTGACAGGGCGTTGGAGGACAACTATCGGCGCATTGGGCAAGCGTTGGAAATCCGTTGGCTCACTAATATCAGACACCGCGTTGGCTTGTCGTTGACAGCGCGTTGGAGGACATCTATCGCCGCATTGGGCGAGCGTTGGAAATCTGTTGGCTCACTAATATTAGATACCGCGTTGGCCCGTCGTTGACAGCGCGTTGGAGGACAACTATCGGCAAGTTGGGCAAGCGTTGGGAATCTGTTGGCTCACTAATATTAGATACCGCGTTGGCTCGTCGTTGGCAGCGTGTTGGAGGACAACTATCGCCGCATTGGGCAAGCGTTGGAAATCCGTTGGCTCACTAATATCAGACACCGCGTTGGCTTGTCGTTGACAGCGCGTTGGAGGACATCTATCGCCGCATTGGGCGAGCGTTGGAAATCTGTTGGCTCACTAATATTAGATACCGCGTTGGCCCGTCGTTGACAGCGCGTTGGAGGACAACTATCGGCAAGTTGGGCAAGCGTTGGGAATCTGTTGGCTCACTAATATTAGATACCGCGTTGGCTCGTCGTTGGCAGCGTGTTGGAGGACAACTATCGCCGCATTGGGCAAGCGTTGGAAATCCGTTGGCTCACTAACCCTAGGTTTCCATGCAAGCGTTGCCGCGCGGCAAAACGCGTGCGGCAACGCGTTGAGCCAATCAGTAGCGCGGCGGTGTGATTTTGATTGGCTAATCGCGCTACCGCGTGCGTTTTACCGCGCGGCAACGCTTGCATGGAAACCTAGGGTAATATCAGACACCGCGTTGGCTTGTCGTTGACAGCGCGTTGGAGGACATCTATCGCCGCATTGGGCGAGCGTTGGAAATCTGTTGGCTCACTAATATTAGATACCGCGTTGGCCCGTCGTTGACAGCGCGTTGGAGGACAACTATCGGCAAGTTGGGCGAGCGTTGGAAATCTGTTGGCTCATCAATATTAGATACCGCGTTGGCCCGTCGATGACAGTGCGTTGGAAATCTGTTGCCAACGCTCCCAACAGGATTCCAACGCGTTTTCAACGCACCTTCAACGCGTTTCCAACGCTCGCAACAGGTTTCCAACGAACCTCCAATGCATTTCCAACGCTCCCAGCAGGATTCCAACGCGTTTTCAACGCACCTCCAACGCGTTTCCAACGAAACTCCAATGCGTTGCCAACGCTCCCAACAGGTTTCCAACGCGTTTCCAACGATATACCGGCCACGGAGCCGGTACCAACGCGCTTCCAACGCACCTTCAACGTGTTTTCAACGCTCCCAACAGGTTTCCAACAGGTCTCCAACGATATACCGGCCACGGAGCCGGTACCAACGCGTGTCCAACGCACCATCAACGTGTTTATAACGCTACCAACAGGTTTCCAATGAAAAAGTCGTTGGAAAAGAGTATTGGATTTGAAACAAATCAACTGATCTTCAACGTACTTCATCCGTTGACGTCCAATGATTGCTCAACGGGATATCAACGGTTGGAAATACGTTGGAAAATCGTTGAACTGGCCCATCAGGGTAGGAATATGGGATCCGTCAATACATCCGATAACATTGGGAAATCCCGAAATCTGAAACATAAGGTTATAACGAATTAAAATGCTAATCTCGTGTCTAATGGTAGGTCGTATGCGCTAATATGCGACCTTTTACGACATGTCAAGTTTGAAGGGCATATCAATTTTTTCTCAGTATTTACGCAAAAATATTTTCATAGTATTCATACTTGAGAAATTCCGATATTAACGGTAAAAGGTTGTAATTGAAATAAAAGTCAACTAATGGTTAGAGAAGGTTGTACGTATTCAGCTATATAATTATCTTCGAAATTTTCAGATTGATTTTCACTTTAAATCCTGCTTTGTCTTGTCTATGTTGTGAGAAGGTATTTTGAGAGTTTGCGGTAAATAAAAAAAGGCGGACAAGACCATATACACTGTTAAAAATTTCTAAGTGGAACTTCCTACATTTTGTAGGAAGTTGCGATGCATATACATGGTAGTAAATTTACAAGACATTTCCTTAAAATTAATTTACAAATACTTCAAATTTACTAAACAATTTAGCGAATTCAAATAAAATTTTGTGTTTCTCCTATGAAAGTTCAGTAAAATCAAGAAATTTATCTGTAAATTCACTTTACTACACCACATTTGTAATTTTACAACCTTTTGTGTAGTAAATGTATTGGTAAATTTACAATAATTTTTAACAGTGTACCGTTAGCTTTGAATTTTTTATTTTCGAAAATCACTTAATTTCTTTCATAAGAGTTGATTTATTTACGCGCTTCAATGACCTTCAAAATTTTTAAATATGCAAAAATGAACTTTAGCTAGCTGTAGCTTTCGAACGGTCATTCACAGAGAAAAATTCTATTAGTATTTTTTATTTTTTTATTTTTCGATTATTTATAGTAACGATATTTTTTTATTTACAACGAAAACTAGAATATCAAGACTGATGACCGGTAGAGAAATAAGAACAAAGGCCAAAAAACAGTACACGATAATCGATCCATATTAATGTTTTCTAAATAAATCTACGGTCCGAAAAGTGAAGCATGTCGATTCTATTACCTGCTCGAATTTTGCAGCAGCTTCTTCTTTATTATCCGGGAATTTGATCACGTTCGGAGCAATATGTAACAGGAAATTCATAACTCGTATATGTTGCCTGAAACAAGTTGTTACTCCCGTTCCAAATCTTTCCGCCACATCCCTGAGGCAACATTTGTTCCCAGCAAACCTTTGAATCGAGAAATTATCTTTATTACGAAATCCATTCAACCAGAGCCGTGAACACGAATGGAATTAATATTTTAAATCATCACATTCAGACTAGTATCGAATGCACAAGTTTTGCTAGTTAATACATGTACATGAATATTGGAAAAGGCAGATAGAAGGCAGAAACATTATAACGCAAAAAACCAGAGAAATGATAAGATATCCTCCTCTGCGGATTTATATTCTGAGCCACCATGCAGACACATTCCAGGTGGGTGAAATTCCGATCGTTCATATTCCTGCATCAACCGGGTTGCCATTGCTCTCCCAACACGAAACGTTTGCTTAAACTGCGTAAACAGTAGACAGGGTGTCCAGTTATCTGTTAGAATGGAATTCCATGATAATTCCAGGTTTTCCAAGCAGGATTTATGATTTTTCCAGGTCGATTATGGTAGATAATGAAGGAAAATACAACAGAAATATCAACAAGAATTTAGTTTATTTTTGACAAGAGCACAGCACAGTGCGCTAAGAATTTGACATGACTTAAATGCAAATAGGAACCTAAAAAAACATTTGTTACTGGAACTTTAGATTTACGATTCCAAACTAAATACTCAAAATACGATGAAAAGTTCTAAGCTCACGCACTAACGCTGACAGCTCAAAGAAAAATTCGCGAGAGATTTAAGATTATTTGAAAAATTCCAGAACCGACATGAAATTCCATGATATTTCCAGGTTTTTTCAAGGGTATATCAAATTCCATGATATTTCCATGATTCCAGAAATTCCATGATAACTGGACACCCTGAGTAGAGATCAATTGCGTTACAAATAGGTATTTTTCTTCACACCTGCTCGCAAAGTGCCCCTTTGCGCCCGCTTGTGCGGGCGCAAAACAGGACTTTGCGGCCCTCGGGCGGACAAGTCTTTTCCGCCCGCTAAAGCGGGCGAAAGAGACTCCTTGTCCGCCCTCGGGCGCAAAGTGCTGTTTTGCGCCCGCTCACTCGGTCGCAATAGAGGCACTTACGCAGAGCAGGTGTTAAGAAAAATATCGTGTGCATCACAGGCGCAAGGCTATTTTGGCGAGTGTGCATGCAGCACACTCGCCTTCGGCTCGTGCCGCATATTGCACACTCGCAATATAGTCCTTTCCGCCCTTGATACACAATGTACTATTATGTTTAGAAAACACAATTGAAATTAACAAAAAATAAAACTTACCTCTTCGTCCGTGTAATAATGCACGGTTTTTTTCACATAATCACGAACCCGAGGCCTGCTTCTTTTAAGTGTTGCAAATACGTCATCGTCGCTTGATGACGATGATGATTCTAAAAAATCGATGACGACTTCGGGATTATATTTATTTTTATTTTCGTCTGCTAATAAACATAAGTATTCATCGCCATCACTCGACGATGATGAGGGTGATTCAAAAATTTCTTGATCCATGGATCGTTTTTAAACAATTATTTGAAACCGATCTTTATTACCTGTCACAATTACACTTAATTAACTAAACGTATTTTAATACACAACTTTCGAACTATATATAACCATACAACATACATGTAAAAAATATTTCAAATACCAGTTTGAAATTTTGTAACCTTCAAACGGCCCGCGTCAAAAACAGATTCAAATGACTCGCGGGTAAATGGATTGGAAATTGTGAGCGGAAGACGCGTAACTCGAAGAGCCTGCACCACAGCGCACTCTGCGAGCTAATTTTAAAGCTCACACCAGTGCAACGGTGCAGGACGGTGCAGGACGGTGCAGCCGAGCGGAAAACGCCAAAATTCTAAAGTTGTCATTGAAAAATGTTGTTATTGTGGTCAGGATACACAGAAGACTAATTCTGTGTATCCTGACCACAATAACAACATTTTTCTATGACAACTTTAGAATACACGCGTATTTATCACTGACAGCCCATTTTGTCCAGTTTATCGAACAGTGATCCGACTCGTAGATTCGTGCGCCACGCCATCTCTGAACCGTCACCGATACCTCAAAAAGTCTCGAAAACAACCACGGTGTAAGAATAAGAGGTGGGTCAACTGCCGTATTGGGATCCTTGGAATGGGCGTGGCTTTGAAATTTTAGCCTTGATAGAGTAGTTCTATTTTCGTCACTAGTTGGCGTATCGAGGTTCTAAGCCCTCTCATTGGTTACTGTAGCCTTGATAGAACAGTTCTATTTTCTGCCACTAGTTGGCGTATCGAGGTTCTAAGGTTCCCAATACTCCCCGCACTGAAATATAATAATACTGGAACGCGCGCCGACCATTCTGTGGCATTAGAAGCAGCGTATAGAGAGAGATAGTTCGCTAGTAGTATCCTTGTCATTGTCTTACTGAGTCGCGACTGCGCACATGAAGTATCGTACAGCATCTGCAATAAGTGTGTCAGTTCCTCCATTCAGGCGATTCTTTGCCCACTCACGTATTGTTGAATTAAAGTTTTGGACGGGACTGTACCAACAGAGACGGGGATACTACCAGCACCGCTTCGGAGCTATCTCTCTCTATACGGGCCAAAGCCGTCAGCGCGCGTTCCAGTATTATTATATTTCAGTGACTCCCCGTGTAGAGCTCTGTGATTATTATGCGGCAGTACGGCGAAAATCCGCCAAGGGCCTCATGCGTCGGAAAGGGTGGGTAAACCCGTGGGGTAAACACGGTGTAAACAATAATGGTGTCGATCTAGCAGACAGTATTTGTATTATGAGTAATTACTTTGTTATTATCCCACACATTTATTAATGTGCATCCTTTTCGTGGTTTATTAGGTGTGGTCACCTTTTTTTTTGCTGCGAAAGCTCACCGGTTTATTTGATTTTCAGTAATACACTATCGCGACAGTCACATGAATTCATCGTACAATTATTTTCTTTTCGTGGCGTAACATATTTTTAGATGCATCACCACGTGAATAATAACGTGCACTTGTCATCTTCGGCAGCAGATTTTATTTTTCACACGTCAAACGTCAAACTTTTGTGGATACCGTGAATACTGTCTGCTAGATCGACGCCATTATTGTTTACACCGTGTTTACCTCCGTGTTTACCCACCCTTTCCGACGCATGAGGCCCCTGGCGGATTTTCGCCGTACTGCCGCATAATAATCACAGCGATTAGGGCCAGTGGAACCACCTCTTATTCTTACACCGTGAAAACAACTAACTCGCCATCATTCCGATCGATATATATCGCCAAGTGTCAAAAATACGCGTTTTTCATACATATCTTTTCTATTTCAGCATAAAACGGATATGTTTTGGGCCGTGCGTGTTCGTAATTGCCCACAGAATTGCGCGACGTATTTTGTTTCATTGATTTCGGTGCCCAGGCAGAGATATTCCGTTTAATAGCACATTTTTTCACGATGTTTTCAGGACTGGTGGAATTGCCTAGGAAAGCACCTTAAATCAATGGAAAAAAAAGAATCGGAGAAGGGTCTCAATCAATCAAGTCGAGTCAATTTATAAAATGTGATGGCCTGACGTTTCGGCAGTGTTATGCTGCCCTCATCAGAGGCTATTTATTGGAAAAAATTGCAAGTTTGAATTTACAAAGGTCAAAATAATAAAATAATATAATATAATAAAATAAAACAGTTCAGTTAACTAGCGTCGAAAAACTAATACATGAAAGACTACGATCCTAGGTCAGTAAATTGACCCATATACAAACTGATAGTATTTAGTCAAGGACGTTATATAAGCATTGTAGACGAAACAAATATAATGGTAGTCAAAAGAAGTCACATAAATACAAGGATTAACTAATACTATGGTAGTCAGAAGGAACTTTAATTACCTTATTATCTTATTCTAGTTGGTGATACGTGAAAAAACTAGGTGTCAAAGATCACCATAATCCCACTATGAGACGAGCTATGTGTCGTCCTATGTTAGTGGAAACGTTAAATGAGCAAGGTGGTGTGAAGACGCACTTTATATACGTTGTTAACTAAGGCTCGTCTAATGTTGACACTCTACGAATGACGTCAATGACTGACGTCAGTACCTATGACTGACGTCAATGAATGTTTATGTTGAGGTAGTCTCTGAGGCTAACGTTTTTTCACGTAAACACCTGTGATAGAAATTGAATTTGAATGCATTTAAGAACAGCTTTTTGATCTTAGCCTATGTAGCATGTGAGAGTAAGGTAAGTGTAATTTTTTAGTGTCTTCTTTCTTATTAAGACTGTTAGGTTGTAAATTAATCTGTAACATCTCTGAGGTGATGCGCTTGGACCAAACTGATTCTCTATCAAGTACAACCGCATTATCCCAGTCGAAAGTGTGGTTAAATTCAATTTGGTGTGCAGAAACGACGGAGTGTGCTTCTGAGTTTTTCTTTATATTATCTTTATGTTCTTTCAATCTGGTCTTAAGCTCACGTTTCGTTTCACCTACATAAGACGCTGAACAATCATTACACTGAATCTTATATACTACATTACATTTATCATGTTCGTCAATGCGGTCTTTCCCTTTAGTAACCACTGATCTTAAGTTACTGTTAACACTAAACACAGGTGACAAGTCAAATTTCCTCAGTGAACAGCCTAGTCTCTCTGAGAAGTCCTTAATGTAAGGTAAGGATACTATCCTACGTTTTGATGTAGATAGACCGTTGACTACCATGATGACAGAGGTATTTCCTTCTGGGTCAGTCGTTGACTGACCCAAGTCGTTGACTGACCCAAGTCGTTGACTGACCCAGAAGGAAATACCTCTGTCATCATGGTAGTCAACGGTCTATCTACATCAAAACGTAGGATAGTATCCTTACCTTACATTAAGGACTTCTCAGAGAGACTAGGCTGTTCACTGAGGAAATTTGACTTGTCACCTGTGTTTAGTGTTAACAGTAACTTAAGATCAGTGGTTACTAAAGGGAAAGACCGCATTGACGAACATCAGTCATTGACGTCATTCGTAGAGTGTCAACATTAGACGAGCCTTAGTTAACAACGTATATAAAGTGCGTCTTCACACCACCTTGCTCATTTAACGTTTCCACTAACATAGGACGACACATAGCTCGTCTCATAGTGGGATTATGGTGATCTTTGACACCTAGTTTTTTCACGTATCACCAACTAGAATAAGATAATAAGGTAATTAAAGTTCCTTCTGACTACCATAGTATTAGTTAATCCTTGTATTTATGTGACTTCTTTTGACTACCATTATATTTGTTTCGTCTACAATGCTTATATAACGTCCTTGACTAAATACTATCAGTTTGTATATGGGTCAATTTACTGACCTAGGATCGTAGTCTTTCATGTATTAGTTTTTCGACGCTAGTTAACTGAACTGTTTTATTTTATTATATTATATTATTTTATTATTTTGACCTTTGTAAATTCAAACTTGCAATTTTTTCCAATAAATAGCCTCTGATGAGGGCAGCATAACACTGCCGAAACGTCAGGCCATCACATTTTATAAATTGACTCGACTTGATTGATTGAGACCCTTCTCTGATTACTTCTACTTCGAGTGATACATTCATGATGAATAAGAAAAAAAAGAATGCTCAGCGCCAGCTCAAAAAAAAAATCATTTTCATCATTCTAGCCTCAAAATCGCGACTTCGTCGCGATTCTGTGGCTTTCCTGATGAAAAAATATAATCGTTACTTGTACGTAAAGACTTTTTGACGAAACGAGTTACAGCACTCGCCTTCGGCTCGTGCCGTAAACCTCTCGTTTTGTCAAAAAAGCCTTTCCATACTCATACTGAAATGTACTATTCTGCACCTGCTTTGGTGCAAATTCTTTGCTATATTTGCCCTTAACTGCTTCATTGGTAGGAAGCAAAAAAAAAAAAAAAAAAAACTTTGTTTCATTGGAAAGTCTACTAATTATCTGAGTAGGGAAATAAGACAAGCAGGGGACCAAACACAACTATAGTACTAGAAATAGAAATAAATTGCACATTACAAATTGTCGAACAAGAACCGCGGAAAAATCATTAAAACAGAGAGCGTTTGCGACGTACAATCTACTTCCTAATGATATATACGAAAAAAAAAACAACACTAAACGGATTTGTAAGAACTTTAAATAAGTATATAAAAAAAAAAGATGTACCTGCGACTGAGTGAGCATAGATATAAGTGTAGATATAAGAAATAGGTATGTAGTTACCTAAATGTCGACAGATATGTAGTAAAAGAAAATGAAACTGTACTGAAATTATAGAAGATAACCTCTATAGGTGGTACAATATAATAATAACAGCAAAGGCTAAATAAAGTACTATCAACCAATCAATCAATCAAGGGATCGCACAAGCCTGTTGTAGAATATTAGATTGCAGTTTTATTCAACAAATATTTAAGTGCTCTCACATTGTCTCGTAGTTTTGCCCTCACACCATTATATCCAGTAATCCTTATATTTTTCTTAGTATTTTTGGAGTCTAAATCATGCTGAAGTGTTCATTAAAACTTCAAAGACTAGACGAATTTACCACCTAGTTAATAAACTTTCATGTGGGAGCTCCTGATTCACCCAGGACGTCACAGTGATGAGGTATAATAGTAGCAACACGTGGTAGCATCGCGGTGCAGACTAAAATAATGTATTTAGAAAGTAATACATGAAACGACGGATTAGTCACTGGATCGCGAAAAGTCTATTTATTAAATTTGTTGTAATGTTATAGTGTCGGATCAGTTATTTTGCCACCAAAATCTGTCACAGTCAAGATTGTATCTTTTTTTTTTCATGATTTTATGGGATCATAGATTCTTGAAAGACCAAGATCCAAGAAGATAAATATTTGGCAAGAGGAAGAAGCTGACTAAAAGTCACGCATTGTTCAATTCATAATGTCGAAGAATCCAATAGAAAAGCAAAGCTTAAGTCAAACGCTATATTCCTTCGAATATTTAACACCATCGCCGGCCTCAGTTTCAATTCTTTATACCCCAGGCAAATAATGAAACTTATAACCTGCGGATAAGGATGCTTTTTGAACAATAGCTGAGGAGTTGTACCAACTTGAAACCTACTCAATCAAAGTATGTACTAATAAAAATGAATTTTCAGTCACAAGTGAAAACAAGACGCATCATTCGAATTGCTCTGTAAACAATCAATTGCGCGTTGATATTTATATATATTATACATTACAAGATTAATTGAATGTAATGGTATTGTTCAATGTTTCTTTATATTATGTAAACTTGGCAAGGTTGATTTTGGCCCGGAAGTGCTTGTTAGACAAATCACTTCCGGGCCAGAATCAACCTCGTCATGTATACATGTAATGATTTCATAGTAAACATTCTTACGTAATAATAAAGTGTATCAGAGTTGTACACTTTTTTTTAAGGTTTGATGAGTTACGAATTCTCTTTTATTTCCTCTAATTCCGTTGAGATCTCGAACTTATCTGAATCAAGCTCTTCCATCAATGTCACATCATCAACAGGTAGAGGATCTGAAAAATACAATAGAAATACATAAATAAAGCAAATAAAAGTATACCTGACGAAGTTTTGGGCTATGAATACAGAGTACATTTCTCTTCATATCTAGGAGGTTGAAGTTCGTAACGTTAATGTAACAAAATATTTGCCAAAGATTCTCAAATCCAAGACTCGATCGTTTCAAATGGATCAAGAACGTTGCATAATTCCTCAAATTGTGTGAAACATGTTTATCTCGCATATTTTATGATTCTAACAACATTTGAATCACGAAATATTGCATTTCTTCAACGAATATTCTGTTACGTTAACGTTACGAACTTCAACCTCATTCATATCTGCACATACCGTTTTTTTCTATTGGACTAATTGTACTCAAACTTTTTTCTAAGCAGCCAGGGATGCCACCGTCTGTCCCTGGTGTATTCATTTTCTTGATGTAGCGATCGAGGGTGTCGAGGCAGGGAAGAGGCAAAATGAAGTGAGTTCTAAGATGCTCGTATATCTTCCTGCTTTTGCTCCTTATCAACATACATTCATAAATCCAATTCATCGTATAACGTCTCCCTTTTGGCTTGACTTTGGCAGCTGCTAAGCATGCTTTTACACTCTCCTGAATTGGCAGTGGTAAGGCCCCAATTCTGTCGTACAAACTCTTCTCCTGTATCCCAGCACACTTTTTCTTAGTGCGCTCTACGTCCTCTTTCAACTTATCTACCTATTCATAAAAAACCATATGGTTAATGCTTATTCCAGTATGAAATGAAATATTCATCATTCTAGACAGATTATGTTCGTTCAAAATTAAATAGCACAGTGTGGATTCAGTTTTTCAGCTCACCTTGATTTTTAAGCGACTGTTCTTTCGGTTTGTTAGTTTCAATCGTCTTTGTACATCTCTTTTTGATTCTTGTTGTCGTGCCAACTCTTTCTTCCTCAACTCAAGGCAGGGTCTGCACTGTTTCCCCACTCCTCGTCGCTTCTCAATCTTGGACACATCCACCTCTCCTGAACACTCTTCGGAGCGTCTGTAAGATAATAGGTGATAAATTCAGCGTTTCGGTTTGTAGCGTCGCCAGGTTGACATACATGTTACTCAGTCCAGTTCCTTCACAAAGTATAGTTTTTTCCAACAGTGTCAGGCTTTGGAGAATTTCTTCAAACGACTTTGGCAGCACATCCAGACTTTTAATCAAATGTTTGTCTGCTGTAAAAAACTATGAAAAACGAGTTGTAATTTTCAGTCCTTACAATAACCCATTCTCTACTGTATAATGCCTCTTACTTTCATCGTCAGGTCTCTGGATACCCTCAACACCATAGTTATTTTGAACTTCGCTGCATCCCAATTCAAGAAGTCTATGCTATCGGCATTGAGGATGCTTGCCCACTTACTGGACCTATTAGAGAGCTTCATATCCTTTAGGAGTTTCTCAAAAGAATACCCTGTTTGGATATCTGCGGATTCTTGGGCAGAGTACTCCTCTACCTTAATCAGTCCTTTAACATAGGAGGAATCTACTGTCACCTTAGAATCTCTTTCTGAATTGTCATTCCCAGTCTGCTTCTGTAACAAAGTTCATGGACTGTTAAAGAATGGAGTTATCTTAGCAGTAACACCCAATCATACCTGTTCCTTGATGTCAGTGTTGGTGACGCGAGAGATTTTAGTAATGCTAACAACTGGAGTTCTAATAGATGGCACAGACTGCGGACGCAAACGGCACGTGCCTCTTTCAAGTAGAATTCTAGTCCCATCTGGTAGATGTGTAATGTCATATTTGATGATTTCACTTCTGTGGAAATGATCCTCACAGATAACATGATGGAGTTTCAATTGATCTTCTTTCAACCCCAGAGCATGGCACCACTTTTTTCTAAGCTCTGCACACTAAGACCGAAAAGAGAAAGTTTTCTTTTTTTCTAATTCGATCAACTTATTTTTAGTAATAAATGTTGTAAAGACGAAATTTAATTGATACAAAATCAAACTCACTTTTGGTGATTTGAACAGGCATTTTTGTTTTATACCAAGACGGATATTTTCATTACGTTTTGAACGATATCCGTTTGTGCACCCTTTCACAAAACAAGACGACATTGTGTCATGATTAAATGAAAATGGTAATTTGTATTTTATGACACTGCAAGTACTGGCTGATTGAAATCAACAATGGAATCGTAACCGCTGGAAAACTGACACAGACACTACTAGGCGCGTGACAGCATCCATCCTTTCTCCATTTATCATACAACCAGTGAATAGTGGTTCAACAGAACATGGAAGTTGATGCTCCGGCCAGCATGTCGCTCGAAGCGCCACAAGTGATGAGAATCGGCGGCTCTGTGACGTCACCAGGAGTAATCTAGTAGTTTGATAGGTGACGCCACTTGATTTGCGCGTGTGGGGATTCTTTCTCGGGACTTAGGTTGGCTGAATAAAAATGAGTCACATGAGATATAATTTTAATATAATAAAGAAATATTTTAATTTATTGAATTATACGTAATCAGTCTTTACAGTTACATGACTCATGGAGGACTACTTTTACAATTTCAAATTACTAACGACTAGACATAGAAGATAGCGGAAATACATAGACACTACAACTACATAGCGGAAAGCGGTACCATTATCTAACTACATTTTGTCCAAACTTATACTATATAAAACTAACTATAGCATTGGTGCTGCGAGCGCCACACTACCCCCCTCCAAGCAACCGAATTAGGTTGCGAAACTAACTTTTCTATTTTTCCTGGGATTACCATAGGTACGTGGAGGAGCATCGGGACGGGAAGTCAAAGTAGGAGGAGCTAGCGGAACTGTAATGTTTCTTTTGGGTATTGTTTGTGTTGATAAGATTGGATTCTGTGGATTAGTTGGATTTTTGGATGTGATTGGTACTTGTTTCTGCTTGGTAAGCGTTGGTGTTCGAGAAGGTTGAGCGGTAATTTGAATTTGTTTATCTTCCGGTTGTTGAAGTTCTAATCTTCTATGAGGTTCTTCGTTGACAGCGGTATTTGTTTTTTTCGAAAAATGCAGGTTTCAATCTTTCGGTAGAGATGGTGACAGGTTCTCCGTTGACCAATACTTTGAAAATTACGTCAGAAATACGATCCAGAACTTCGTATGGACCTTGAAACGGTTGTTCCAAAGATCTTCTTGCCTCATTTTTAACAAATACATGTGTACAGTCGTATAAGGTCTTGTGTACGAATGGTTTCCTTCTATTGTGATGCGCCGTTGGAACTGGTCGAAGACTGCGCATGAACGTTCGTAATTTCTGTGCGTAAATTTGCTGGTTGTCGTTATCTTCGTGATCAGCGAAAAACTCTCCAGGAAGGCGTAATGTCGTACCAAAGACAAGTTCTGCAGACGTAGTTTTGATATCCTCTTTAAAACTTGTTCTCAATCCTAGAAGAACGATCGGGAGAGTGTTAACCCAATCGGTAGTTTCGTGACACATTATTGCAGACTTCAGCGACCGATGCCATCTTTCCACCATTCCGTTGGACGCCGGGTGATAAGCTGTGGTCCGAATGCGTTCACATCCAATAAGTTTAGTGACAGCGGTAAATAAAGCAGATTCGAATTGCGAGCCACGATCTGTTGTAATCGTGAGAGGAGTACCGTAGCGAGAGATCCAACACGAGACGAAAGCGTTTACAACAGATTCAGCGGTAATGTCGGATAATGGAATGGCTTCCGGCCACCTTGTGAATCGGTCGATGATTGTCAAACAGTATCTGTAGCTTTTTGAAGGCGGTAGAGGTCCCACGATGTCAATATGAACATGACCGAAACGATCATCCGGTATCGGTATGTGTTCTGGTATGTTTCTATTGTATCGAGACACCTTGCTTCGCTGACAAGGTAGACAGGTGCGAGCCCATTCGATGATGTCTTTATTCATTGCTGGCCAGACGAAACTTCTTTTGATGAGTTGTTTCGTTGCTCTGCCACTAGGATGAGAAAGATTATGAGTAGCAGTAAAAATGCGTCTTCTGAGCGTTTGCGGAATGTAAGGACGAGCATTTCCACTAGAAAAGTCACAAAAAATGGTTTGATCAGAGTTGTCGACTCGTACAGGACGAAGAATAAGAGCAGTATTAGAGTTTAATAAGTCTTGGAGTTCCTTATCTGTTGCTTGAGCCTCAGCGAGATCATCAGTCGAGAATAATGTCGGCATGTCGATAGTTTCAATCCTCGAGAGAGCATCTGCTACGACGTTTTCGATACCACCAACATGGATGATATTGGTTGTGAATTGTCCTATGTAGTCTAACTGCCGTAATTGCCGTGGCGAAGCTTTATCACTACGTTGTTGGAAGGCAAAAACGAGCGGTTTGTGATCCGTTTTTATAAGAAGAGAACGTCCTTCAATCATGAAGCGGAAAAACTTGAGGCTGGAAAAAATAGCAAGCAGTTCACGATCATATGTGCTGTACTTCTGTTGTGCCGGAGAAAGTTTTTTAGAATAAAACCCAAGCGGTTCCCATTTTCCGTTGCTATACTGCTCAAGAACGGCACCCATCGACGTGTCAGACGCGTCCGTCTGAAGCGCTAATGAGGCATTTTCGAGAGGATGAGCAAGAAGAGATGCGTTTGCGAGTTGAGTTTTACATTCCTGAAAATCTTTTTCGGTTTCCGGAGTCCAGATGACGGGACGTTTATCTTTCTTCTTCGCGCCCATAAGATAAGCGTTTAGTGAAGCTTGAGAATGAGCGGCATTACGAATAAATCGGCGGTAGAAATTCACAATACCTAGAAAACGACGAAGTTGCAAAATGTTTACAGGTTTTTTATAGTTAATAATTGCCGCGACACGATCGGGAAGAGGACGAGTTCCGAACTCATCTATCTCATACCCAAGATAGCAAACAGTCTTTTTACCGAAAATACACTTCGCGACATTGATCGAAAGTCCGTACTCTTTGAGTCGTTCAAAAAGAATACGCAGATGTTGTTCATGTTCTTCGGAATCCTTCGATGCAATTAAAATGTCGTCAATATAACAAAAAACAAAGTCTAAACCACGAATCACTGTATCCATAAACCTTTGAAATGTTTGAGCAGCGTTACAGAGTCCAAAAGTCATGACTTTAAATTCAAATAATCCAAATGGAGTGATTACGGCTGTTTTTGGTCGATCTTCTGGCGCAACAGGTACTTGATTATAAGCGCGAGTGAGATCAATTGTTGAAAATACTGTACAACCACGAAGTCGATGCGAAAAATCATGTAGATGCGGTACAGGATACTTATCGGCTACAGTTACGGAGTTGAGACGGCGATAATCTCCACACGCTCTCCATTCGCCAGACTTCTTTGGAACGAGATGAAGAGGACTAGCCCACTGACTGTCTGATCGATAACAAATTCCTCGCGACATCATATCTTCAAAATTCAACCTCGCAGCTTCTAGCTTCTCACCGGTCAAGCGTCGAGCACGTTCAGCGACAGGAGGTCCTTTTGTGACTATATGATGCTGTACATCATGCGCCGGAACTTCAGTGAATTTGAAAGGCCTTGTGATGGCTGAAAATTCTCTGAGAAGTTCACGAAAAGGTGTGTCATCTGAAACAGTTGAAATAGAAGAATATGCCTCGTAGGCGATAGTACCGATAGAAAACAGATTTGTCTCTGAATCGATAAGCCGTTTTCCTTTAAGGTCTACTAAAAGTCCGTAATGCGAAAGAAAGTCTGCACCAAGGATTGCGCGAGAGACATCAGCCACAGTAAAGTTCCACTTAAATTTGCGACGAAGTCTCAAGTTAAGCGATAAAAGTTTTTGTCCATAAGTATTTATCACAGAATTGTTCGCAGCGTACAGCTTAAAAGACGATGGAGTAAAACTAACACCGTTTACACGCACACGCGGTATCACAGAAATATCGGCGCCCGTATCGACGAGAAAAGATTGTCCGGATTCTCCGTCGTATATTATCAGGCGGTATTGCACAGGAACGTCGTCGCTTACCGCCGCGATGTGCAACGACGTTGTTAGTTTTCCGAATTGTTCTCGCGGGAAGACCATGCACAAGGTTGATGACACTTTATAGCTCTAGTACCGAATCGATGATGATAAAAACACAATGTTCTTTCACGAGTATTACCATTACTGCTATTGTTTTTATTTCGATTGTTGTTATTGTTGTTATTATTACGCCACGGAGATTTCGAACGCGATCTATTTTGGCTGTTTTCGCGGGACTGCTTATTGCCAGATTTGACAAACCGATCGAAACGAGTCGCGAGAGCCTCAACACGTTTAATGAGTTCGTTGTGAAGACTATCCGTAGCGGAATTACTGACAGTGTTAATACTGACTGCAGGACGTTGTAACTCCAGGATCTTGTCGGCCAAGAGAGCTAATTTACTCAAGTCTTCTTCTGTAGATGCGGAAAGAATCGCACTCACTTGTTGCGGTAACTGCTCCAAGAATAGAGATCTTAGAAGTGCATCATCACCTTGATTAGCGGCAAGGTTTCGCATATGTTGCAAGAAGTGTGATGGTTTTTGATCTCCCATCAGTTGTCCTTTGAGCAATCGTCGAAGCTTACTCTCTTGAGACTCAGCAAAAGATTCCAAAATACGAGCCTTTAGCAACCCATATTTGTTGTCAGTCGGTGGACTTTGAATTATGTCAGTTACGAATGGTAATACCGTGGGGTCAAGATTAGCAAGTAAATATTGATATTTAGGTTCGTCTACGGTGACTCGAGCGAGACCGAAGGCTGCCTCTACTTGAAAAAACCAAACCGCCGGTTCTTGTTTCCAAAATGGTGGCAATTTCGCAATGCGAGACATGTGAACTTCAGCGCCCGGATTAGCCATGGTCGCGATACGAAAACTAAATAAGTCACAGAAATACTGAGCGAAAGGTAGCCGTAAAAGTCTTCGTAAAATCCGAGTGTAAGAAAAAGCGATAATTACACACGAAGTAACGAGGTTTTAGTTGACACACACACGAACGGATTTTTCGCCTCGTGCTCGATATCGATACCTAACGCAGTCAAAAATGTTGAAAATTCAGCAGCGAGAAAGAGAAAATTTTATTTTTTTTTTATCCCCAGTTTAATTTCACGAACTATGTCTGAGTGAAATTAGCGATAATTAACTGTTCAAAAATGCACGTAAGGAATAAGTCTAATAGTTCACGAAAATCGACACTAATGGCCACTATATCACACGCGTGGTCTCACTTAGCGTTACTTGAATTGTTCGTTAACTTAGCACACGTCGTTCTTTTAAACAGATTATACTTTTTAAAAAAAAAAAAATCACGTCGGGGTCACCAAATAATTATTGTGGGGATTCTTTCTCGGGACTTAGGTTGGCTGAATAAAAATGAGTCACATGAGATATAATTTTAATATAATAAAGAAATATTTTAATTTATTGAATTATACGTAATCAGTCTTTACAGTTACATGACTCATGGAGGACTACTTTTACAATTTCAAATTACTAACGACTAGACATAGAAGATAGCGGAAATACATAGACACTACAACTACATAGCGGAAAGCGGTACCATTATCTAACTACATTTTGTCCAAACTTATACTATATAAAACTAACTATAGCATTGGTGCTGCGAGCGCCACACGCGCTAATATTCGAATAATAGTCCAATTAGTTTTCAAATGAATAATATAAAATAATTATAGATGAGAAACCGAACGAACACTTGAAATAAAGATTATATATATAATATTTAGGTTTCAGAGTTTAATGTAAATAACACTTAAAGAAGTCCGTTGCATTTGTTTACGTTTTCACGAACCAACGTTCGTGAGAATCGAACTAGGCAATAGATGATATAGACCAGACGCATCCATAAGTGCTCTGGGAAGAAGGTTCGAGAAAACGGGGCGATCTCAAGAAGGGGCAAGGCCCAGCCACTGATCTCTATATAACTGGATAGCGGACGGGTACCTTTTCTACCCGTACGGCGTGAAACCAATTGAAGCCTGGGCAGGGGTTTGGTGGGGTCGGACGAAGGGACGATCTTGGGCCAAATTCTCCGCGGGAAATTGACTAGATGTACGGTTCAAGCTGGCCTGGGTTATTGATCATTGATCAATTAAGTGATTTCTCAGCTTGATATGTGTACTTTTTGCCCAATTTTGTTGTTTGCGAATTATTTCGACTGTAAATAATAAAAAAGGAAGCGATATTTCCCGAAGCGTGTATTCGGGGTTAGGAAAATGAGCAATTCGATTGAAATTCAGGAATAGAAATAGGTTATGTTGCGAATAAAAATTTTAGCCATCGAGCTTATTTTATTTCATACGATATATTGAATGAATCTAACTCGCGATTTGCAGCATAGTTGAACAATGTAAGTGCTGAAGCACGCGTCGACGATTAGAAAAATGTGTATAATATGAATAACTTTTGAAAAATCGAATGACAAGAAAACCTCATCAGTAATAATTGTAGAAGTATAAATTAAACGTAAAATCGTGAAAAAAAAGTGTAAAATTATAAATAAATTGTCGGATTGTAAAATTACAGGGTGTCCAGTTATCATGGAATTTCTGGAATCATGGAAATATCATGGAATTTGATATACCCTTGAAAAAACCTGGAAATATCATGGAATTTCATGTCGGTTCTGGAATTTTTCAAATAATCTTAAATCTCTCGCGAATTTTTCTTTGAGCTGTCAGCGTTAGTGCGTGAGCTTAGAACTTTTCATCGTATTTTGAGTATTTAGTTTGGAATCGTAAATCTAAAGTTCCAGTAACAAATGTTTTTTTAGGTTCCTATTTGCATTTAAGTCATGTCAAATTCTTAACGCACTGTGCTGTGCTCTTGTCAAAAATAAACTAAATTCTTGTTGATATTTCTGTTGTATTTTCCTTCATTATCTACCATAATCGACCTGGAAAAATCATAAATCCTGCTTGGAAAACCTGGAATTATCATGGAATTCCATTCTAACAGATAACTGGACACCCTGAATTATGAATTGATTGCAAAACTGTCAAATTAAAAATGAAATTATAATTGATTAGTCAAAATAATAATTCTCGCAAATAAACAAATATTAAATCTTCAATTAAAAAATTCCATGATTGCAATTGAGATTGGAATAACATAAGCCGTTAACGTTACTCTAAGAACGGCGATTATGCATTTTTTTTTCCTATGGCACTCGGCTGAGCCGACGCACTGAACGATTATGCATATTTGGACTACGCGCGGAGACTTTGGCCCAAACAAATTGCAAATGGCGCTGTTCAATTGGTTTCACTCGGCGGGCCCGGTCCGCCATCCAGTTATATAGAGATCAGTGGGCCCAGCCCTCATAGTCGGGGGAGGGCTGTGGCCGGTGGCGCCTTTGCCCCTCCACTGATATTCTTTACTCCCTTAAGGCTAGGTTAAGATGTGTGTTGAATACTTTGACTATATAACCTTGGACTGCTAACGCTAACTTCAGGCGTGTTGTCAGGATGTGGCGCTACAGGCAGTCAACGGTCGAGTTCAGAACTACTGAGTTTAATTGTTTCGCTATTGTTTTATCACCCGTATCTTTCTTCAAGTCACTTCACTCATAACCTCAAATTTCTCTGAAGTGAAAATCTTCTCATATCGCTCTGTTATTATTTTTATCCGGATACTGATTTCAGAATACCGAGATACGAGAATTAAAAAAAAAAAAATTATCTTCACGGGCCAATAAACAATTCGTAAAAATTACATTGAAACCAATTTATTACCCTATATTCCTGCATATAATATTAAGATCTTACGTAAACGTTTCCTAGATTTTCGTAACTCATAATATGCGTCATTTATTAAAAATTTTTACTATTCCGACATTGATCAATGATATTATTTAGTAAACTATTCTTATTTTGTCCTGTGTTCATCCAAAATACTAAGTACTCATTCAAATTTCCCGCGGAATTGACTGCCGAGAAGTCCAAGGAGTGGGGTAGATGTTGGAAACATCGGCTCCGCAATGAATGAAATATTTGAATAATGAAATATTTTCCATTAAAAAATTAAATTTAATGGTTAATGGAAATATTTTCCATTAAAAAATTAAATTCAATGAGTTAATGGAAATATTTTCCATTAAAAATTTTACAACCCTGCATACATTATATACATTTCTACTCTTAGATTATTTTCAATAAAGTATTAGGTGCTCTTATTATATATTGCATCTTAATTTCATCTATATACCAAATCATCTCCAAAATCCCTTGATCTACACGCAGAAAAAGGATATGTTGACCCACACAGCACATATGACGGATTTACGTCCATAGAACGTTTCTTTGCCAACGTTTTTTGTATTTTGAACTATAACGTTCAGGAGACGTCCCAAATGAAACGTTTATATGATTGTCCGAGGGACGTTGATTGGACTGTAACGTCCACTGAAATATAATAATACTGGAACGCGCGCCGACCATTCTGTGGCATTAGAAGCAGCGTATAGAGAGAGATAGTTCGCTAGTAGTATCCTTGTCATTGTCTTACTGAGTCGCGACTGCGCACATGAAGTATCGTACAGCATCTGCAATAAGTGTGTCAGTTCCTCCATTCAGGCGATTCTTTGCCCACTCACGTATTGTTGAATTAAAGTTTTGGACGGGACTGTACCAACAGAGACGGGGATACTACCAGCACCGCTTCGGAGCTATCTCTCTCTATACGGGCCAAAGCCGTCAGCGCGCGTTCCAGTATTATTATATTTCAGTGGTAAGGTCCGAGCGGATGACATACCCCATTCACGCTTTCCACTATATAAAATCCCTAGAATGAACTATATTACCACCAAATATAGAAACCTGTAGAATCGACATACGATATACGCATATTGTCCAATTCATTCTATACTTAACTACTTCTGAAAACACTAGACGATATACATTCAGGATTCCCCCACTTATTTAGGAACTTAAAATTACTTTACTATGTCCGTGTTCGGGGAGTCGCTTTTAGCGCTGTCAGTAATCTTGTGTCTCTGTCACACTTCTTGATTTCCCCAAGCTCCGTCTCTCTCTCTCTCGATTTTCAGCGCTTTAAAGCGCTTTAAGCGCGCTCCCCGAACACGGCCAATATCGAACGATATTCTTCTACCACCTGTACTACGAGCAACCGCTCCACTATACGATAATCCAATACAAAAATGAACTTCATTAATTAAATATAGATATATGTCCTTATATTACTTTCTGTATGAACAACTATTAACTATCCATCGTTACAACAATGATTAAATTATCATCTTAATTAAATTCAACATTACTTACATATACCCTTTTATCACTCGTAATATAAATAATTATTTTACTATTATTACTACACACTCAACCCGCCATCCTAGGTTTAGAAACCCCCTAAACATTATTACAATATAAATTACTTACCTAATTATACCTATATATATATATACCGCGAATATTCGGTGAATCTGAACGACCCCCTTCCTACGGGAAAACCAACACAGGCGCGCACTGTGTGCGTGAGGCTCGGCGGGCGGCGCCAGGCGGCCAGTGGTGCTTCTACCGAATCATCCGTGCCTTGATACTTAACCTAAAAAGCAATAATTACACTCTTAGAGCATTTATACCTGGAGGGAGCATCTTGGTCGAAAAGCGTGCAGACAGAGAGGGAAACAGTAAGCTGAAACCTCTCTCTTCGACTCTTTACTTACGGGTGTAGCTAGTCACGTGACTACGACGTGACGACCAATCAGATCCTGCGCGACAAAGAGAGGTTATCAGCTTACTAAGTCTGGCTGTGTTCCAACTTGTAAGGTTGTACACTTACACTTACCCTTTGCCTGCGCGCCAAGCGTATGCCTGCGCCCATAGACATAGAGCATGGACTGCGCATTCGGGTCGAAAATCGCTTGGTCGGTAGAAAGAGATAGCATACAGATGCGGCCAATATCTGTCTCTTTCTAACCAGGAACGTGACTCTCATATTGAGGGCCCTGGGTGTCAAATCTTTTTTGTTAGAAAATGGAATGAAATGAGACATTGAGTGTTGAGTAACGAAAAATATATTCTTCTTCCAAAAACAAACAAATATTATTGATTTTTAAATAGTACAAGCTTAGTATTAATAGCCCTAATCCTTCTTTCTTGCGGAAAAGTGTTCGTGCTTTCGTGGTGTAGTCGGATGTTGAAATATTTATCTAAAAATTTATTAATCATAATTTTTTTATGACCTTGTGGACAATTTTCTTTACTTTGCAAAATCCAATGAGGGATTTTTTGTGCTGTTTTATTGATTAAAACAGATTTAATGTTTTCAGTTTTGAAAACTTCAGTTTCTCTGAAGATACGCTCTGCGATCAAACATACTTCGATTGCGTCCGTGGAAGCACAAGTTAAACCTCCTCGATTCTTCTTCACTTGTAACAGGGATGATGATCGATTGCTTGTTAGAAGTTGTTTGCAATGTACACACTTGACCACCTTAACAACCTTTTTAGCCACAAATCCAGCAATATAAGCAACAATGTTTTTCACGTAATTCAAGTTCTTTAGGAAACCTGGAAAAATTTAGAAGTACAGTTTTGATCTTTTGTTCATCAGATCAATTAATTGTAAATGTTTACGTGTTTGAATACAAGAAGTTAACCTCACTTTGTGACATTCCATCTATACTTACTTATGAAACGATCTTCGAGGTTCTTTATTTCCTCGCCACTTGCACACCAAACAAGTATAAACCATGTTGTAATGTTATTTTAATTGAACTCCGGTGAAATATATGGGATTTATCCTTAAATAACTATCGTCGTATATGACTACAAATGTACCTATAGTCTACTACAATAATACGGGTAGCCGTGGGTTCACTTGACGGTGCTACACTACTGAGCTGTCGACGAACGACCAATCAAATGCTTAGAAAGAGACAGAGATTGGCCGCATGTGTTACCCTTCTCTCTCACTTTTGGCGTTACCACAGGCAGTATAGGGAATGCGCAGTCCATGCTCTATGTCTATGCCTGCGCCACTGATCTCTATATAACTGGATGGCGGACCGGGCCCGCCGAGTGAAACCAATTGAACAGCGCCATTTGCAATTTGTTTGGGCCAAAGTCTCCGCGCGTAGTCCAAATATGCATAATCGTTCAGTGCGTCGGCTCAGCCGAGTGCCATAGGAAAAAAAAATGCATAATCGCCGTTCCTAGAGTAACGTTAACGGCTTATGTTATTCCAATCTCAATTGCAATCATGGAATTTTTTAATTGAAGATTTAATATTTGTTTATTTGCGAGAATTATTATTTTGACTAATCAATTATAATTTCATTTTTAATTTGACAGTTTTGCAATCAATTCATAATTTTACAATCCGACAATTTATTTATAATTTTACACTTTTTTTTCACGATTTTACGTTTAATTTATACTTCTACAATTATTACTGATGAGGTTTTCTTGTCATTCGATTTTTCAAAAGTTATTCATATTATACACATTTTTCTAATCGTCGACGCGTGCTTCAGCACTTACATTGTTCAACTATGCTGCAAATCGCGAGTTAGATTCATTCAATATATCGTATGAAATAAAATAAGCTCGATGGCTAAAATTTTTATTCGCAACATAACCTATTTCTATTCCTGAATTTCAATCGAATTGCTCATTTTCCTAACCCCGAATACACGCTTCGGGAAATATCGCTTCCTTTTTTATTATTTACAGTCGAAATAATTCGCAAACAACAAAATTGGGCAAAAAGTACACATATCAAGCTGAGAAATCACTTAATTGATCAATGATCAATAACCCAGGCCAGCTTGAACCGTACATCTAGTCAAATTTCCCGCGGAGAATTTGGCCCAAGATCGTCCCTTCGTCCGACCCCACCAAACCCCTGCCCAGGCTTCAATTGGTTTCACGCCGTACGGGTAGAAAAGGTACCCGTCCGCTATCCAGTTATATAGAGATCAGTGGCCTGCGCCAATGGTTGCGCACTTTAGCGAGCTCTGGCGGAGATGTACTTAACTAGGGTTAATTTGAAATTCGGACGATTCAATTCGCTAATGATTCTGTGAAGCAATAATATTGTTGAAGATTCGTTGATTTGGAGGTCTAATGATTGCTTAACGTCAATCAATACCTTTGATTAATAAAAAACATCATTTTTGGTATCATAGCCGTAAAATTCGATTTTACGGCCCGTTTTCAGTCCGTAATAGTACATTATATCATCAGGCCAATTAAGTATTTCGCGACGAATTTGAGTTTATAATCCGAGCCGAAGGCGAGGATGATAATGGAATTCGTCAGAAAATACTTTATGCGCCGTATGGCATATACAATTTTATGTGTCTAGGCCAAAAACCGCGTTTGAACCGAGCAAAGCGAGGTTAGAATCGCGGTTTTTCGGGCCTAGACACATAAAATGATTTTTCACGGACGTAGGTCCGTGAAATCATTATTTTACGTACGTAGATCCATAGAATGAACAATTTCTAAAATCAGCCATTTTTCAATGATAAATTATTTATCTCGGTTATTTTTCAATAACAAAACTTTTTCCATCAGTTGACAACACTAATAAAAAAACATTTAGTTTGGATTCACGTGTATTTTTTATTCATTTATGCATCTATTCTTTCCTTTATTTTTTTCTTTTTTTTTCTTTATTTATTCTTTCCAATGCGCAACCATTGGCGCAGGCATACGCTCGGCGCGCACGCAAAGGGTAAGTGTAAGTGTAAGTGTAAGTGTACAACTTTACAAGTTGGAACACAGCCTCTGTCTCTGCTGCATTCGCCACTTATGGGAAAAGATACGACATGCTCCCTCCAGGTATAAATGCTCTAAGATTACACTGAACACGGAAAAGAATGAACGCGAATAAAATGAATTCGCCTGATGTGAACATTTATTTTAAAAATTTATCAACGAATTTAAAATCAAATATCAATTAATTGGATTTAAGTCGGATTTAAGTATTGATTATCAGTGTCTAGGATCGATATTTGAGACGAAGTGGAACAGGTAAGTGGAGGGTGAATCATTGAAAACAACATTGTCAAAAATTGGTTTATTTACTGATTTATTCACTTATTCATTTATTTTCAGAACTCGATTTTATTCAAAACATCTGTTGGGAATACTAGTATTCAATCTCATGAAAATCAAAATTGAAAAATGCAATTCATCGGCGATTATTGGTTAATCGAGGGGTCCATTGCTGTTGAATTATGGTGTACGCACAAACTTATCGGAGATTGAATGCTTGGGAATCGAAGAAGGGCTACCGATGAGCCACTGTCGAACGTAGTGACACTTTTACTCGAACCATTTTCGTCTCTCAACGATTACTTCTATCGGAGAACCGAGTGCTGACACGTACCTCAGCGAGGATTCATAGCGTGCGGAGGGGCTTTGTCGCAGGAGTTTGTAGTGCGATGAGGCAGCGTACGAGGAGCTTCGTTCCAAGGGTTTGTAGCACAAGAACGATATTTATCGAACATTTCTTACTTGTCTGCCGAACATTCAACGTTCATGTTCCGTAGCAAGCGTAGGAGCTTCGTCGCAGATGTTCGTAGTGCGATGAGGCAGCGAACGAGGAGCTTCGTTGCAAGGGTTCGTAGCATGTCGACGGTATTTATCGAACAACTCTCACTCATCTAACGAGCATTCAACGTTCATGTCTCGTGGTAGGCAGAGGAGCTTCGTCCCAGATGTTCGTGTTGCGATCAGGTAACGTACGAAGAGCTACGTTGCAAGGGTTCGTAGCCCGTCGACGATATTCATCGAACATTTCTTACTCGTCTATCGACCATTCAACGTTCATGTCTCGTACACTGCCTCGTCGCACTAGGATCATCTGCGACAAAGCTCCTTCGCCTGCTACGAGACATGAACGTTGAATGGTTGTTAGACGAGTAAGAAATGTTCGATGAATATCGTCGACGGGCTACGAACCCTTGCAACGAAGCTTCTCGTACGCTGCCTCGTCGCACTACAAACTCCTGCGGCAAAGCCCCTTCGCACGCTATGAAGCCTCGCTGAGGTATGTGTCAGCACTAGGTTCTCCGATAGAAGTAATCGTTGAGAGACAAAAATGGTTTGAGTAAAAGTGTACTACGTTCGACAGTAACTCATCGATAGCCTTTCTTCGATTCCCAAGCATTCAATCTCTGATAAGTTTGTGCGTACACCATAATTCAACAGCAATGGATCCCTCGATTAACCAATAATCGTTGATAAATTTCATTTTTCTGTTTCAGACCTAAGGACGTAGCCTGTGGGTGGCAGCCTTATCCTCGATGACTCCATTCTCTGCATTGTACTCTGATCAAATGATTCATTATGTTATTATGAAACCAAAGTTGACACAAACACTGAAAACTTTCTCACGAATTCTTAATGTTCATTAGATGGAATACTTGTATTCCGAACAGACGTTTTGAATAAAATCGAGTTCTGAAAAATGAATAAATAAATAAATCAATAAATAAACCAATTTTTGTTTTCAATGTTTCACCCTCCACTTACCTGTTCCATTTCGTCTCAAATATCGATCCTCGACACTGATAATCAATACTTACACCCAATTAATTGATATTTGATTTTAAATTCGTCGATAAACTTTGAAAATAAATGTTCACATCAGGTGAATTCGTTTTATTCGGGCTGTGTCTCAATTGGTAAGGGCAGTACCCTTGATGCACACTTGCCCTCGGTTCAGACCACTGATGTATATCTATATATATCGGTATATATAGATATATCTCTACTATAAGGGCAAGTGTACGAGGGTACACCCTTACCAATTGAGATACGGCCTCGGTTTCATTCTTTTCCGTGTTCAGCGTGATGATTGCTTTTTAAGTTAAGTATTTATCGAGTTAGCGCGGATGGGCTATGCGGAGTCGGCATAGTACGGAAGATTCGGTAAAAGCACCACTGGCCGCCTGGCCCCGCCCGCCGAGCCTCACGCACGCAGTGCGCGCCTGTGTTGGTTTTCCCGTAGGAAGGGGGTCGTTCAGATTCACCGAATATTCGCGGTATATAAATGAGTTACATTAAACCATCTATTTTCATTATATTCGAGATGGTCAAATATTATACCATACTCTAGATTTAGTCTAAAGCCTAGACACCCAGATTGTGTCTTTGACCCCAACGTTACGTACACAGGTACCCCCACACAAACATACCCACACCCGCGTACAACTTGACCGCCGGCCCAAAACTACCCCCCAGCACGGTATACGCATACCAGGGAAAAGAGGCCACGAGACGAACGACGCCGAACCACTTACCTATTCCATAGCTAAAACCATACCTCATACAATACTAACCACATTACTATAGATTCATTACTTAACCCTTATATTATAATTTACACTTACACCTATCTCTGTACTCATATGTTAACTATACCGATTATAACCACATACGGATCTAACATACTATACCATATAATTACGCTATCACCTCATGTACCCAGACCGTTATACATTTGTTCCATGTTCTATAATCTTAACAAATGTCATAACAGTAAGATCATATACCTGCTCAAACTCAGTATTGTAACGTTCCGGCTGTGTTGGCTACCGCCAGCGCAGCCGGAGCACGTCCATCCAGCAGCGGAATCCCGCAGTTCCGTGCTTCCCGTGATTCCGCGCCTCCCGCGATTCCGCGCCTCCCGCGATTCCGCGCCTCCCGCGATTCCGCGCACCCCGCGGAATATCGGTATAAAAAGGGGGCCGCGGAGGCAACAGCTACCGATTGTGTGGCAAAGCGCCCGTCGAGTCACTTCGTATTAACTGCTAATTAGGCACGTAGCCAAAATAGTGCGTGACCTTTATTCGCTCTTAAATCGCATTTCAATACTTGCTAAAATTGAAGTGATCAAAATCGCGATTTCTGATATTGAAAACAAGTCTATGTAAAAACTCACATTCACTCATTTCATAGTTTTTACTAATTTTGGATGTACTATCAAAAATTAGACATTAACGTAAAAAGTAGTATAGATATGACAGTTCTGGACCAAGACTTCTTTACCGGCCGAGTTGTGATGGTAAGTTACCGACCGTGCAGATAAGTTACCGACCGTCGGATGGTAACGATTTGGGTACCGATCGTCGATCTTAGTTACCGACAATCGGATGGCTGCAATTTTCCGTCGTGCGATGGCGCCACTGCCGCTTGTTACCGATATTCCGAGGGTAACGATTGAGAATCCTGCATTGCCGATCTCCGCTTACCGACAATCTGATGGTTGCAATTTGCCGTCATGCGTTGGCGCCACTATGGATTATCAATCCTTAGTTACCGATAATCCGATGGTAACGATCCGATCATTAGTTACCGATAGTCTGATGGCTGCAATTCTCCTGCAATTTTCAGTCTTGCGATGGCGCCACTAACGATTCGCTTTCGAATCATGGTAACGATATTTTTTTTTTTTCTTACCGACAATCGATCCAAGATGGCTGAAATATCTAATTCTAAGCTTATATATGCGAATTATACTAGCTGAAATGCTTAAAGTGTGACAGGGTGTTATATATGCAATCAATGACGCGAATTATCTGATAATATATATGTGTTTATTTTCTTATGTCTTAAGTCTAACCTATATTCTAAAATGACAATTTTTTCTTAAAAGACTAACTTAAACTATGTATACATATATCTAATTTAAACTTAAGCTATATTTATAACGGGGTGACGATCATCCACCGAGCTTCACGCATATCATCTGAAACATACAGGTATTTTTTAATAACCGAACGGTGTGTAATGGAAATGACATGAACTTACCGAGCAACGGGTCACTCAAAACCATATTCGCGAATATGAAGCTGTTCGAGTGGAATCACCCCCGGCGGCGGTGGTATATCAGGGGATGAGGACCTCGATGACGATGGTGATTCCGGACTCGATCTCGATGAGTCCGAACCGAATGATCGCGATCGACTTCTCCCCCTATCAATGTGCACCGTCTCCGCACCCGAATCTTCCTCAGTAGATAGGCAAGGGGGGTTCTGGACCAATCTAGGTCACAAATTTTGGTCCAGAAACCCCCTGTGTTCTGATTGGTCAAGCCCCCCTCCCACTTGCTGCAAAGACGTCCCCCTAAGACGTCCCCCTAACGGTACTCGATAATTTCGCAATTTTAATCGGTTCTTTCACCCCGTAAGTACCGCCTCCCTAGCGGTAATCGATGATTTTCGCGAAAACGGGGGATCTAACAAGGACGTCCCCCTAACGGTAGTCGATAATTTCGCAATTTTAATGGGTTCTTTCACCCCGCAAGTACCGCCTCCCCCTAACGGTAATCGATGATTTTCGCGAAAACGGGCGGGATCTACCGCGCACGGGTGCCGATCACTCGTGTCCGAATTTATGAAATCTGAATTTACGCGACCTGATTTCTGAATTTCTGAATTTCTGCGACCTGACTTCTGAATTCTGAAATGACGCAAGCGCCCCCCGGTCGATGCGTCGTCATCTTAGAGCATATAGACATGGAGGGAGCCAGTCCTATCTTGTTTCATAAGTGGCAAGCGCAGGAAGGATGGACATAGTAAGGTGATAACCTCGCTCTCTCTGGCAAAATGTGATTGGTCGATTTAAACTAGTCACGTGACCACGTCAGAGCTGTGCCAAGCGGTTGGAGAGAGTAAGGTTATCACGTTACTGTTCCCGTCTTTGTCTTCACGCTTTTCAGCCAGAAGGCTCCCTCCATGTCTACATGCTCTAAGGTCGTCATCAAGATCTACTTTTTTACGGTCGATGCGTAATCGTCGATACCTGCTTTACCTCCGCGCGCGCTCTTACCGGCCGTCGAGTGAACATAACCTTTCTAGCCGATACCGACGAGGTTTTATTATTTTTTTCTATAGTTCGAACGTTCGATTGCTTTTGGATATGTATTGATGGTCCTGAAAAGGACCGATTTTTTGGTGGCCCTGAATAGGGCCGATTTTGATGGCTCTGAAAAGGGCCGATTTTAGAAGATTACTGCTTGGCTGATTTTAGAAGATTACTGCTTCTTCTTCCTCTTCTTCTGTGGAGGTTTTGGTGCCAACGCACTAACGGCAACAGCTTCTGTTGCATCGGCTGACAATGCAGCAGCGACAGCAGCAGCAGCTTCTAGAAAAATAAAATCAATGTTATATAATTAATAGAATGAAAAAAATTAAACTGCACAGAGTAGGTAAAATTTAGTGTATGCTAATTAGTTGAGAGCTCTTACCTTGATCATTGCCCTCCTCATTGAGCACCATATCAATTACACCAGCTAACTCGGCTGAGACTTCTTCTTCCGTATTATCTTCTAGAAACATAAATAAATGATATTTATTTAATAGAATAAACAAAAAAATACTTTTAAATTACACGGAGTAGGTAAATTTTAGTGTATGCTAATTAGTTGAGAGCTCTTACCTTGGTTATCCAACACCCCGACTATAACCCCCTCCAAATCGACGGGTTTAGGATTCGGTTCACCAACTTTGGGTTTCAAATGCCCTGTTTCGTCGTAATGATGAGCCCGCTCGGCAGTTAGATAAGATTTTAACGATACGTGGCAGCCACCGCATTTCTGCCAATTGATCTTTAATAATGCGATACCGCATTTTTCGCAAAAATTAATCATCGGTAACCGCTCAATCGGCAGAATGCTATGCTCAGATTCTACGGTCCACGGTCCGGGCAGCTTTACCACACAGCCCTCGCAGTAAACCCCCGAATTTGGGATGTTTGCCCGTAACTGGAGGGCTGTGTAGCACCGTGCATGGGTGTTGAAGACCGCGAGCAACGCAGCCTTTCGCAATGTCCACTTTTTCTCGAGGGGTATTGCCCACCCCTCTATCACCGTTACTACCTGCTTGGTTAACGGTGTCAAAAAGATATTTGGAAGTGCTGTAATAAATCAGAAAAATCAACAAATCAAAAACCTGAATAACGCGAAAGAACTATTTTTTCACTAAATCACAAATATTCACACAATGATACTCACACATTTTCTCTCTGCGAATCTTTGCACAATTTTTTGAAAAAAGTTTAAACGAGTCAGTATATCGATGCTACACTCTCAAAGTCTAAGCTGCGAATGAGTTCGGTGCGTAACCCTTCATTAGTATACGATCTCCTAAAAACTAATGTACAGCAATAAAAATTCAATACCTCGAAGTGATCATCAGTTCAAACCCATGATGCCGGAACGAAATTTGTTTTCCAAGCCTCAGTGTTATTGTAAACATATTGAATGTCAAAATAGCGTCCAACTAAGGTAGCGTCCAAACTAAACTAGGCTGAGGAGTCAGATAAGCTACGGAAAGGAATAAAAATAATTCATGTGTATGAAATGGATATGTACGAAGACTGTAAAAAAATTTTTGTTGCAGTAAATTCTTTTTATTATTCTTCAAATCGGATAACACACAAAATTACAGAAAGCATAAATTTATTGAATCATTTGACATTGTGAGCAGTCTCCGATCATGGGGGGAGGTTCATCGAATTCTCCTCTCTGCGATCCGTAATGTATTTGACATCTCCGACAGTTTGCGATATCTACATCCTTCTTCATAGCCTCCGATAGTTTGTCCCACACCTCATCGATGATACTCGAGCCGTAAATAAGAATGAAATCTTTGGTCAAATAGGCGATGTCTTCGGCCTTCATTCGTTTCAAACCCCCTACTTGAATGGATATGAGCAATGATTTATAAAGACACGGTTTGCACTCCTTCAAATACCAAGTTTTCAATCGCTGAACGTTTTCGAAGGCGCACTGATATCCGGGAAGGTTTCCGTGCTTATCCTCGTGCCAATGAATCACCTCGTAGCCTCGCATCCGTTGAAAACTTGGACATTCCAATTCTTCTAAATCGATCATAGGCTTGGACTCGTCGTTGATGATTTTTTAATCCACTCTTTCTTCTCCTTCCCCTTAACGTAGATATAACTTGCATGCTCGACAACTTTTCGTACAACTTCCTGTACCTCGTCGTATGATATATTGCCAGCATTCCATGGTATTCCATGATAATTTCGCATCAACCATGCATTGACAGCTCTACATTTGACGGATAAGATTTTCCAAGCACACGGCGGTTTGAAGAGAATGCGTGCCAGACCTTGCTTGCCCGTCTCATCCGCTTGAATGGTAATTACACCGAGCTCTTTCGGTACGAATTCGTTGATAGGATGTCGGAAACCTTGTACATTCAATATCATCTCCATTGTAACAATTTTTATTTTCTAGAATAGCACGATGCGGATTTCAGAAGAATCAAGAGTAAACTAATTTGAAAAATGTTCAAACCTCACTTTTATATCGTACATCCCCCTCTTAACAACTACTGTACACATAGCTGGAACTGTGAAAAGGATATTGTATTATAAAATAAACATAATTTTTTTCTTTCAGTGATTACCTATATTTTATAATATTTTTTTAATCATAGTAAAGTACAGTTTCATAAGAATAGGTGCAAGTATAGGTGCAAGTACAGTTATTGTAAATTATGGATTGTAGAATCATAAATGTAAGATAACACAGTTTTTCTTATGTTAATTTCTGAACACCACCGCTGATCGGGTTGTACTCAATAATACGATCGTGTAAAATCACACAATAGACTGAAGTTTGCGGTGGAAAGGGATACGATGACTCGAATTCAAGACGAATGTCCACGGGTCCGGATTTCAGAGAATCGTTTTGCTTCGAACAATTGATAACGATGAGCGGTGCGTATTTCAGAAATTCGTTCTTACTCAATAACGGTTCGGAATCTTTAACGTAGTAGGATGTCTGGAAGTTTGCATACATATCGTAGAGCAAAGCATACTGGTTGCGAGCAACATCGAGATTTAGGTTTCCGTAAGGATAACTCTGCGAGTTGAGAAAAAGCTTCACATCTCGGATGCTGCAGTGATCGAAATGACTTGCGTTCCTAGTTGCATTATTTTTTCGATCCGTCTGAAAGCCTACTACAACGTATCGGGGTTTTTCCAGCTGAGTGGAGGTTTTCACGACCCAGACATGCTTCGAGGTAGCGGGTAGTAGTGGATACTCGTATAATTCCCACGAGCGGTAACTGATAGGAATGGGTGTATCTTTGGCAATATAGTTCAGCAACTGGATTTTTCGCTGATTGGAGACCTTGATGTACGGAATCATCCACTCGAGTTTGAGTAGTGAAATTTTAAACTGTTCCACAGTACCATCGGCAGTTGTCTGTATAATTGCATTCGTGTCGGTGTTTGTCCTTGTAAGAATCAACTCGTGCTTGGCATTGACGATGATTCGACGGTAGTCCTCAGCGAAACCCAGTAACCAACTCAGCGGCATGGAGATATCGAAGTAACCGTTCTCATCAACTATTTCATTTTCGTTGTCGATCCAACCGGCGTTCTCTTGCAGAGACCTTTGGCTAGGACTTTGTGATATGTAATTCTTCATGAGGGTTGTGATACCGACGTTCTTATTTCGATCGATCTCAACAGCATTCAACTCGTAGCGTATATCCTCAAACAGATGACAGATGGAATTGTTGACTAACTTTGTGGCAGTGACCGGAGTTCGTCCATCAGCCTTGGTCAATCTACCGTATACGTGCAGCGAGCTCCTACTCGGTAATAGACACAAATCTTGATGTTGAACGGCGATCCGAATTTCATCGTTGTTATCAAAACTCGTTGATGCGAAGGGTTGATGCGCGAGAGTCTCGTAGTGCGCGACGGACTCGTCAAAGACAATTGGCCTTTGTATCTTTAGGATCTCCTCCATGGTACAAAACAGATGATAGCGACACAGCAGAATTGTATTCTTACTTTCCGGAAAATCCTCTTCCACGAACTCTGAGCCCCAGACTCTTGAGGAACTTGATGTTTTGACGTCTGAGCTCTCCGGAAGGTGTGCGATGACTGCTCGCCCCCCGACATGTCGGTTCTATTTTATAACTCCGTCCGACTTTAGTTTCAAAAACGATACCCATTACGATTCCACGTGCAGTCTTATCGTTACCACTTCACCTTGGAAATTAACCAATCTTCCGTCTTGATCGACTAGTCTGAGCTGAAGATGATCTATTGCTTGAACGGTGATCGGGAGGTAAATGACGTTCGATGGTACTTCTATGATCTTATATCCAGGTGGGACGACGGGGAAAAATTCGTGAATGGTGTGCACTCGTTGTCCGTTGAGGTACGCGCACCCGTAGTGACGTTGCACTCGACTCGTAGGGAGTTAACCTTGAGAATAGCCACAGGCAAGTCAGATGTGTGTGTAACATCTGCTTCAAGGGTGCGTGGAGTAAAACCCAACAGTCGACCGATAGAGTCGGAGGGATTAAAATTTATCTTACGATTGCACTTGATTTCGCTACACAGCGTATTGTTGTTTGCTCGCAGATTGATGGAGACGTTACGATCGGCTAATACTTTTTGTACATAACTCTCGATGTCCTCAATTTCGTAGCTTCCGGTGGGTATGGTTATGACTTCACTTCCATCGATGTGAAGCTTGTTGTTACCCTCATCAATGTTGGGAATCGAGTTGAAGGTTAGCAACTCGACAAGTCCTAACGTGTAATTTTTGAACGGTGATAGCTCGATGGGTGGGAAATAATAGGCTTCTAGTACGGGTGACGTACCCGATAATGTTAGCGTAAAAGAATCACCCATGATGATCCGCGCTCAACTGATGTTTTGCGTGACGGGGGAAAGCGTTTTATAGCAGTCCGCCGAGGAATTTGAGGCACAGATGTCCGCACACCACCGTATCATAGTCTTGATATTTTTTATGATTATACATTACAATGCTACCACCACCGAGGTATGCCATTAGATCTTTGGGTGGTTGTAAATCACCAAAGCTGTCAAAGTAAATGACTTTGTTGTTTTTCTTTCTGTACGCAACCCAGTGTGTACCAGGACCTTCTTTATTGTCAAGATTAACTATGGCAGCTTCGTACTTCCTGGGTCCACCTCTCGGCATTTCATTTCTCATGTACACTCCGCGAAACCCAGGAATTTTCATAATCTTAGCGTACTTCAGGAGATCGAAATCGGTGAGTGCTCGGTGTGGTAGCCTTCTGTGTTTTTTGAATTCAACTGAAGACCTAAACCTTTTTTATAGGGTTTCAGATACAACCCCTTTCCCAAAGCGATCGCCTCCATAGTCTCGTTGTGACGTTGTCGCTCGTGTAATTCGCGTTTTGCTGCGTTTGCCTCGTTCACCACTTTTGCAATACCAGCTGCCCCACCGGCTAGAGCTCCGGTAGCACTCAACCCCGTGAATAGAGGTATGAGAAAGGGTAAGAAACCTCCAATTTTGGCCGGTATGGGGAGGATGCGTGGAGTTTGCACCTTGTTCCTACCACCCGCATTTTTTACAGCTTCGCGTGCCCCTTTGAGAGCCGCCTTGACGGGGCTGGCACTGTTCGATCCCATGGAAGCTCTTGCCGCCTTTACTATTTGTTTCAATGAGATTTTTTTCTTGCCGCAAGTTTTTTTCTTCCGTATACCCATACCTAACTTCCTTTTCGCTTTCATGGCGTTGGCTACACCCCAGGCGGCTGCCTTTTCCGTAACGCTCGCGTCTTTGGCGAGAACGCGGTGCCAGGCCTTCTCCGCGAGTACTTTGTCCGCCTCGTGTCGAGCAGCAAGATTATCCCGATCTTTGGAGTAGGCGATGTCGTGTTCCTTGCACGCAGCGTCGAGAGGATTGATGCCCGGATCACCGCGTGCGAGTCGCGACTTCAGTTTTGTTCCAGGACCGCAGTACTGGTAGCCCGGTATATGCAATTCAATGGGAAGTTTGTTGATGATTTTGTTGAGAAGACCTTTCCCCCTTGGTCGCTTGCGTTCTCCGTCACGTTTATGTACGATCATGGTTCCAGCACAACTGACTCAAATCCAATAAATAGCGAGCATTCATAGTTTCGGAGGCAGTCAAGATACATCCGCGGAAAGCGGTCATTGGTTGCACCTCTCACGTTGGTCGACCATCATGAAGTTCAAAGAGCAAAGTACCAAATTACCAGTAATCAATTTCGACAAACTGACACAAACGAATGTGAAGGAGCGGGGGAAACGTCACGGTCCGCTACTACCGAATAGCGTGCGGGCAGTGATTTGCGGACCGTCCAATTGCGGCAAGACCAATACCCTCTTATCGCTGATCACACATCCGAATGGTCAAGAACGGCGACTTGTCATTTTTCCTGGTATGGAGTTGGCAATGGGAGTGACGGTGTGAAGAGGGGGGGGGGGTATGCATTTTGGCAAAGTAACTCGCAGACAATACACTCAGCCAAAAAATTAACAGACCACCTAGATTTTTCTGAAAAGCTGTTGGTTTACGAATCGCTATAACTTCGTGAAAGAATATCCCAAATTCATTGAAGGGGGTAGTTTTTTGAAGATCGAAACTTCATCTTCAAAATGGTTTCTGAAAATTTTACCTGCGATTACTTTTCGCCTGTCTGTGCAGGTTTGAATAACGGATTGCAAAATGCAAAAGAAATTCAAATTTTCGAAATTTGCTGTGGAAGTAAGAAAGAATCGCATGATATTTTTAGCGAAGTGGTTTTGTAGCCTCAAACCTTCTCTTTCAAAAACTATTTTTGAAACTTTTTTGCGAATTTTTGTGACAGAGTTATTGAATTTGCAGTAATATCAGACAAGTTTGGCGTTACTCAGGATGCACCACCTCGAGGTACAGTTTGCAAGCATCCGATGTGTATGTGTGCGTGTATCTCGCAAAAATAGCCACAGAAAGAGGCACATACACACATGCACACGCACACATGCACATAGGGTGCTTGTATACTGTACCTCTACGTGGTGCATCCTGGGTAACGCCAAGATTGTGTGACATTACTCAAAATTCAATTACTCTGTTACGAAAATTCGCAAAACATTTTCAAAAATGGTTTTGGAAAAAGAAGCTTTGAGGCTACGAAACCTCTATGCTAAAAATTTCATGCGATTTTTTTTTAACGCCTACAGCAAAGTTTAAAAATCTCAATTTCATTTGCATTTCCCACCCCTCTATGCAGACCTGTACAGACAGGTGAAAAATGATCGCAGGTGAAATTTTCAGCAACGATTTTGAAGATGAAGATTCGATTTTCAAAAAGCTATTTCTCAATTAATTTGGAATGCTTGTATACTGTACCTCCACGTGATGCATCCTGCAATGGGTAACCCCGAAATTCCTTGACATTACTCAAAATTCAATAACTCTGTAGCGAAAATTCGCAAAAAAGTTTCAAAAATGGTTTTGGAAAGAGAAGGTTTCAGGCTACAAAACCACTGTGCCAAAAATTTCATGCGATTTTTTCTTAGCATCAAAGCGAAGTTTGAAAATTTGAATTTCTTATGCATTTTGCAATCCGCTATTCGAACCTACACAGACAGGTGAAAAGTGATCGCAGGTAAAATTTTTAGAAACCATTTTGAAGATGAAGATTCGATCTTCAAAAAACTACCCACCTTAATTAATTTGTGATATTCTTTCACTGCGTTGTAGCGATTTCTAAACCAACTGCTTTTCAGGCAAATTTGGTGGTCCGTTAATTTTTTGGCTGAGTGTATAATATTGTCTTTTATTTTATAGTAGAAGGATTCTTTCTCAAGTGGGCCACCCATTTTCGTCGTGGTCTCGAATTAATTTCGTTACTTCTTCTAATGATTACCCTCCTTTTCAGGAGTTTTGCTGATTTTTTGCAGATTTTTAGCACTGGCAGGAGCGTAGATATATGAAATATCTGGATAATTTATTTATTTTACGTATTTATAAATTAGTGATAATGAAAGAAAAATAAAAATACATGAAAGTTATGTTTTTTCATCAGCTTTCCAGTAAAAATATTTTCAATTTTAATAGAATGACAGTTAGGGCTAAAAATGCCAAAAAACCCAGAAAAAATGCGAAAAAAGGTGGTTTCAAGTTTTCGGGCCGCTTTGATTTTGATGAAAAAATTCGAGAAAGACTCTCTCATTGCTCAGAGTTTACTGTGTAAATCTTATTATGGGACCACCATCCTTCCTAAAGCGTTCCAAGTTGTCATACGAACAAAAACAATTATTGGGCTATCTTCGGATGTTTTCTTCTTAGGAAGGAGTGGCGGTCCCATAATAAAATTTGCACAGTAAGCTCTGAGCAATGAGAGAGTCTTTCTCGAATTTTTTCATCCAAATCAAAGCGGCCCGAAAACTTAAAACCACCTATATTCGCATTTTTTCTCGGTTTTTTGGCATTTTTAGCCCTAACTGTCATTCTATAAAAATTGAAAATATTTTTACTGGAAAGCTGATGAAAAAACATAACTTTCATGTATTTTGATTTTTCTTTCATTATCAGTAATTTATAAATAGGTAAAATAAACAGATTTTCCTGATATTTCGTATATCTCAGTGCTAAAAATCTGCAAAAATTCAGCAAAACCCCTAAAAAGTAGGGTAATCATTGGAGGAAATAATCAAATTAATTCGAGACCACGACGAAAATGGGTGGCCCACTTGAGAAAGAATCCTTCATTTGTACTTCTTGTCATATCGTCAAGACTTATAATAATATAATTTCCGTTTATCTTATATATTTGTACATACGAGACAGCAATAGAAGTATAAGTTAACGTTCGTAATACAAGCTCAAGCTCGTAACCGCAACTTATTCAGCCGATACCGAATGAAACTTTCAGGCAGTGAATTTTTACTACCGCATTTCAACGCATCGCATATTAATATTGTAAATCTGTGAGAGCCTTTGACCAGTGACTACGTACATTTTTCAGGTATGGAAATTCCATATCATCTGTAATTCAGGTATGGATTACTCCATACCGACCATACCGAAGTCGCACAGTGGTTCGAAATCCCAAAAATGTGGCCAAAAATCAGAAACCCGATATTTCACCTGGTTCGAGTACCCATATTAGATTTTTTGGGTCGCTGATTTCAAAAATGAAGTCAGAAATACAAAATTCAAAATGGCAGATCTAAAATGGCGGACATGTTTGTGAAATTTTCTGCGGATTAACTTGAAAACGAGTATAAAGGGGTTTTTTGGGTCGTTGATTTCGAAAATGAAGTCAGAAATCCAAAATTCAAAATGGCAGATCCAAAATGGCGGACATGTTTGTGAAATTTTCTGCGGATTAACTTGAAAACGAGTATAAAGGGGTTTTTTGGGTCGCTGATTTCGAAAATGAAGTGAGAAAATGAGTTTGCTTTTTTTGGAAAGAAGTTGACTGAGAAACAATTTTTCAATGCAGAGGAATGACTTAGAATGTCACAAATTTATTGTTAAAATCGGTTACAAATCTGTTGGTACATTTTTTTATGTAAAAAAAGAAAAAGAAGTAAGAAGAAGAAGAAAGAGAAGAAAAAAAAAAAAAAAAAAGAAACCAAAAATCTTCTTCATTACTATTTTTTAATAATAATAGTAATAGTAATAAAATTACTATAATAATTTATCATATTATTCATATATATTTATTGTCATTACTTATTTATTATTATTATTATTAATTATATTTATTTTTATTATTATCATTATTTATTCATTATTTTGTTATGATAATTTATTATATTATAGTTTTAATAATATTATAATGGTAATATAATTTTTTTATTACTATTGATTTTTTCTACAAAACATACTCCGTTTTACTGACATATATTTACATGTATGGAACATTTTTAAAATGACCTTCAAATTTCTTTGGAACACCCGATATATTATCCACAATACACTTTTATGAAGGCCACATTCCAAAGCCTTTGATGAATAGAAAAACATCTGGAGGGATTAACGGTTGGAGCCCCAGTGCCATGCGGTGCATGGAGAATCACGATGTGCCCGCCTCCAAATCGTGATTCGGCACAAGAAAAAAAGACTTTTTCCGACCCGGGGCAGCTTAGGGCAGTAAATGAAAACGGTTTCGAAAACTAGACACTTTTCCGCGAATAATGCAACGAATCTCGATACAGAGACTTACAGAGACGAAAAGAATTCTCTACGTGAAGTTGTAAATCGGGTAAAAAAAAATACATCTTTCCTCTGCAATACATCGCGCACATCGTAAACACGTTTTCGAATTCTACATGTGTCATTACTAATTTTCAATGTACGTACCTTTTGCGAACATTTTCCATGTTGCACAAACTATGTGCACCAAAAACTCACTAAATGGGAGACGTTTTTCTCCAACTTTCCAAAAATGATCACGCGGCGTCATGTGAGAACGCGGCGGAGGGTCGACTTTGACGGCTCACCACATAAACAGATTTGGTTGGAATGGCCTATCCTTCTGGATTATAATGCCCCAAAGCCCTCTACACAAGAATATATGAAGCTCAGGGTTGGGCGCAAAAATTGAAATTTTGATTTTTGGCCACGTTTTTAGGATTTTGAACCACTGTGAGTCGCCGCCCTTGGAAGTAAGTATCGTTATTCTTCGATATCATAGTTTTCATGATGGGTATAGTTTGTAATTGATATTGCATATTGCAGAAATGGATGATCAAATCTTCGATGACGAGTTCTGGCAAGGGTGGGAAGACGATGGCAGAGATGACGGCTATGAGACGTTAGACGAGGGGGTGCGCTAGGTGGAGATTTATTATGACGATGGTTTCCCGATGTGGATAGAGATAAAGCCACTCGAGGAACCTGTGGATGAGCCGGAGCCGGAGAAGGATTGGGGAGTGGAGGCCGATCGTAAGGAGGAGGAGAGGAGGATGGAGGAGGAGAGGAGGCAGGGGGAGGAGAAGAAGAGGGTAGAGGAGGAAGATATGAATGGGGAGGAAAAGGTGAATGAGGCGGAGGTTAATGATGAGGAGAAGGTGAATGAGGAGGAGGAGGAGGTGAATGGGGAGGGAAGGTGAATCAGGCGGAGGTTAATTATGAGGAAAAAGGTGAATGAGGAGTAGGAGAAGAAAAAGGTGGAGGAGGCGGAGGAGAAGAAGGTGGAAGATGAGGTGTATACACAAACTATTATTTAAGTTAGTTTTAAGAAAATTGTTACTTGGAATAGGTTAGACTTAAGAAATATGGTTTAAGTTAGTTTTTTAAGAAAAAATTGTCATTTTAGAATATAGGTTAGACTTAAGACATAAGAAAATAAACACATATATATTATCAGATAATTCGCGTCATTGATTGCATATGGATATAACACCCTGTCACTCTTCGAGCATTTTCAGCTAGTATAATTCGTATATATATATATATATATATCAGACCCAAGAGCACCTCTGGTGCAAAAACCTTTCGCCAAGTACAATAATGTGATCACTACCCCCAAAAATGATCTACCAACGAAAATTCCTCCTTAACAACAGTGGTACTATAAAAATGTCTACTTACAAAATGATTGAAATCAGATACAATTGCCAAGTGCATATCCGCCGTACAATTATAAAACAGAAGATATAAAAAAATAAAAATTTGGAGTACGTGGTACTTGGCGGGCCGATATTTCATATCACTTCAGGATGATTGACATAGTTTAATGGCTGTTTTCTAGTACTTATCTCTAAGAGGCCCGCCAAGTACCACTTCCTCCAAATTTTTATTTTTTTATATCTTCTGTTTTATAATTGTACGGCGGATATGCACTTGGCAATTGTATCTGATTTCAATCATTTTGTAAGTAGACATTTTTATAGTACCACTGTTGTTAAGGAGGAATTTTCGTTGGTAGATCATTTTTGGGGGTAGTGATCACATTATTGTACTTGGCGAAAGGTTTTTGCACCAGAGGTGCTTTTGGGTTTGATATCACCACTTTTTGTATACAATTTTGCTTGATCACCTAATGATCGCTTGCTACGCTTGCTCGTTCGGGTATTCCTATATCCTCGCTCGCATGTCAACATTCTGCCAATTCTGTCTATGAGTAGCTCAATGCACTCACGCTATACATTTCATACCATCTAAATCCCTTGTTAAGCAGTAGTGTTGATTGTGGCAGTATAATATGAATATTTTTTCTAAAATTTTGCTTGACTACCTGATAATTGTGCTCGCTCGCTACGCTCGCTCGATTGGATTTGCCTATATCCTAGCTCGCTAAGCTCGCTTAGTTGACAGCATTCTGCCCATTGTTTCTATGAGTATCTCAATGCACATACGGTGATGCATTTCATACCATCTAAATGCCTTGATAAGTAATAATGTTAACTGTGGCAATATAATATAAAACCACCTAATAATTATGCTTGCTTGCTGCGCTCGCTCGTTTGGGTATTACTATATCCTCGCTCGCTTGTCAACATTCTGCCAATTCTGTCAAGGAGTAGCTCAACGCACGTACACTATACATTTCATACCATCTAACGACCTTGATAAGCAGTAATGTTAAATGTAGCAGTATAATATAAATACTTTTTCTAAAATTTTACTCGACTACCTAATAATTGTGCTCGCTCGATACGCTCGCTCGATTGGGTTTCCTATATCCTAGCTCGCTAGGTTCGCTTAGTTGTCAACATTCTGCCAATTGTTTCTACGAATATCTCAATACACCTACGGCGATGCATTTCATACCATCTGAATCCCTTGATGAGCAGTAATGTAAATGTGGTAGTATAATATAATTACTTTTTGTAAAATTTTGCTTGACTACCTAATAATCGTGCTGGCTCGTACGCTAGCTCGATTGGGTCTTTCTATATCCTGGCTCGCTAGGCTCTCTTCGTTGTCAGCGTTCTGCCAATTGATTAATTCCTCGATAAGCAGTAATGTTAAATGTGGTAGTATAATATAATTATGTTGAAAGCACAAGGGCCTGAAATACTGACACACACGATCATTCGTTGCTTTCTAAGCTCTGTAATAGTACATTTCATTACGAGTAAGGAAAGGCTTTTTTGACGAAACGAGAGGTTTACGGCACTAGCCGAAGGCGAGTGCTGTAACGAGGTTCGTCAAAAAGCCTTTACGTACAAGTAAGTGTAACGATCATTAATTTTCATCAGGATTGCCGAGAAATCGCGACGAGGTTGCGATTTTGAGGTTAGAATGATGAAAAGATATGTTCTTGTGTGCATGTACTAAATATGATATATTTGACTCATTGAATATACGAAAATATTTGGAAATTAATAATAATATATTGAAGACCTGCAACGTTGATTGAAAGCTTCGTCACTTATTAATTTATGTTGTAGACTATAAACTTCATGCGATTCAATAACTGTACTTATAACCCAACCTCAAAATCGCGCGCTTCGTCATTTCATGAGAGATTGTTATAATTTCGCCCTCCACTTTGAATGTGAATTTTATCATAATAAGTAAGTATAGGAAGCATAAAAGAGAATGAAATTTGCAAAATGATCAGATGTACGAATATGAACAGAACTGACAGCTCTCAGCTGTGTCTCGGGACTCGGGAGTCTGACAGTCCGTATTCCGTGCTCTAAGGTCTGCAATCGATTCGCGATCATGACGTCAACAGCGTCGACAAGAGCGCCACCTGGCAGCTGATATCGAGTACTTAGTATATCTCTGCTATTTAGTGGTGGCCGCTCTTTCCTAATTCTCAGACACATAGGTTTAAGGATGATTTGGTCTGAAGGAGAAGGAGACGATATATTTTCAGACGAAACGGGTACTCAGAAACTTAAGTTAATCATATCTCAGCTTTCCGTGGCTTGATTCAATTGAAGTTGGACTTAAGTGAAGGGCTCTTCGGGCCTACATCCTGAGATAATTATTTCAATTCCCGGGATATCGCGAAACTGAAGAAATTAGGAAAATACGGTCTCCCCACTCCTACGAATAGCTCCCGTACGGGTATATTAGGGTGGCCGTTAAAACGGAAAAAAACATGAAACTCCCGGGCCGCCCCCCAAATCGACTCGAAATAAATCAAAAGTCATCCTGTAATTTTTTCAGATTTTTATTTCAACGCTTGACCCTTGACCACAGAGGTCGAACTTCTCCATTTGAAATACACGGGGTTTCGCGGTCCTTTCAGTTATTATTCCACTGTGGGTCTAATTATGAATATAAAAATCTGAAATTCTCACAGATTGGTCCACGAGAATGCTTCTCTGTGAAGAAAAAATGGCCACCCCCCTGCCCTCCAAATTTTGTATGGTTCATCCCATGCCAATGTGATCATTTTTTTTTTTTCTCCAATTTCATCGAATGTTGCTCAAAAACTTTGGAAATATATGTTTCCCAATGTTTTTCGGTTTTTCCACATTTCGTATGGGATATTCCGACATTATCCAATATCATACGGACTTCAGGTAAAGGGAATAATCGATTCTAATGCGAAAATTGACTTTGTAACTCCTTGTTAATTTCTTTTGCGAAAAAATTATATAATAAAAGAGTTGACTTTATTCAAAAATTACATGGATGACGTAGCGAAAAAATTTGCTAAACACAAGAAAAAAAAGAAAAACGAAAATGCTGCAAAAACACACTGAAAACTACTTCCGTGAAATAAACTGGTGTGTCTTGCTTGTAATGTATCATAAAATTAACGTAGACAAATATTGTGGATGAGCTATGAAGTTTTGAGTACTGTCTCTTTTCTTGCGTCTGGATGATTTTTCCGATATTCACTGAGTTTATATAATATTGAATAATGACAGATTAACAGATACAAAATGTGGGAAAACCGAGAAACATCGGGAAACATATATTTTTAATGTTTTTGGAAAACATTCGATGGAATTGTAAAAAGATAAAAAAAACTTTCGGAAAATAAAGTCGGAATATCCCATACGAAATGTGGAAAAACCGAAAAACATTGGGAAACATATATTTCCAAAGTTTTTGAGCAACATTCGATGAAATTGGAGAAAAAAAAAAAAATGATCACATTGGCATGGGATGAACCATACAAAATTTGGAGGGCAGGGGGGTGGCCATTTTTTCTTCACAGAGAAGCATTCTCGTGGACCAATCTGTGAGAATTTCAGATTTTTATATTCATAATTAGACCCACAGTGGAATAATAACTGAAAGGACCGCGAAACCCCGTGTATTTCAAATGGAGAAGTTCGACCTCTGTGGTCAAGGGTCAAGCGTTGAAATAAAAATCTGAAAAAATTACAGGATGACTTTTGATTTATTTCGAGTCGATTTGGGGGGCGGCCCGGAATTTTTTTTTCTAACGGCCACCCTAGGGTATATAGACTCGTCGAGTCTCGCGCGGCGTATACAGATATATTTACCTTATGATAATTTTATTTTTTTTATTGTACTTGGCGCGAGACTCTACCGAGTCTCTTGATATTAAGGTGTGCCAAAAAAAAAAAAAAAATTCTAACGCACATCAACATTCCGGTAGAGCATCTCAAATAGAATATCTCAGCCAAATATGAGCTCTTAATAATGATATTTGGAACTGCCTAATTTAGTTACTAATTTTAGTCACTAATTTTAGTTACTAAAATAGGCAGTTCTAAATATCAATATTAAGAGCTCATCTTTGGCTGGGATGTTCTATTTGAGATGCTCTACCGAAATTTTGATGCGCGGTTGAAAAATAAATTGTTTTTCGTCGAGTCATCTGACTTTATGACGCTATGACTCAATGTTTATAGGCGAATATCTCCTAATCGGTGAGAATTAGGAAAATTCTATCTCAGTACTTTTTTGTAGAGCGTGAAATTTCCTATAAGAATCTGTATTCAGATAGTTTCTAAATCAAGCCGGTTACGAGAAAAAACAATTCGAAAATTTTCCGATTTTTTTTCACGTGTTATTCAAATTAAAAATGGGAAAACTGAGTTAGGCAGTTCTAAATATCAATATTAAGAGCTCACATTTGGATGAGATATTTCATTTAAAATGCTCTACCGGATTCTGCGTGTGCGTTGAAATTTTTTTTTTTTTGGCACACCCTAATATATATATTGTAACGTGGCAGATTTGATATTTAATATTTTTATTTATTATCTGCCACTGGACCGCGCCTCCACTCGCAAGCGTGAGCGACCATGCTGCTGCCGTACCGAAATTCTTCACCGAAGCGCAAGTCCAACCTTTAGTTTCTATGAATAGTGTGTCTGCCTTAAGTTTTTTTTTGTGAAAAGCAGGTAAACCATCGCCTAGGACATCGTGGGATCCGTCGATCGTCGCAGGATCATCGGGGGGATGTCCTGGAATCCTCGGCACTAGTAACCGCACCTAAGTCATCAACCTCCGTCTCTGCAGCTTCGTCACCTGCCGGCCGGGAGAGGGCTGCACCTCCCAGCCTGTTATCGCCGCCAGCCGTTACCTCCCGGCCTGATTTTGAACATGTTCAGCGCTCTAGGTGCGGAGAACATGTCGAGTGTGGAAAGGCTTCCCCCTCCACTTTTTGGATCGACGATCACTCCGTGGCTGACCAGCAAACCGTCTATACGTCGAGTGCTTACGTTACCGTACCTTATCTTATCTTTCTCTGGGGTTTTCCGTTATCTTTTCTGTACCTTATCTATTCTTTTTGGGGTTTTCTTTAGTTTTCCTTTAGTAGTTTGTTATCTTTTGAGGGTTTTTCTTAGTTTTCGTTCTTGTATTCACTTTTCTTTTGAGTGTGTGCGTTTTCTTTGGAACCACCTGGGCTGCGACCCACCAGAAAGGTAGGCTTTCGTCCAGACCTCGACCATCCGTCCTCCAGCTACCTTTTGCGTGACCGCCTAACGGCTAGATTTCGAATTCCGGGTATGACGGGTAGTCGTGGTCTCGGCTATTTTCGCTAGGCTAATTTAACATAATTAAGTCAATTTCTATCTTTCTTTGGACTTGCGCTGCGCGGAGAAGAAGCCCGTGCCGTCTCGCATACGTTATCTATAATTGTCTTTCTTTCCTTTTGCGAGCGTTAATTTAAACTTACCTATTACCTAGTATTATCTCTAATTACCTTATTTTGCGTACGTTAATTTAACTTTAAATATTATTTAGCTTCCCTATCTCTATCCTCTTGCGTTAGCTTCAATATCTTTTCTCTCTTCCTTTTTTTGTATTAGTTAGTTATTTAGCTTTTGCGGCTTAACCGCCTTAATGTTATGCGAAGCCGGAATCTAATTCCGCCGCTACTTTTTTGGAATTAATTTGCGCTGCGTATTTTCAAACATATTTTGTTATTTTCTTTTTCTTTTGTTCTTTTGCTTAGTTCTAAGTTCACTATTGTATATTCTGCCGTCATGTAAAATCTTTTGTTATTTATTTCTTATTTATTTTTGTATCGCTGCGTTTAATTTTGAAATTATAGTTATCGTTACCGTCTACCTATCTCTGAGCAAAGTGTGTTATTTCTAAGCCCCCACGTTCCCCTCTCCGTCTATCTAGTCGGTTATCGTCTCGATTCTGAATTTAGTTGTTGCTTACTGCGTTTTGTTTTGCTAACTCTATCTGGCACCTTCGTGTGCCTGGCGCCCAACACTATCTTTTAGCTTTCGTTTCGTTTCTGTATCGTACCGTGTTTTGAGTGAGAATACGTTGGGACTTCTTTGAGCGGGATTTATTTTTCTATTCATTTCCTCCGGGTAGGAAAATTGCTCGTTACAATATATATATCAGCTTAGAATTAGATATTTCAGCCATCTTGGATCGAGTGTCGGTAAGAAAAAAAAAATAGATCGGCAATCGTTACCATGATTCGAAAGCGAATCGTTAGTGGCGCCATCGCAAGACGGAAAATTGCAGGAGAATTGCAGCCATCAGACTATCGGTAACTAATGATCTGATCGTTACCATCGGACTATCGGTAACTAATGATCGGATCGTTACCATCGGATTATCGGTAACTAAGGATCGATAATCCATAGTGGCGCCAACGCATGACGGCAAATTGCAACCATCAGATTGTCGGTAAGCGGAGATCGGCAATGCAGGATTCTCAATCGTTACCCTCGGAATATCGGTAACAAGCGGCAGTGGCGCCATCGTACGACGGAAAATTGCAGCCATCCGATTGTCGGTAACAAAGATCGACGATCGGTACCCAAATCGTTACCATCCGACGGTCGGTAACTTATCTGCACGGTCGGTAACTTACCATCACAACTCGGCCGGTAAAGAAGTCTTGGCCCAGAACTGTCATATCTACACTACTGTAAAAGTCGCATTAATAATATTTAACGGCGCAATTTCTTTGATCACGATATTGAAAACCGTGATTAACCAACCTAACGAACTCGGACAAATCAAATCTAGAATTAAAAACTCTAAATCTGAAACATTCACTAACTAGGAAAATTAGCTTTAATTTAGATTTAATTTATCTTTTTTTTCTTATAATTTCTCATTATAAAAACTCCACGCTCAATGAGCTATTTCTTTTGTATCGTTTCCTGTGCTCAACGATTTAATTTCATTAAACATTATCTATTGTTAAAACGATATCTTTTTCTTTCAATTTCCTATTTCCTGTTAATTAACAATCTCTAAACATTTCAGCTTTTCTTTCTTTATACGCAGTTAACAAACGACAGCTACGGTGCGGGTGCAAAACCCAATCCCGAGTCTAGTCGTACAGCTTGGAACGCTTAGCGACACCCAACTCTGTATTATCGCAGCAACGGTTGAGTTATATGCTCAATCCGCGTCTGTCGCGCAGGCTCGGTTAGCGACGCAGATCCAAGCTCAGTAGGTAAACAGCTCAAATCGGTTGACTTCTGATTTGAGTCTGTAATAGGGTATTTTGTGGTTTTTCACTTTTTCCACGAGAGGAGCTCCAAATCACACCCGTGACAAAGACACTCACGCGGACTAGCACCGTATCTCCAGCCATCAGCTGAGATATTAGCTGTGTTCGTCTTAGCTACACTTTCTACACTTTTCTTACACTTTTTATGCTCGCCCAATAGGCAGTGTGGATTTCTAGTGAAAAGTGTAAAATCTAGTAAAAGTGTAGAAAGTGTAGCTAAGACGAACAGAGCTATTGGTTACAGTATATATACTATACCCTTCCGTAATTACTCGTTTGTATTATCAGGTCGCCTTAACGACATTTCAATATCATGTCCTGCATGTCTAATCATTAAGACCTTATCAATCTGTACTCATCTAATGCTAGGTTACAATACCACATTACTATATTAATCTCCATACTAATATCTTCACGTATACATATAAAGCCAGGGTGTAACCATAAATGAAATAGGGTGACTATCCCTCAAATTATTCACTAAGGAATAAATATTAAGAAAGAACTTGTAAAATTACAACTGTACGTATTTAAAATAAGCTTCGCTAAAAAACTCTTAAAGCCATAAATACTGAAAATGGTATGAACACATGCGAAGAACTTAAAAAGAACGAACAAATGCGAACCCCAGGCTGCAGAAAGTCATAATAAGCCCGAATAACCCTTACGGCCACGGAAGAAGAAATTACCCTAAAAGTCAAAGAAAGGAACGAGAGAAAAGGCAACGAACTCAAGTCCCCTTTCTCCCCACGCACACCAAATACGTAGGACCGCATTAAGAGCCCAAGAGGCAAAGATAGAAACACCGAGACAGGGAGAAACCCCCCTGGAGACAAGGATGGACCCACCTAGGCGAGGATAGAACCGCCAAGGCAGGGAGAAACCCCCCCAGAAAGACGGAGATCGACCTACTTAAAGACAAAGAAAGATGCAACCTGCACACATACGATCAACCACATCACTCTACAGACCACCACAGCCATCTCTGGACCCTGGACCAATCCTAGACGAAAAGGGCCTGACCACGTGACGCAACGACCCAATCCACTGAGGATCACGCAACATCCTAATCGCGGACCCCCGCACCCCCGATTCATCGTATAAAACACCCACGACTTACGGGGAGCGATCATCTCTCGGATCACTCGGATCAACTTCCCCCTCGGCCCTGCTTCGCTCAGATTTCTAAAACGTTCACTCGTGTTCAACCTTTTACATCATTCATATTCAAAATTCTTACTTAGCCTCAAATCCATCTAAATTCACCATTGTTAATTAACCTAATTCAGCGAAGGTTCTTTTAATCACCAATCCAATTTATAACTAATCAACAACCAAAAGATAAATAAACGCAAGCATTCAAATTTCAACTCTCAATCTTTAAATTGTTACCCTTCCATCACCGAAGACCATCAGGCGTGAAACGACTCGAAGGGTCAACCATCATCTTATTCCTCAACGCAAGGTAGGAACAAATCATACATTTAACTATCAAAATAACCCTTTCTCGATACCTTAACATACCCTGACGAATATTCAAAAACCCGCGCTCAAAAGATAACGCGCAAACCTCAGGTATCCCCCTTACAAATTAGACAAAGGCATAAAAACAGTTAGGCAGCGCAACCTCCTCGAATTATCGTACTAGATCGATCCAGTCCACTGTATTTCTATACTTAATCGGTATTTGGTGACCCACAACTATCGAGTGACCGTCCGAGTTGTCCACCGCGATAAATTCCTGTAGCTAGCCTCTAGAATTATCCGCGAACGCCGCTCCGACGTCACAGGACGTTCGTCTTAAGCTTGCTCAGCGCCCCTCGAGGCAGCGCCTCGAGCGTCTGGCCGCCACGCTGCTAGTTTGTTCCGTGTGTCCGTACTAGTAGTTTCGTGCAGTTACTAATATAAAACGTAAAACGTGAGGGCGTATTGAAACGTAAGTATCAACTCAAATTAATTTACGTACGTAAACATTCTGGAATCGGAGTCGGTGCACTTTAATATCTTGTGTACTCAACATTCGCGATTTTGTACCGACCAGAAAATGAGGTTATGTAGCGTCACCTTGTCTTGCTAGATTTCCATGCATTCATAATACTTTCATTACATAATGCAAAAATTCTGATAAGTTTTTTTTATTGTCGCAATCGTTTTATTGACAGATAAGGAGCTTAGCCTCAAAAATCTGCGGTCCCCCCTGCCCGGCGTCAGTCGCCATCTTGAGAAACGCGTTTAATATCATATCTCGAAAACGGCTGACCTGAGGATAAAAAAACATTGGGACTTTTTTGTAGATAATTAAATTCCTCATCGTTTTTATTTCAAACTTTGTTCGATTCAATTTACCGTTTTTTAATTACAGCTTGTTCAGTGTCGCAAATTTTCTTTCTCCTCTGAAACTCCCTTCTTCTTTCTTCCTGAGAGAAGAAAAACGGTAAGTTGAATCAAAAAAAGTTTGGAATAAAAAAGATGAGGAATTCAATTATCCACAAAAAAGTCCCAAAGTTTTTTATCCTCAAGTCAGCCGTTTCCGAGATATTATAATATGAAACGCGTTTCTCAAGATGGCGACTGACGCCGGGGCGGGGGGACCGCAGATTTTTGAAGTTAAGCTCCTTATCTTCAATAAAACGATTGCGACAATAAAAAAAACTTATCAGAATTTTTGCATTACGATCATATAAATCCAATCTCTATTGACTGGATTATTTGGACGGGAAAATGAACCGAGAAAGCTAATTTTTGGATATTGTGTAGGGGGGGGGGGGGGGGGGGGGGGGGGCCTCAGAAAAGCTTAATCTCAAATTGTCGACCAAGATTTCCTACACTGAGAGACTTTTTATTTCAAAAATCGGTAAAACTATATCAACGTTTAGTATGTTACAGTAGCATGTTCTACAAGTTTGATGCTGGACATTTTTTCGTTATGTATCACGAGAAAGGCGAGAACAGTGGAAAACTAGTTTCAATCACTTAATTTTTTTCATTCTTGTTCGATATCTCGAAAACGATCGACGGTAAGTGAAAAAGTCATAGGACATAAATTGTAGATCGCAAAAAAAGCGACCAATAATCATTAGGTTTGAATTTCGTATCACGACGGGGAGCGAAGTTATCACAAAAATGAAAAATTCACCCCTTTTTTCAAGATGGCGGAGAAAGCACATAGGAAATCTTGGTCGACAATTTGAGATTAAGCTTTTCTGAGCCCTCCCTACACAATATCCAAAAATTAGCTTTCTCGGTTCATTTTCCCGTTTCCGCTTTTTTTTCGGACAAAATGACTGGACTATTACTGCAACTAAACGATTTAGTTGTCCCGAACACTCGTTTAAGGCCGGTCAATTAGTTTATTATTTCGGGTAAGCAAATAAAAAATTATTTCAATTAATACGGTTGATTCGACTGTTGAATTTGTTGTGACAAACGGTGATAGGGTTGCATCAAGTAAAAAGTTCTGACTAAACAGTTTAGTTGTTTGAACTGAGTCTGTGTGATTGGATCAACTGTAGTTTACTTGAGCCATAAAGATCGAAGAGTTGAGACAAAGAAATTTGCTCCAACTGAATACATTTAGTCGGCTCAACTATTCCTTTTTCTCAGTGACGTAACATCCTTGTCCAATTCTCGCTGGAGTGCTCATTAGAGCTTTAGCGACAAACGGATTGCAGCCGATTAAGTTAAACTTTCATGAGGACGCCTTCTGGTAGTTACCAGAATTAATTAGGACGTCACAGCTCCAAGGGCGCTTCGCAAATTAGCTGCCCCGCTGTCGCCGCAGGATGACCGAAGAATACGATGACAGAATACCATGAAAAATTTACAAAATTACTAGCTCACTGCGGGCGCTACGCGCGCGTTTGAATCTAAATTTCTGTATCTGCATTGTGCGAATCGACGTGAAATAAATTACTCTCAAATATTTCGTTCTATCTAAATTTGCATACTGGGCCGGGATTCTGGATCTATTAACGCCCATGCTAACAGGCAGATAGCGACTTTTTCATAGCGACTATAGCTCTGTTCTTCTTAGCTACACTTTCTCCACTTTGACTAGATTTTACACTTTTCACTAGAAATCCACACCTCCTATTGGGCGAGCGTAAGAAGTGTAAGAAAAGTGTAGAAAGTGTAGCTAAGAAGAACACAGCTAATGACTGTTAGCGAGCGTCGTCCAAGGGCGGCGACTTCGGTATGGTCGGTATGGAGTAATCCATACCTGAATTACAGATGGTATGGAATTTCCATACCTGAAAAATGTACGTAGTCACTGGTCAAAGGCTCTCACAGATTTACAGTATTAATATGCGATGCGTTGAAATGCGGTAGTAAAAATTCACTGCCTGAAAGTTTCATTCGGTATCGGCTGAATAAGTTGCGGTTACGAGCTTGAGCTTGTATTACGAACGTTAACTTATACTTCTATTGCTGTCTCGTATGTACAAATATATAAGATAAACGGAAATTATATTATTATAAGTCTTGACGATATGACAAGAAGTACAAATATAAAATAAAAGACAATATTATACACTCAGCCAAAAAATTAACGGACCACCAGATTTGGCTGAAAAGCAGTTGGTTTAGAAATCGCTACAACGCAGTGAAAGAATATCACAAATTAATTAAGGTGGGTAGTTTTTTGAAGATCGAATCTTCATCTTCAAAATGGTTTCTAAAAATTTTACCTGCGATCACTTTTCACCTGTCTGTGTAGGTTCGAATAGCGGATTGCAAAATGCATAAGAAATTCAAATTTTCAAACTTCGCTTTGATGCTAAGAAAAAATCGCATGAAATTTTTGGCACAGTGGTTTTGTAGCCTGAAACCTTCTCTTTCCAAAACCATTTTTGAAACTTTTTGCGAATTTTCGCTACAGAGTTATTGAATTTTGAGTAATGTCAAGGAATTTCGACGTTACCCATTGCAGGATGCATCACGTGGAGGTACAGTATACAAGCATTCCAAATTAATTGAGAAGTAGCTTTTTGAAAATCGAATCTTCATCTTCAAAATCGTTGCTGAAAATTTCACCTGCGATCATTTTTCACCTGTCTGTACAGGTTTGAATAGAGGGGTGGGAAATGCAAATGAAATTGAGATTTTTAAACTTTGCTGTAGGCGTTAAAAAAAAATCGCATGAAATTTTTAGCATAGAGGTTTCGTAGCCTCAAAGCTTCTTTTTCCAAAACCATTTTTGAAAATGTTTTGCGAATTTTCGTAACAGAGTAATTGAATTTTGAGTAATGTCACACAATTTTGGCGTTACCCAGGATGCACCACGTAGAGGTACAGTATACAAGCACCCTATGTGCATGTGTGCGTGTGCATGTGTGTATGTGCCTCTTTCTGTGGCTATTTTTGCGAGATACACGCACACATACACATGGGATGCTTGCAAACTGTACCTCGAGGTGGTGCATCCTGAGTAACGCCAAACTTGTCTGATATTACTCAAAATTCAATAACTCTGTCACAAAAATTCGCAAAAAAGTTTCAAAAATAGTTTTCGAAAGAGAAGGTTTGAGGCTACAAAACCACTTCGCTAAAAATATCATGCGATTCTTTCTTACTCCCACAGCAAATTTCGAAAATTTGAATTTCTTTTGCATTTTGCAATCCGTTATTCAAACCTGCACAGACAGGCGAAAAGTAATCGCAGGTAAAATTTTCAGAAACCATTTTGAAGATGAAGTTTCGATCTTCAAAAAACTACCCCTTTCAATGAATTTGTGATATTCTTTCACGAAGTTATAGCGATTCGTAAACCAACAGCTTTTCAGAAAAATCTAGGTGGTCTGTTAATTTTTTGGCTGAGTGTATTGTCTGCGAGTTACTTTGCCAAAATGCATACGCCCCCCCCCCCCCCCCCCCCCCTCTTCACACCGTCACTCCCATTGCCAACTCCATACCTGGAAAAATGACAAGTCGCCGTTCTTGGCGTCGTCGTAATGTTTTGGACGAGCGGTTGGCTGCTGACAAACGATTAACGAATATGAGAGCTGTATTTTTCTCAAAACATAACGTCAATAATTATCGCCGGTCGCTACGTAGCATTGAAAAATCCAGAATCCCGGCCCACGACCCCTTTCTGTAACTTTTTAGCCGATCGATTCGATGACTTTCCGCACGGGTGGACCCAGATAACAAAATGTCCGCATGCTGCCGGCATGGTGAGTGCTCGACGTGCGGATTATTACGCACGTCGTGACGTCACTGTTGCGACATGTGCGTTCTCATATGCGTCGCATATGTGCCGCACGTCGTGTCGGCACGCGTGTGTCGACACACTGCCATCACGTACATGCGGTGGTGTAAAATAAATATTGCCAATTGATAAATTTCAATAAAAAAAATAAAAAAAAATGAAAAAAAAATATGAGTAAATGTTAATACTGCAGAAAGGTAATGGGGTAATGGGGTAGCAATAAATTACAAAAAATCAATGCAATCGTTTGGGATTCAGTAAATATAATATAAATTTTCTTCACGAATACTTTTCGTATAAGTTTTATATAGAAACGAACTTCAACATATTACAATATAGGGGAAGGTAGGGCAAAACAGACTGCGAGGGCAAAGCGAACCGAGAGGGCAAAACGGACCGCCTGAAAAATTCCTTTTAAATTATCAAAAAAATTGAATGATTCATCGCGAAGGTAACCCTTGAACTTAGTAATTTTTGGAGGAAGGTCTCAGTTAATCAAGTCGAGTCAATTTTTCTTTTTTAGTCGTTTGCGATGACTTCACTGAGTCTGACTCGACTTGATTGACTGAGACCTGCCTCAAAAAATTACTAAGTTCGAGGGTTACCTTTACAATGAATATTCCATTTTTTATAACAATTTAAAAGGAATTTTTCAGGCGGTCCGTTTTGCCCTCTCGGTCCGTTTTGTCCTCCGGTCCGTTTTGTCCTCCGGTCCGTTTTGCCCTCCTGGTCCGTTTTGCCCTACCTTCCCCTATATTAGGGTGTGCCAAAATAAAAAAATTCAAACGGGGGCCGGGTCGGAATTCCGAATATTGAAAGCGCCGAAAGTGTAAAATACCGAAGTTTTATGTTACGATTGCTAAAATTATCAAATATAAAAATTCCAACATTTATAGAACAGAACCGTAGAATACCGCATAGCATGAAATCGATAGGTAAAATGTCCGAAAGATGACTGAACAAACTCACATAATACCGACCTAAAAAATACCGACTTTTCAACGAATCGAATTCAAATAGTCCGAAAGCTCAAAGTTGCGAACGTGTAAAATACCGAAATTTGAATATTCCGAAAACTGACAATTTTGAAATGCGCACTAAAATTTCAATAATTCCGTCAACGAACATCAGCTCCTGAAATCTCTGTACATGAATCTGGATTTTCGGAATTTTGGTCGTCCGAAACTAAAATTGTCGCAGTTTTGCGGTTCGTAAAATTAACTGTTCGGTATATTTATCTGTCGTTTGCGTACTCTTTCGGTGGGATACCTTGTATGTTAAATCATTATCGTATCACTTGTATTCAGCATTTGGACCATTCTACGCTTCTGCCTGTCGGCCATTTGACCGTTCGTTTTAGCACACTGTATAAAAATTCAAGTTCGGTATTTTGAAAATCGGTATTTTACACTTTCGGCGCTTTCAATATTCGGAATTCCGACCCGGCCCCTTCAAACGCACATCAACATTCCGTTAGAGCATCTCAAATAGAATATCTCAGCCAAATATGAGCTCTTAATATTGATATTTAGAACTGCCCATTTTAATAACTAAAATTAGTAACTCAAATTAGTAACGAAATTTGGCAGTTCTAAATATCAATATTAAGAGCTCATATTTGGCTGAGATATTCTATTTGAGATGCTCTATACCAGAATGTTGATGTGCGTTTGAATTTTTTTATTTTGGCACACCCTAATATATATGTATACTGGGTGTTGTTATAATCAAATCATTGCTATTCAACGATAAATTCAAATTCATAAATTTATAGACAAGATCGGGATGTCTCGCCTTCTATACCGAAGACAAAACATCGCGATACCGATAATTTTCCATTTCGTTATTCTTATTAATCTCCAGTTTCTGCGAACTACAGTGGAGAGTAGTTCAAGATTAGACACCTTGCCTTTTGCGCTCATGCCTTTGAGACACTTTAACGGCGTCCTATACGCCTATGCTAAAATACCTTGCGTCAGCATCTCGCTGACCGATGGGTAGCAACGTAAGTTGCCACATTCGGATTTTCACTCTTATTCTAACCGCCAAACAGCTTATAATAATAATAAAGCCCCATTCAAATTGACTTCAAAACCAACTTATTTGTTATAAACCCGTCCCCACACAACAGTGGTGTCAGAAGCGAGATATTGGATTGAAGACAATAATTAGAAAACAGAGGCCGTTGTAATAAATCAACGTTAACAAAAATCACTGTGCGTGGATTAACACATAATTCACCGTTGTACGGAATCAACGTTAACAAAACCCTATTCGTTGTTATACATCAATGTTAACAAAATCACTGTGCGTGGATTGACACATAATTCACCGTTGTACGAAATCAACGTTAATAACACCCTATTCGTTGTTATACACCAACGTTAACAAAAATCACTGTACGTGGATTGACACATAATTCACCGTTGTACGAAATCAACGTCAACAAAACCCTATTTGTTGTTATACATCACGGTTAACAAAATCACTGTCCGTGGATTGACATATAATTTACCGTTACACGAAATCAACGTTAACAAAACCCTGTGAAGTGACCGACAAACCAAAATATACCGAAGTTACATTACGTGCCCTATATGAAGAGGCGCTCAAGAAACCTCAAGATCCGTCAAGATATAAACGCAAGAGGATTCCAGTAAACCAACACTAAAGCAGCCAACTGCGGATCCAACGGTACAGCGAACTCGAGCTTTCAACACTTATAACGTTATGCATTGGCTCACCCTACTGTTACTGTAAGTCTTACGAACTAGCAATAGTAATATTCGAAATTTGTAATTGAAATCCTAGAAAATGCCAGTATCAGCTGAAAAATTAGCCAAACTCCTTCCCGTATTTACCGGAAAGGATATTAGCGTCAGAGAATTTATCGACAAATGCGATCGCGCGATCAAACAATGCATTACTACAGAATCAGACGAACTTTACGAATATATACGTATCAAAATCACTGGTAAGGCATATGAAAGGATTCAAAATAGGGAAATTCAAGACTACGATACTCTGAAAAAAGAGTTACTACTGTTTTATGGAGCCAAGGGAACAAATAGACAATGGGAATTGGAACTAAGTATCTGTAGGCAACGCCCCGGGGAATCCGTCGATTCCTTCTATCAAAGAATAGAAAATCTGTGCATAAGAGTAGTAGAATCTGGTCCGGTAAGAACTAAGGCAGAGACTGTATTTTATGAGAAAAACATTACGACAAAAGCACGAGACTGTTTTGTTTACGGACTTAACGAAAAACTACGTGACATCCTAAGATTATAAGACCCTAAAGACTTAGTTCAAGCTTACAATTGGGCCACAGAAGAAGAAAAATTGAGGGCAACCGAAAATCAAATAACCTATCTTGCAAAAACCACTGCTACTAGTAGAACTGACCTCGTTTGCCAAAATTGCAATAAGATCGGGCACACAGCAAAAACCTGTTTTAGGAAACAGAGATCCGAACCAATAAATACCATTGAAGCAGGTTATAGTTCAGAATCCGATCAGTACGCAGACTTAAACCACCAATCAGAAAACAGCTGCTCACAAAACTGTTCCGAAATAATAAATGGCTATGATTCTATAACAGAAGAGATTACATGCGACGAATGCCAGCGAATCTATCCCATCGATAGTTCCAGAATTAGGTGCTTCTTTTGTAAAAAGCCCGGCCATATAGAAAACAATTGTTTCAAAAAGAAAGCTATGTTAGCCGCGAAAACTAATCAAAACCAGGTAGGAACCTCGAATTTTGGGGAACGGACTGCGTCGACGAGCGGAACGAAGTCCGTAATAGAGAACCGCTCAACACAAACGGCGGAAAAATAGAAATACCAGAACATAAGATAAATCTAATCGGCTCACCAAATAACGTAATTTTCTCAATACCCGAGTTGAACCAACCTAAAAGCTTGTTGATGTTAGACACTGGAGCCTACCCATGTTTGATCAAGAAGAAATTTATCACAAATAAACCCACAAGAGCGCATTAAATTAAAAGGTCTAGCTAGCGACTCACAAGCATATACATTACGAACCATTGAACTTACACTCGATGGCGGAGACGAAGTTAGGCCGATAAAATTTCACGTAGTAGACGATTCCTTAGACATAACGCAAGATGGTTTAATAGGCAACCACCTCTTAACCCAATTCAATAATGTGCTGATCAGTTATAGATGCAGAGGCATGGATAAGCCCGAGTTGCTATTAGGTAGCCTCAAATACAAATTGCAAAATCAAAAGCAATTCATTATTCCCGCCAGGACAGAAATTTTAGCAGACATCCCAACCATCGCCGGAGATTCCTTAAAAGAAGCCTCAATATATAGGGTCGAGTTACAACCGGGAGTCGTAATAAGCGAAAGCTACGTGACAATTAGACCCGATAACACAGCTATCACAAGCATCATCAATCTAACAGACACGGATCATACTATCCATATCGAACCACAAAGAGTTTACAGAATTCTAGAAACTGACTCTGAAACTGACGAGATACATTCAGTTAATTGTATAAACGAAAATACTTCAGCTGACAGAATCAAAAAATTAAAAGACGCATTAAGATTAGACCATTTAAATTTAGAAGAAAAGGAAAGTATAGTAGAAGCTTGTACCAAGTTTAACGAACTCTTCTATTTAGATGGGGACACATTGCCAGGTACGCAAGCCTGTACCCACAAAATTAAAACTACCGATGACACACCGGTCCATGTTAGACAATACCGGTACCCTGAAATCCACAATACAGAAATAGATAAACAAATGGAAGATCTCCTAAATAAAGGAACAATTCGAAATTCAAATTCACCATGGAACTCACCCATCTGGGTGGTACCAAAGAAACTAGACTCATCAGGGATTAAGAAGTGGAGAATAGTCGTAGACTACCGAAAATTGAATGATAAAACAATAGGGGATGCTTGTCCGCTACCGAATATAGTAGATATCCTAGACCAGTTAGGAAGCTCTAAATACTTCACCGTACTCGACATGGCCAGCGGGTTTCACCAAATTCCAATGAATCCCGACGATATGCATAAAACCGCGTTTTCCACCCATAAAGGACATTTCGAATTCGCATTCATGCCATTTGGGCTTAAAAACGCCCCAGCTACATTCCAGAGATTAGCGAATACCGTTCTATCATGATGCTGAAGTTCGTAACGTTAATGCAACAAATCAAGAATTTTTATTTTTCGCTTTCTCTCGATAAATCATCATGAGAACTTGAGAAAACGGTTGATTACAACTTGAAATCGACGAAACATACTCACTGAACGACTAACATCCCCTAAAACAACCCTTATCAACTACGACGTTATGGAGTGATGATATTTATTTCGCGATGACTTGACATTGCGCACGCGTCGGAAAAAAGTTTCCGAGCATGCCATAAACATTTGATGCCGATGCAGTTGTCAAAAACAACCCTTTACCTGCAACCCTTACGTGAAAAAGTGAATTAAAAATTACTAACTATGGAACGAATCATTTGGCGACAATCGGATCTCAAGGATGAATTTTTTTAGATGCCCCAGAACTCCTAAAAAAATATTCATCCCGATCGATTTGTCGGAAGCCACCCTTAACCCTTGCTTTCGCGAATTAAATAATGAAAAAATTGATAACTACCCAACGAATCATTTGGCGACGATCAGACTGCGAGAATAGAGTTTTTAAAATGCCTCAGAACTCCGAAAAAAATAGTCAACCCGATCGATTTGTCGGAAGCCACCCTTAACCCTTTCTTTCGCGAATTAAATAATTAAAAAATTGATAACCACCCAACGAATCATTTGGCGACGATCGGACTACGAGAATAAAGTTTCTAAAATGTTTCAGAACTCCGAAAAAAATATTCATCCCGATCGATTTGTCGGAAGCCACCCTTAACCCTTGCTTTCGCGAATTAAATAATTAAAAAATTGATAACCACCTAACGAATCATTTGGCGACGATCGGACTACGAGAATAGAGTTTCTAAAATGCTTCAGAACTCCGAAAAAAATATTCATCCCGATCGATTTTTCGGAAGCCACCCTTAACCCTTGCTTTCGCGAATTAAATAATGAAAAAATTGATAACTACCCAACGAATCATTTGGCGACGATCAGACTACGAGAATAGAGTTTCTAAAATGCCTCAGAACTCCGAAAAAAATAGTCAACCCGATCGATTTGTCGGAAGCCACCCTTAACCCTTTCTTTCGCGAATTAAATAATTAAAAACGATTAAATGATTGAAACGATAAAAAATTGATAACCACCCAACGAATCATTTGGCGACGATCGGACCACGAGAATAGAGTTTCTAAAATGCTTCAGAACTCCGAAAAAAATATTCATCCCGATCGATTTGTCGGAAGCCACCCTCAACCCTTGTTTTCGCGAATTAAATAATTAAGAATGATTAAATGGTTGAAACGATAAAAAATTGATAACCACCCAACGAATCATTTGGCGACGATCGGACTAGGAGAATAGAGTTTCTTAAATGCCTCAGAACTCCGAAAAAAATATTCAACCCGATCGATTTGTCGGAAGCCACCCTTAACCCTTGCTTTCTCTAATTAAATAATTAAAAACGATTAAACGATTAAAACGATAAAAAATTGATCACCACCAAACAAATCATTTGGCGACGATCGGACTAGGAGAATAGAGTTTCTAAAATGCCTCAGAACTCCGAAAAAAATATTCAACCTGATCGATTTGTCGGAAGCCACCCTTAACCCTTTCTTTCGCGAATTAAATAATTAAAAAATTGATAACCACCCAACGAATCATTTGGCGACGATCGGACTACGAGAATAGAGTTTCTAAAATGCTTCAGAACTCCGAAAAAAATATTCATCCCGATCGATTTGTCGGAAGCCACCCTTAACCCTTGCTTTCGCGAATTAAATAATTAAAAACGATTAAATGATTGAAACGATAAAAAATTGATAACCACCCAACGAATCATTCGGCGACGATCGGACTACGAGAATAGAGTTTCTCAAATGCTTCAGAACTCCGAAAAAAATATTCATCCCGATCGATTTGTCGGAAGCCACCCTTAACCCTTGCTTTCGCGAATTAAATAATTAAAAAATTGATAACCACCCAACGAATCATTTGGCGACGATCGGACTAGGAGAATAGAGTTTCTAAAATGCCTCAGAACTCCGAAAAAAATATTCAACCCGATCGATTTGTCGGAAGCCACCCTGAACCCTTGCTTTCGCGAATTAAATAATTAAAAAATTGATAACCACCCAACGAATCAATTGGCGACGATCGGACGACGAGAATAGAGTTTCTAAAATGCTTCAGAACTCCGAAAAAAATATTCATCCCGATCGATTTGTCGGAAGACACCCTTAACCCTTGCTTTCGCGAATTAAGGTTGTACGCGCACGACGTAGGGAGTCGAAATAAAATCTAAATTTTTTTATCTTTAAAATAAAAAAAAACAATTGTGTAAATTAATATATTTAAATTATATCTCATTTAAGACCATTCAAAGTCCGCAAAAGTTAATTATACAATTATTTTTGAAAAAATCAAATCTTATCTGAATTCGGTATTTATTTGCAAGAAATATATCTGGCAAACCGCATGTAATAGCTGTGTGTGTTGTTTGTTTATAACTGTCATGCAGTGTTTGTTTTTTTATAACCCTGAAAGGTATTTTTTTTTTAAATGAGTGATCAGCAAGTCAGTTTTCTATAAAAATAAAATAATTTATTTACGCTTTTGATTGATGAAATTTAAATTCTGTAATCTTTGATTTCAGAAAAATAAAGTCATTACCTATAACCGACTGAAGCAAGCAGTAATTATTTAATTTCGAAATGCGCGCCACTTTTCGTTCTACGTTGCCAAACTTTCACAACCCCTTTATTTCATCTATTTTTAATCATGTCTGACAGATAATTTAGTACATTTTAGATTATTTCAATTAAAATATCTCTGAACTCACACGGTAGAATACTTTTTCACCACACCTGCACGGAAAGTACGACTTTCGCTCCCTTGCGTGAGCGGGAAGTCGTTCTTTCCGATGCAGGGGGTGGTGAAAAATAGTATACCTCACACGGGAGTGAAAAAGGCCATCCCAAACTGCGTTTTTGTCACCCTCGCCTTCGGCTCGGGTGTCAATCTCACACGCAGTTTGGGTTAGCCTACTTTCCCTCCCTAGGTGAGTAATATACTATTTTAATAATTTTTACATAATCTACGAGAATTGAATAATATAAACGTCAGTTTTCTAGATTTTAATCTATAGCAGTTATGGCTGAATTATATGAAAAATGCGTGTTTCAAACGGGATTGCCTATAGTATACATGTTAAATATGCAGTTTTCAAAAATTAATTATGCAAAAACTACATGTCAGATCTTACTCAAAAAATTAAATTATGTGTATTTAATATCGATTAATAACATATTAAAAATTCAGCTCGTGATCTATACTTTGCTTTAGTGCGCGTACAACCTTAAATAATTAAAAACGATTAAACGATTAAAACGATAAAAAATTGATCATCACCAAACGAATCATTTGGCGACGATCGGACTACGAGAATAGAGTTTCTAAAATGCTTCAGAACTCCGAAAAAAATATTCATCCCGATCGATTTGTCGGAAGCCACCCTTAACCCTTGCTTTCGCGAATTAAATAATGAAAAAATTGATAACTACCCAACGAATCATTTGGCGACGATCGGACTACGAGAATAGAGTTTCTAAAATGCTTCAGAACTCCGAAAAAAATATTCATCCCGATCGATTTGTCGGAAGCCACCCTTAACCCTTGCTTTCGCGAATTAAATAATTAAAAACGATTAAATGATTGAAACGATAAAAAATTGATAACCACCCAACGAATCATTTAGCGACGATCGGACTAGGAGAATAGAGTTTCTAAAATGCCTCAGAACTCCAAAAAAAATATTCAACCCGATCGATTTGTCGGAAGCCACCCTTAACCCTTGCTTTCTCTAATTAAATAATTAAAAACGATTAAACGATTAAAACGATAAAAAATTGATCACCATCAAACGAATCATTTGGCGACGATCGGACTAGGAGAATAGAGTTTCTAAAATGCCTCAGAACTCCGAAAAAAATATTCAACCCGATCGATTTGTCGGAAACCACCCTGAACCCTTGCTTTCGCGAATTAAATAATTAAAAAATTGATAACCACCCAACGAATCATTTGGCGACGATCGGACTACGAGAATAAAGTTTCTAAAATGTTTCAGAACTCCGAAAAAAATATTCATCCCGATCGATTCGTCGGAAGCACGGTCGTATATACAGGTCCGGAAACTCCGGTGGTGGGGGTGGGTCTCTTATTGAAGCCAGGTGCGCTTCAGAAAGCTACCACTTGAGCGAGGCGCTGCGATCTAGTAGTAGTAGTGTCAAATATGGCGATCATCAAGTGTCAAAATAACCTATTTCCTTTTTTGTATTCTTTCACGTAGCAATCTCCAATTTCGTCGGTTAACAAATGGAATGAAATTTCGTGCAACGAACAGCATCCGAATAATATTTGGTATCATGTGATCATGTAAAAAAAAATTGTAAGAACGCTGTTGTTATTACTACTACTACTCGACCACAGCGCACCAACTTGAGTGGCGAATTTAGGCAACTTTTTTGGCTTTAATAAGAGACCCACCCCCACCACCGGAGTTTCCGGACCTGTATATACGACCGTGGTCGGAAGCCACCCTTAACCCTTGCTTTCGCGAATTAAATAATTAAAAAATTGATAACCACCCAACGAATCATTTGGCGACGATCGGACTACGAGAATAGAGTTTCTAAAATGCTTCAGAACTCCGAAAAAAATATTCATCCCGATCGATTTTTCGGAAGCCACCCTTAACCCTTGCTTTCGCGAATTAAATAATTAAAAAATTGATAACCACCCAACGAATCATTTGGCGACGATCGGACTACGAGAATAGAGTTTCTAAAATGCTTCAGAACTCCGAAAAAAATATTCATCCCGATCGATTTGTCGGAAGCCACCCTTAACCCTTGCTTTCGCGAATTAAATAATGAAAAAATTGATAACTACCCAACGAATCATTTGGCGACGATCAGACTACGAGAATAGAGTTTCTAAAATGCCTCAGAACTCCGAAAAAAATATTCAACCCGATCGATTTGTCGGAAGCTACCCTTAACCCTTTCTTTCGCGAATTAAATAATTAAAAAATTGATAACCACCCAACGAATCATTTGGCGACGATCGGACTACGAGAATAGAGTTTCTAAAATGCTTCAGAACTTAAAAAAAAAATATTCATCCTGATTGATTTGTCGGAAGCCACCCCTACCTGGCTCACTAGTCTTAATGTTGAATGTATGGACCTAATATTGAATTGATGAACTGATTGACAAAAAGACAAAAATTGCGAAGTTGTACGCGCGCGCGGAATACTTCGGGTAGAACGCTGAGCGAGCGACGCAAACCGTGTATCATGATCGCACTATCGGATCTATCGAGGGTAAGAGAATTATAACTAAACAACTTTATAATGTACGGACATCGTTGTTACCTGAAACATTTCAATGGACTCAGTTTAGTTTAGAACCTAGAAACGAAAAATTATATACATATGTGGAGTTGTCCGGTTCGCATCGTCAATTCCGCAGTTATTGGCTTACGGAACATGGCAATTAATAATTGAAAAAATCGGGATTATCGGGGTGCATCGAATAATCTTGATAATACAGATGCCATTGGGAATTCCAGGGCAGCGATTCTCGATTTTTTTGGCGTTAGTTAACGTCAAAAGATCGAGAATCGCTGCCCAGGGATTTAAAAAATGAAACGCAATATCCGAGAAATATCGTCTTCAGAAAAAAAAAACGAGGATGTTTACGTTCTGAAACTGATTTATGCAATATCGATAGCATATTTCTTTATTTGTGTACCACATTACAATTACTTTTAAAATTCGCAGCCGCACAATCGCGTATGAGTAGATGAAGGGACCATTTCGAAATAACGTAACGTCATGCTTCGAGTCCCTAAACAACAATCCTATGTTTCTTAAGTGATCGCGCCAGTTTATCGAAAGTGTGGCATCCAAAAATCATTCGACTATTTCATCAGCGGATTTTATTGACTACGGCGATAATCTAAATAAACAAAGATTATTTTTCAAAGTATTTATAATCGGATTTCTGATTTTCGAAGAAATATTGTGTAAAATGCGGTATCCTATACTAGATCGTGTGAAATTTGCGAGGTCGCCGCTTTTTCAGAAAATGTTACGTGATCTCGAAATGGCTGCGTATTACAGTACATGGGATTCAAGCAGGTTGTCGATGTACACATGCGATTTTGTAGGGCATGCTTCTGGGCTTGTACGCAATTCTGTCATAAGACCAGGATACATGGAACTAAACCGTGGCAGTCATCCGCACAGAAGTTGTACACTCCCATAATGCCGTCTGCTAGAGTCGTGTATTGTGACATCTGGAAACTTTTTTACATCTGAAAAATATTATACAATATAATTATTAATGAATATTTCGTTTATAATTATTATAAATACAATTTAGTTTAGTAGATATTAAGTATTCATAATTAATATTATTAATGATAAATATAATCATTGATGAATATTTCGCCATCTCAAGTAGGCCTTGCATAATTTTATGTGCTTTTTTCTCATAATCTGTTTATCAATGGATTTTTCGTGACATGCATGTGCGAATTTTGTTAACCCTAGGGTTTCTAATGCAAGTTTTTACTTAGATTCGTGGTCGTGTTCTGTTTTGTGTTTTTTCTTTATCACATATTAGCTTCGTGCTGTGATAATCAATATGAATCTCCGTGGTGTCGTAATCCCAGCCAAGAGTGGGTATAGTTCTAGCTGACGGTCGTGTGACAGATTATTATTTATTTATTCATTCATTATTATTCGATAATGTTTATCTAATTAAGGTAAACGGCCCAGTTAGTGACCCTGTCCCAGATTATGACCCCGACGGCACAATTTTAACTGCCATAAATACAGTTTTTGTCGAATAATAATCAAATTACCGGCCAATTAAAGAGCGTTTCTTACTTTTAATCATTGAAGATATCCCCTTTTGTACATGAAATATTTAGAATAGAAATTGACCGGTGAATAGTGCGGCACGCGTCTCAGTGGCTCCGCAGTGACAGTGCTAGACGGTATTGACTAGCGACGAGGGACACCGAATTGTGAATCCTGTTCACCATGTAAGTATAAAACGACATAAAAATGGTGTCAACATCTTCAGCAGGAACCAGACTATCGGTGAGATAAGAAATGATTTAACTTTTGGTCAGGTATTTGTTCGAATTCGCGAGGTCAATAAGTGCGTCACATAATCGAGGTTATGTCGCTGTTGTAGATCCTCGATTCGTCATCTGTTCGGAAGTGTCAGAAAGTGGTACACCCGTGGGTCACAAACTGCGGCATAAGGGGTCATGAATCGGGTACACGCAGGGGTCACAAACTACAGCAATAGTGTTCCTCTAGTGTCATGAACCCCGGCAGAAGAATAGCGATATTAAAACAAGGATTTCATCAATAAATCTTGATTGTTTCACTTTTACAATAGGTGACTCTCATTCGGAGGACTTTGATGCACGTGTTGAAACCTTTAGTTTTCGGTTTTACTGTATCACGAGTGACTAAATAGTAGAAATCCAAGACCGCCGCTCTTAAAGTGTCATTAACTGGGCCGTTTACCTTAATTTATATTTGAAAATCTATGCCACAAATGCATTAGTACCATTTTTCTTTGGTTCACTTATTTCGAACGCAATAGTACTATTGTTTTTTGGTTTACTTATTTCGAACCTCAAGGTACGCTCACAATAAATTATGATGGCCACATGATAATCAACTACACTCAGTAATATTGATCTTAAATATGTCACAACTAATTCAAAGATAAATAAAACTTTCACAGCATGCAGATTAAATGTAACTACGTATATTCAGTATAATCAATCGGGAACGTGCGCTCAACCGAATTATTCTTAGATACGTCAATTTCACGAGATAATTTTCATCTTAAATATTCCACAACTAAATACGTATATGATAGCTTAGATTTAATGGTAACTTTATGTCAGGTAACGTAGCATGCGTTCATCATCTTTTGTGTCGATAGTCATTTTTATTCTGCTCTGTTCGTGCATGGGGTGCATATAACGATTACCTGCACAACGATAAATGTACAATTCAGTTAACATCACAGGAGATTCGACACAACACTTGTTTTTACCTGTGACACGACTGCCTGCTAGAACTATGTAACCCGATCTCATGGCTGAGATTACAGACACCTGTGAGTAACTGGTGATTGTACATTTATTGAATGTGTGGCGTAAGTGAGCAAGTACTTATCATATCATAGGAATGAGTCACTACGATATAAGCTTCGATTTTCATGTACTGTATTTGTTAAATTTGTACGCCGTTGCCGTCAATCCGCGCCACGCACGAACAAAAGCCAGCACTATAAACCATGTGTTTGGTATGTTTTTCATTTTATTTTTAATGACAATGCAAGGCCTATTTGAAAATTACATGCTTTCCATTTCTGCAACGGATTCATCGGTTGGCAATCAAACTTTATTCGATAGCTGCTACATATTTATCTAACGTATGATTGCAGCTGCATCATTTATTGCAGTTTATATTTTCGTAGTTTCAATATCGTATAGTATCAATGCAGCTAGTATTATACCAAAATTTGCAATCATTTTCATAATATCGTACAATGAATGCCATATATAGCTACAGTTTGTTGAGGATAGGATTCTTCTTATATTTTCTTCGAATTGGGTCGTCCGAAAAGAAAATTGTTTTTCGTTTTGGGGTGTATGATTTATGAAGTAAAAAACGATTCAAAATAGTGAGAATATTTTTGTTTTTTCAAATGATAAGTGCGAATGTTATAAGCAATTGAATTATATATATATATATTAGGGTGGCGCAAAAAAACCGACTATTTTTTTTTTTTTGAGTCTCGAGTGAAAAAATGTTAGTTTTTGATGTTTTAAGAGCCCTCTCCAAAGGACAGCTCAAAAAAAAAAAAAATTTTAAGAGGTCGCTCCAAATTTTTTTAAATTTCAAAAATCGTCAAAAATCGAATTTTTTTTTTCTAATTCGAATTTTAATTTTTCTTTCTCGTTACGGTATAATTTTACAGACCAAAAAAAAATAAGTTTCTGAAAGTTTCAGTTCAAAATTTAAATTTTGAAAGGTCGCTCATAATTTTTTTTAATTTATCAGTGCATACTTTAGATTTTTTGATTATTTAATTATTAAAAAATTATGAGCGACCTTTCAAAATTCAAATTTTGAACTGAAACTTTCAGAAACTTATTTTTTTTTGGACTGTAAAATTATACCGTAACGAGAAAAAAAATTTAAAAAAAAAAAAATCGATTTTTGACGATTTTTGAAATTTAAAAAAATTTGGAGCGACCACTTAAAAAATTTTTTTTTAGCTGTCCTTTGGAGAGGGCTCTTAAAACATCAAAAACTAACATTTTTTCACCCGAGACTCAAAAAAAAAAAAATAGTCGGTTTTTTTGCGCCACCCTAATATATATATATCTCTCTATATTATAAAGATATATCGCCGCCGCCGCCGCCGCCGTGTCAGACTTTCCATGGCCTCCTCGACCTCGCTCGCTACCCCCCCCCCCCCCCCCCCCCCCTTTCCATGGCCTCTTCGACCCCGCTCGGCTCTTTTCGCCCCTCCCCTCCCCCTAACCCTTAGGATGAGTTAGGTCGTGTCAGGTTAGGTTAGGTTGCCTTCGTCAGGATAGAGTAGGTTAGGTTGGTAACCTAACCTTACCTGACCTGACCTTTGAGGTGTTAGGTAACCTAACCTAACTCAGCTAGGTTAGGTCAGGTCAGGTTGCGTTAGGTTGCCATGGTCAGGATAGAGTGGGTTAGGTCAGGTTAGGTTGGGTTACCTTGATCAGGATAGAGTAGGTTAGGTTGGTAACCTAACCTAACCTTACCTGACCTGACCTTTGAGGTGTTAGGTAACCTAACCTAACTAGGCTAGGTTAGGTCAGGTCAGGTTGGGTTAGGTTGCCATGGTCAGGATAGAGTGGGCTAGGTTAGGTTAGGATGGGTTAGGTTGTGTCAGGTTGGGTTGGGTTGCCTTGGTCAGGATGGAGTAGGTTAGGTTAGAAAGGTTAGGTAATCTAACCTAACCTTTGTCAGTATCCTAGCGATCTCGGCTCCGCTCGGCTTTTGTTTATCCCTACCATCCCCCCTACCTCTTGCCCTGGGCCTCCTCGACCCCGCTCGGCTGTTTTCGCCCCCTCCCCCCAGCCCATTCGGCTTCCCTATCGAAAACTATCCTGAATAGCCGAAGATAGCCGAGGACAGCCGAGGAGAGCCAAGGCGAGCTGAACCCGGTCCTTCCCTCGGTCCGAGGGCCCAGGAAAGGGAAAGGGGGAAGCAGAGCCGAGGAGAGTCGAAGAGAACCGAAGAGAGCCGAGGATGGCCTAAGACAGCCGAAGATAGCCGAGGATAGCCGAAGATAGCCGAAGATAGTCGAGGATAGTCGAGGAGAGCCAAGGGGAGCCGAACCCGGTCCTCCCCTCGGTCCAAGGGCCCAGGAAAGGGAAAGGGGGAAGCAGAGCCAAGGCAGCTGAGGAGAGCCGAAGAGAACCGGAGAAAGCCGAGGATAGCCGAAGATAGCCGGGGATAGCCGAGGATGGCCGAGGATAGCCGAAGATAGCCGAGGATAGCCGAAGATAGCCTAAGATAACCGAAGATAGCCGTGGATAGCCGAGGATAGCCGAAGAGAGCACAAAATGTCTGACACGGCGGCGGCGATATATCCTAATAATCTCTACACACGACTTCAAGAGATACGAATCCGAGGACCTGGATTACGAGAAATACTCAGTGAATGACCTGGACAACGAAAACTACGAAGCCGAAGACCTGGACACTGGAAATACTTAGCGAAAGACTTGGACAACAAGGAATACGAAACGAAGGACCTGGGCAACGAGAACTACGAGGCCGAGGACCTGGACTACTAGAAATACTTGGCAAACGACCTGGACAACGAGGAATACGAAGAACATAAAATCCACGGATTATTTGAATTTTAGAAACAACTGATACAAATTAGAATATGGGGGGTTGGCGCGCGTAGCGCGCAGGGGGGCGAAGCCCCCCTAGTATATATATATATATATATATATATATATATATATATATATATGGGGAATTCCACACGAAACCGACCAACCCGGAACCCTGACCATTTTTGATTTTGTTGAAAATTTTATATTTTTTTGTTCCTACCGAAAACAGTATTTGGGAATTTTTTCAGATTTTTGTCTCAACCCGTCCAAACACAATGAATTTTTCAAAATTTATAAACTTGGACCATTTTGATTTTATTGAAAAAAATCACCAAATTTCAAGAGACATTTTTACAAGTACTGACCAATTTGTAGCTTGTGATATTCATAACTTCTATTTTTTTTCTATTTTTTGAGTAATTAAAAAAAAAAAAAAATTATATAACTTCTATGTTTTTTCTATTTTTGAAGTGATTAAAAAAAAAAAAAAAAATAGAAGTTATGAATATCACAAGCTACAAATTGGTCAGTACTTGTAAAAATGTCTCTTGAAATTTGGTTTTTTTTTTCAATATTTTTCAACTAACGTAATCAACAAACCCAACTAATGTAATATTAGCATAGCAGTTGCCGCTGCAGACGGATCAAGTGTGAATCAGCGCCGCAGCGGCCATTTGTCTTACTTTGTTAGTTTTATTTTCTTTTTTTTCTATTTTTTTTTTTTTTTATTGCTTCAAAAATACAAAAAAAAATAGAAGTTATGAATATCACAAGCTACAAATTGGTCAGTACTTGTAAAAATGTCTCTTGAAATTTGGTGATTTTTTTCAATAAAATCAAAATGGTCCAAGTTTATAAATTTTGAAAAATTTATTGTGTTTGGACGGGTTGAGACAAAAATCTGAAAAAATTCCCAAATACTGTTTTCGGTAGGAACAAAAAAATATAAAATTTTCAACAAAATCAAAAATGGTCGGGGTTCCGGGTTGGTCGGTTTCGTATGGAATTCCCCATATATATATATATATATATATATATATATATATATATATATATATATATATATATGGGGTAGTCCACCTCAACTCGCCATGTCCACAAACCTTGACAATTTCAATCTGACTGAGTTTTTTTTCATGTACTATACTATCAAAAAGAACGTACTTGTATATCCTGGTTTATCGTTTTCTTCCACCGTTCGAATGATACAGAATTTTGAAATTTTCAAGTTTTACCCCCCAGTTATATTTTGAGCTCCGGTAGCTCAGAATTTGGTTACTCCTATCGAAAAAATGTATTTACATAACTTCTTTGTATTGAAATGTTCTACTCAAAAATTATTTTTTTTTTAATTTTTCCATCAACTGGCAACCGTTTTTTATGCGAATAAACATCAAAAAACCGTTTTTTGAAAAAAGGCCCTAATTTAAAATTTTCAAAAAAATATCATAAATTCTACCCAAAATTACAAAACTTTCGGACCTTGGCCATGATGGAGTCTTTTTTGGTTTGAAAGTTACAGCTATTCAAACTATCTACAAGACCGAATTCAGCCGCTCAGCAGAAAAATTTTTCCGACAAGCGGCTTTATGGGAAATCATGGAAGGTAGGGCGCGGGAAGATGAAAAATAACGACAATGAAAGTATAAGAATGCTCAACGCGTTTTCGAGATTTTTTTTTTTAACTTTATTTTTTTTTTTTTTTTTTGATGATAAAGATTTCGAAGATTTCTTATCATTTGCATTTTGGTACCCAACCACCTCAAGGTGCCTTTGCATTTGACGCTCGACGCTAGAAGATGCGTTCCTCTTGTTATCACGTGACCTCAACGTTATTTTTCGTTTGGTTAAATGAAGATCACGTATAGATCGTACTCGATTCTGCTAATGGTTGCGCGCTGGCAAGTAAATGAAGTAATATGGGCGTTGACAAATAATAGTACATTTTGTCCTGCAAAAGCGGAAGATAATAGTATATTGTGTACCAAGGGCGTAAAGTGGGCTTTTTTAGACCGAGTGTGGAGTTTGCAGTACTAGTCGGAGGCGAGGGAGAACGAGTCGAAGACGAGTGCATCCGCGAGCCGAAGACGAGTACTGCAACCACACGAGGTCAAAAAGCCCACTTAGCCCTTGGTACACACCATATTTTTTGTAACGCATGTATTGATTTCTGCGTTTTTTGTGCTTATAAGCGGCATATATATATATGTGTGTAGATATATATATTGTGACGTGGTATTTTATAATCCCTCGTCACATGGCGATACTATCGAGATTGCGATGATGCGTGACGTAGACAGGGTCTCCAGGAAAAGGAAAAATTAGGGAAAATTAATTAGGATTAACTAACACTCTTTTATTTTTGTAAAATATGTAATCTCGAGATCGATACTCCACGAGACGACTGTTATCATGGGAACTACCGATGGAACGATGACTACCGAACGTAAGGAAATCTCAAATATCGTCAAGGACGACACTGTCGGCGTGCACATCATATGGTGGTCCATAGGGATCCCAAGGTCAGCGCCTCCTCTCAAGTGGGGAGTCTACCGCCTCAAACTACCGGATGAACGGCGTACAGGGATGTGCGAGGAGCACGATGAAATCCTCCCGTCATCCGGAGATGCTACCGCCTGTAAAGCCGGCGACACAAAGTTTTCCGTAAGCCGTAAGACGCATCACCTACAGGCCGGTCGGTCACCTACACGCGTACGTGATTGGTCGGCGCTTGGTGTGCGTGACCGAACGGTCTGTAGGTGATGCGTCTTACGGCGCACGGAAAACTTTGTGTCGCCGGCTTATGAAAGTGCACTATCGATGCGAAGTGCAGCTACTATCAACGACTGCCTCCGAATCTGTAATCGCGACCGTGGTTGGTCAAGAAAACCCCCGGATCAGCTCCGACCTAACGAATTCTTCCGTGAGTAAGGCCCTTAGTATGCTAAACACGAATCTACCACCAAACTTCTTGTGGATCGACGAATAGAGTCAAGACCTAGAAGAAATATCGGGTAGCCGGGCGAGCGAGGCTCCATGTGAGTCCAGCGCCCGGGGATTTCAAAGGACGGCGGTACTAGGAGCGGTATTAGCAGCGGCAGGGGTGAGGTAGATGTCTCCAACTTACGTTCGACAAAACTGTCGTTACGCGAGCCAATTAGAATGCCGATATGACACGTGATTCCACTAATCTGAAGGATGAGCTGGTGGAAGAAAACAACGACTATATAACGAGGGTACACGGGCTATCCAGCCTACTTCTTCGCTCCAGTCTGCGTTACGCATCCTCAGTTCTTCACCTGTCGTATCGAGTGGTATCGTATCGAGTTCGAATTAAAACAGTTAATATCGTAAAGTTTATATAAAATAGTGTGTTATCCGATTGAACAACTTAAGGTAAGGTCTTGATTCTTTCTGTGAAGGCACGAGGTCGTTCTGATAAAAGTATGGTTAATTAATTTGGTTATTGAACTAAGAAGTTCGTTTTTGTCTATTGAGCTATGAAGCTCGTCTTTTGTCTTTAGTCTGTTAATTTATCGAACAACCTCGAGTCTGGCTGAGTTACGTAGATCTTTTAGTGCTTTTTGGCTATAATTTATTGCTTATTATCGATTGATAATTGCCTATCGCTTCTCGTATGGCTTATGTTGCTGATTTAGTATGTTAAAATATTGTGCATGAAATACTGTAGAAAATTACCTTTCCTGGAGTACCCTGAGCGAAGATAGCCGCGTAGGCTTAGCCTCGCGTTATTGTATAGTTTATTATAGTTTAGTTCGTTATCGTTAATTTTGTTATAATTAAGTCTGTTAATATTGAGTCACTTATCAAGTAAAGTACCAGTCTGTCATATAATTTATTACCGTCTGTAAAATCAAGTACGGTTCAGTAAAATTAATATCTTTTGGATAATTTAGTATCGTCACTATCGATCTAGTATCGTCAGAATTCAGTTAAAGATCCAATCATATTCCGAATTAATCTGTTATCGTTGAACTTGTGATTCGCGTCTTTCGAATGACCGTGTGGTCTCTATTTAGCAGTAGATCTCGAATTATCGTAAATCGAATAGCTAAGCGTAGCTAATTAATTAATAGGGAATCTGTAGAGTTTGTTACTGATTTTCATAATTTAATATCTCAAGCTTAATACGTTGATTTAAGGATGGGTTATGAATAACTTTGCATTTGGGTACGATGTATCGCTCTGTGATACCAAGTCTGGAGTCTAAATAATTAATTTTATATCGAGTCAACTCTGACACATCCTCGGGTCAATCGTATCGTAATTAAGTAAATTCTATCGTGAATAAATAGTTTATCGTAACAAACTGTCGTATAAAACTTATAATTCTGTACTGATCTCGTAAAATTATCTAATTTAATTAATAAATAATTGATTGATGTGCTCTCAAATATTCTCAATGAAATAATATTGTTTTTATGGTGTACCCTGCCCCTCTATCTAAGGCTTTGTTATCTGAGCAAGTCGAGTTATCGCTCGTCGCATTTCCGTAGATTTTTGGCTTTATTTAATTTGTCTTATGGTATCGTATCGAAATGACGCAGGAGCGTCTGGCGCCCAACATTCAGTAAGTTTAATCATTAACACGGAAGAGTGCCGAATTGCAGCGGAGTAAAATTTAGGTTTTCCTCGCCTATTAAAAAAAACTACGTTACAATATTGTAATATTTTTAATATTTGTTGTAATAATAAGTTAATATTTATGGATTCCCGAGGGAAATAAAGTGAATCAGATGAAATATAATCAATTGGGCAAAAGGTTTATGTATTCAGAAAATACAGGTCTGCTTCAGTACGAGGCTAAAGACAGACTAATTTGTTTTACAATAATACTTATTGATACGGCAACGGCGATTCATATATTTTGAGAGATGTCTTTTATCATATAGACTACTTGATCTAGATCGTATGAAAGTAATATATAGGGGTGAATTCATCAAATATAACAATATATATATATATATATATATATATATATATATATTACTGAAGAAGCGGGCAATAAAGAATTCTTTATTGCCCGCTTATTGAAGAAGCGGGCAATAATGGATTCTTTATTGCCCGCTCTTTTCAAGTGGTCAATAAACGGCTACTTTAGGCTCTATTTTTAGGTAAAAAAAACGCAGAAATCATGCATGTGTTACAAAAAGTACTTTTTGTAACACATGCACGATTTTTGCGTTTTTTTTACCCATTAAGCGGGCCTAAAGTGACGGTTTTCAGACGAGCGGGCGTTTTCAGTTTTTATTTGACCGCTAAATCGAGCAGCGGGCGTTTTTAGTTTTTATTTGCCCGCTAAATAGAGCAGCGGGCGTTTTCAGTTTTTATTTGCCCGCTAAATCGAGCAGCGGGCGTTTTTGGTTTTTATTTGCCCGCTTATGCTCGAGTAGCGGGCAAATAAAAAGTGAAAACGCCCGCTACTCGAGCATAAGCGGGCAAATAAAAACTAAAAACGCCCGCTAAATTATTTTTCAATATTTTCATGAAAATTATCAACAATGATGAAAAAACGCGAAAATCGTGCTGTTACAAAAAATATGGTGTGCACCAGGGCTAAGTGGGCTTTTTGACCTTGTGTGGTTGCAGTACTCGTCTTCGGCTCGCAGACGCCCTCGTCTTCGACTCGTGCTACCTCGCCTCTGACTCGTACTGCAAACTCCACACTCGGTCTAAAAAAGCCCACTTTACGCCCTTGGTACACAATATACTATTTTTCCCGCAAACATCACTTATTTGCCGCAAATTTTACTGTTTTTCCGGTAATTTTATTTTTTTCCCGCAAATCTACTTTTTTTCCCGCAAATAAAAAGTGTAGTAGGGAATCGAATGCCATTTTTGTCCCGCTTTTCAGGTCAATAAAGTGGCCATTATAGTTGAGCCGGGAATAATAGGGGAAGGTACGGCAAAACGGACCGAGAGGTCAAAACGGACCGCCTGAAAAATTCCTTTTAAATTATTATAAAAAATGGAATTATGCATCGTAAAGGTAACCCTGGAACTTAGTAATTTTTTGAGGAAGGTCTCAGTCAATTAAGTCGAATCAGACTCAGTGAAGTCATCGCAAACGACTAAAAAAGAAAAACTGACTCGACTTTATGGACTGAGACCTTCCTCCAAAAATTACTCAGTTCAAGGGTTACCGTCGCGATGAATCATTAAATTTTTTTGATAATTTAAAAGGAATGTTTCAGGCGGTCCGTTTTGCCCTCTCGGTCCGTTTTGCCCTCCGGTCCGTTTTGCCCTCCTGGTCCGTTTTGCCCTACCTTCCCCTAGTATATTATGCATCTAAGGGACTAAAGTGATCTTTTTGACGAGTGTGAGGTTTGTCGCCCGAGCGAAGCTAGTAATTGACCGTTGGATAAAAAAGTAGCGCAAGGTTGAAAATGAATCTCAAAAACGCGTTGAGCATTCCTATACTTTCATTGTCGTTATTTTTCATCTTCCCGCCCCCTACCTTCCATGATTTCCCATAAAGCCGCTTGTCGGAAAAATTTTTCTGCTGAGCGGCTGAATTCGGTCTTGTAGATAATTTGAATAGCTGTAACTTTCAAACCAAAAAAGACTCCATCATGGCCAAGGTCCCAAAAGTTTTGTAATTTTGGGTAGAATTTATGATATTTTTTTGAAAATTTTAAATTAGGGCCTTTTTTCAAAAAACGGTTTTTTGATGTTTATTCGCATAAAAAACGGTTGCCAGTTGATGGAAAAATTAAAAAAAAATAATTTTTGAGCAGAACATTTCAATACAAAGAAGTTATGTAAATACATTTTTTCGATAGGAGTAACCAAATTCTGAGCTACCGGAGCTCAAAATATAACTGGGGGGTAAAACTTGAAAATTTCAAAATTCTGTATCATTCGAACGGTGGAAGAAAACGATAAACCAGGATATACAAGTACGTTCTTTTTGATAGTATAGTACATGAAAAAAAAAACTCAGTCAGATTGAAATTGTCAAGGTTTGTGGACATGGCGAGTTGAGGTGGACTACCCCATATATTTTATAGATATATACCTTAACATGGGTGACGTAATAAACTAGTAGTTATCGATTCGTTATCTATACTGCAATTTTTGTTTTAACGAAAAAGGAAAAAATACGTCCTGATTATTTTTCCCAAAACTAATGGAATATAAAAAAAAAAAAAAAAAAAAATATATCGTGGACGACCCTATTATAATATATGATACAATAATTATTTCAAGTTCGACCCATTATTCCGTCGGCAGAGCTTGCATGTGTACATTACATGCGGATCGATTGAAATTGTTTTTTGCTTTTTGGGGGGTCTCGCGGTGGTCTTGGACCTTTTTCTAAATCGTTTCAGCTGGTCATCCTTCCCATTGAATTTTTCGCAGTTGACCAAATGTCGAGTTGTTGTTGGTGGCTGCTAAGAAATTTTTGAAAGCTTCCATAAGTCTGCCTTGATCGTTGGTTTTTTGGTACGGATCTAACAAAGTCAGCTGTTTCTGGTCCACATCTACAATAAATAAACGCCAGTGGCCGTTGTACATATACGGCATCAATATTCGACCGCCCAAGGCGCGAGAAATATTGTATATTCCACAGGAGGGGGGCTTCCTTAGGTCCCAATTGTTTCCAAAAATGCTCCCTGTGTCGTCTGTAGACATATACATGCTGTTTTCCCATGTATCAATATGTGTCATCGAATAGCAATCGATTACCAATCCATCGATCCACCTGTTTGGAGCCAAAGTGTGGAATTGTCTCGCAGTTAATTGAAAACAATTAGATCTGATTGGAGGATTGTTTGCAGCAATAAAACATGCAATTCTCACATTATGGGATCTGGACTGCATGTAGTAATGGTAATTATTAAATAATCCATTTTCCAAAACATCCGAATCTTCAACCAAGCTGCTTTTCATCGGGATATCACAGCTCTTTGGATCATGACTGCCGGACGTCTTTAGCTCAGATTTGCTGGCTATATCCGCGCCTCGCAAATCAGTCAGAGGTATTTCCGTATTTTCAACGGCTTTTTTGTTGATCCGGTTTGCCAGACGTCCAAGCACACTGCCGTGAAAGTGGCCTTTTGCATAGACACATTTTTTTGTATCTTTCCACGTTTCGCCGATGAAGGGATCGGATGCTTCTTCAGGACAGAGATTATCTATCTGCATTGGCTCCTGCAGATCTAGGTCTTTCAAATATTCTTCCTGTGCAAGTCCTTTGATATCAACACTCTGTGTCGAACTCTTGGGAATGTTATCGCTTCTTATGGCTTTCGGAGCAGTTATAACATTCGTCTTGGACGTCTTCGGATATTTTGGTTTTTCGCTCGGCTCCTTTGTTTTCAAGGTAACGTCCAACTTGGCTTCTGCGATCAAAGAACGTGTATATGATTCTGATTTGCGTATGAAGTGGCCGACTTTCAGATTCTTTTGATGGTTCAATACCTGATGTTTTATCACTTTGTTGTAACTCTCCACATAGGCATTGCTGAGACGCGATATATTTGGATCAACTAGATCCAACATCATCGAAGTCCATATAGGAGCATATGGCAGATGTTTCCATACCATCTGTCTAGCGAAACCAGGTACATAGTACCTGTTTGTAATGGCCTTTTCGTTGTCAATTCCCGACTCGAATTGCTTGAGTTTTTCTTCAAAGTGTATGAAGAATGGAGAGTTCGCAAATATTGCTTTACTTTTTTTCAGAGAAGCGGAATCAACACTTGGCTTCGGTGTTTCTGATTGAGCTTCTTCGCCACTCTGTTCATCCTTGCTGTCGTGTGTGACGTCAGTCACCTCCACTTGTCGGTCTTTTATTATTTTTCCCAAAGCATGTAAGCCACTCTGAGCATCCTCTTCGTCCGGTGTCGACACTGCTTTGACAAAATGTTCGAATACATTCTCAAGCTCATTCATATTTCGGCATAGCATCATGACAGCTATGCATTCCAATAAGAATGACTTAACATTCTCGTATTGAGAAAAGTCCTTTTTTATTATATTTGACATGCGTTTCATGAAATGAGCGCAGCAAGTTTGCACAATTATCAGGTTCTTCGGTCTTTGGCCTTTTGTAAGATATTCATACGCAATATTTAAATAGTCACCGACAGACATTTGATTCCATTCGAAGAACAATGAATTCATTAATGCCCAACTCCAGTCTACGACTATGGCTGATACGAACGGCCAATTGTTCCATTTTTCTTGAACGAAGAATTTGTACATCTTCAAGAACGCCGCGATAGATCGTATATTGTGCTCCGAAGTCACCATTTCAGCAATTGGGATCACAGATTCTCTATGTTTCGTCACAATCACGTAGTAATAAATCCGTTTGCAGTCCAAGTGTGACGGTTTTCTAACAACGGATCCTGTAGCATCTAGATGCAAAACTATTCTTTTACAATGATCTAGAAGATTCAGCTGAGCCTCCGTAAACATTATTGCGGTTAACGGTAGAGATGCATGTCTTAGATAGGGATCTTTTTCATTATTTTGATCCATCCACAGTTGCATCAAGTCACTTAGATCTCCAGATTTGAGCACTAAATCGTTCTTGCAATTCTCTTCTGATTTAGCCTTTTGGTAAATATACAATCTTCTCAGTTCTTGCATATTGCCATCAGCAGCTAAAGACGAATCGATGTTCTTCGCAACTTCCATTTGATAAGCTCGAGGCTGTCTGGTTTTCAAGGCGTCTTTTACTGCGTCACGTTCGGCACCTCTCAATTGTGCGAAGTTCCGCTTCTCGTGTTTGAACGATATTTTGGCCGAACTCGTCGTGAAAACGGTAGCTATTAATTCTTTCAAATCCGTCAAAGTGAATTTAAAATATTGCCGATGTTCAACACTCATACATCTAGCGTAAGCTACACAGTCTGTTTCGTTAAAACGTATCGTGCTAAATCTCAAAGAACATGTGCCCCCGTACTCTGTCGCTAGTAGAGTTTTAAGGCCTTTTCGGATTGTATGTTTTGTAACAATTCCGTCGCTATCTTTAAACCTTGCAGAGTACGGGTGTTTTTCACCAAGATCTACGCTATATTTTTCTTTTCGGCTTTGCGGCTTCGGTGGAGGACTATTCTCTTTATTTTTTTCACTTTCGTATTCGCTATCAGTGAAATCGTAGATGGTAGACAACGTTGCATTTCTCGATACCGATAATTCCTGATTTGCGATTGTTTTTCTTTCGTACGTTCTGGGAATTGTACTTTTTTTTAGGCTTAAATCGCAGAATTGGGAGTCGAATGCTTCTGACATTTCACTTGATTCTAAGTCTTCGGTGTATTCTCTATCATTGCTTCGTAGGTCATCTGTGATATTAAACACTTTGTTGTCAAAATCATTCACACTGAAGGTTTTTGCATTCACACTTTCATCAACACTATTACAGTCTTCTGCCGATAAATCCTGAACATGAACACCTGCATCTATCATTTCGAAACCGCCCGTATGATTTGATGCTACGATCGTTGTTTCGGTCGATTCGATTGTCATTGAAGTATCGCATCGTTCTTCACTTTCAACCTGTGTGAATTGTACAGCCGAATCTACAAGGTGCATATTACTCACCGTATTTCCATCGTTTTCACAGTCATCATCGATTATTTTGACGGAAGTCTCACCTTGGTCTTTACATGATGTGCTAGTCTTACCTGACAAAATTCTTTCGACTTCCTTACGTAAAGGAATAGACTTTTTCCATAATGACTGGAACTTGGACCTCATTTTTCTGTCCGGCTTTTTTTTACATTCGCTCGCAAGCTGTGAATGAAATACATAATCATCTTTAAAACTTCTCACATACGAGGCAACATTGACGTGTACACGCGTGTCTAATGGTATACGGTCGTATGCGCCAAAAATACGATTTTGGTGGTAAAAGGTCGTATGTTTTTTTTCGCGGCGTTCACTGTAAAAGTACCTACTCAAACATAGATTCATTGAAATTACCTGAAAAAATGAATAAATGATGGATTTTTCGTTTTCATCACATTTATTAATGGTAGTGCTGTTCGATTATTGAAATTTGTAATCGATTATCGATCACTAAATTAAATCGATCAAAATCGATTGATCGATTAATAATCGGAAGATCGATTAATTATAAGATTAATCGAATGATTAATCTAAAAATTGATAAATTATTCGATTGATTGATGAATCATTTGATTAATTATTTTATTAATCATTTGATTAATTATTTTATTAATTATTTGATTAATTATTTTATTAATCATTTTGTTATGAATAACGCTGCCACCATTGTTATGTATATAATAATAGCTCCCACCTTTTGTGTATACGTGGATAGCTGTCGTCGAGTTCGTTCCTCGTTTTTACACCTTAGCTGGGTAACCGGATTTTGGATGGTAGGTGATTGAAACGAATATAATATGTAAATAACTAAATAGTTGTTTATTGGTATAGTGATTACTAGGATAGTAGAACCATCGATATGATTGTTATACGTTATTAAGTGAAAGCGATGAGTGATTTGAGTTTATGATTTCGAGAGTTAATTAAGAGACGTTTCGGATGCAAGTTTAAGAACGACTGGTTTGGTTAACGATTTAGGAGTAAGTGCGTTGTTGCAAGTGCAATATTAATAATGGCTACTGATGAGCTGAGATCATCTTTTCCATTGTCCCGGGCATGGGCGCGTTCGTGCAGGTGGATAGGCAGGGATGGAGTTCTCCGAATGTAAGGTGTACACAGGATGTTGTGTCTTAGATTGGGAGTAAGAGAGGTATTGAATAGAGTGGGATACGTAACAATTTGATTAATTATTTTATTAATCATTTGATTAATTATTTTATTAATTATTTGATTAATCGAATAATTGTATGATCGGTCAATCGCAAAGAATAGGCAGACTTTACGTGCTGCCTATAGTGCCTAACGCGCTCAAGTTCCCGAACAGACATCCTTTTCCTAGCCGGAACGATGCTCGTATTCATTAATCGAATAATAATTTGATTAAATCATTTCCGATTAATCATCGATTAATCGTTTGATTAATCAATCTTTCGATCAATAATCGATTAATCGATTCATCGATATTTTCATGTCGTAAAGTCGGTTCATCGATTAATCGCTTTTTTGGAACAGCACTAATTAATGGTATAAGGTCGTGTCCGCTATTTTTTATTTATTTTTCATTTTTTCAACGGTCCAAAAACTTCTAAAACGCGCAAAGATTCGTCGATATTTCCTAAAAGTAGGGAATGTTTCTCTGGAAAAAAAATTCAGAACTTCCTTATGCCGTTATAGTCTTGAATTTTTTTCTTCAAAATGAAAACATTTATGACTTTTCTGAAATATCGATGAATTTTTGCGTTTCAGAAGTTTTTGGAGCGTTTGCACCAAAAAAAAAAAAAAGATTTTGGCGGATACGACCTTATACCGTTAGTTAACGAGATCTTTTCTCACACATTTAGAGATGAGGGGGCGCAGCCACCAGTACTTACGACCTTTGACCGTTAATTGAATAATCTTTTTCAAATCTGTCTTTTTTGAACGCATTTTGATACCCTTTTACTTTTATACGTGGTAAAAGATCGTATATTGGCGCAAACGTCCTTATACCATTAGGCACGCGATATGTTATCATCATCCAGAGAGCTTAATAAAGTTCACTAATCTGCTTTCGTTGTGCGTGCATACTTCCATAAAAAACATAAGAAAAGCATGTGTTAATGAAACTTCATTCTGCTTTTTATCTTCGAAAAAAGTTAAAGAAAACAGGTTCAAGCGAACGTCCAGACATTATGTATGGTTCCAAAATTTTCATTCCTCTGACACGGAATTTTGGAGAATTTATTCAAGATTTTTTGATCACGGCCATCGAGGTGTTGAAAAAATAACTTTCAAAATTCATGACGCGCTCAAATTTGTTTTGAGAAATCTGAAAAAAAATGTCTGATTTCTATTTAGAGTTAGAAGAATGATAAAGAATCGCGGATCAGATCTGAGAGGTCGAGTGTCAGGAAAAAGTATAAACATAAATATAAAAATGAATTTAAGGTTTGTATTGACAAGAACAGATAACTTTTTCCTTTTTTTTGTTTCCTGTTCTCAAATACATTATTTTTAAATTTTTCCTCCTTTTTGTGATACCCCAAATCCAAATGACAATATGTCGTATCCCACATAGACAGTAAGACATCAATATGTCGTAACCCACATAATAATTACAGAATTTATTTTCAATAATTTTTTTTACTCCAATTATTATTATTTATGCATTTTTATCATTTGTGCAAGTGAGACGTTTTTGTCGTTTCTCCTGAACAGATTTACAAATGTGGGTTTAATACTGATGGGCGATGTTCACCGATTAATCGAATAGTTCGATTATTTTTTCTTAATAATCGATTATTTTCGACCGATGTTTTTGAGATCCGATTAATCGATGTTCGATGTATTTCACCGAACATCGATAAAAAGGCGCGAAAGCGGATTTTTAAAAAATTTAGTGAATTTCGGATGAGGTTGAAGTTCGTAACGTTAACGTAACAGAATATTCGTTGAAGAAATGCAATATTTCGTGATTCAAATGTTGTTAGAATCATAAAATATGCGAGATAAACATGTTTCACACAATTTGAGGAATTATGCAACGTTCTTGATCCATTTGAAACGATCGAGTCTTGGATTTGAGAATCTTTGGCAAATATTTTGTTACATTAACGTTACGAACTTCAACCTCCTAATTTCGGACCAATCTCAATGAACAATCTCAGAACAAAGTCATACCAGAACGTCCGTTTTACCAATTTTCTTCAATTTTCAAAGTAAATTTTTACAATATTTACTAGCACGAATTGTATTGAATTTTTTATTGACGAATTTTTCATGAAACATAAGGCCATTCGCCAAAAAAAAAAAAAAAAAAAACAAATTAATAATCGATGTTCCGATTTATTTTTCAAACATCGTTTTAAACATCGATGCTTTTCAAACATCGATCATTTAAAAATCGATTTTTATTTTGAACATCGCCCATCCCTAGTGGGTTACGACATATTAGAACGTTGGTATCGATCGATATATTCGTACTACCCTGACGGCTTTTGATATACGCTCAATATACCTTCGGCTACCGTGGATATACCGGCTGGTTACCCTATAACTATCGTTATAGTACGTGTCAATGGTTTAAATACGGTATACCGTATACTATAGTTTTCGCGTAATATAGTTTCGCGCCGAAAATGAACAAAGTTCGTACCGTATGTATGCGTACTAACAACACTTTTGATAAAAATAACGTTTTTCAACATTATTAGCCCGATAAAACTATGTTTTCAATTTAAAAAATGCAATTCATAAATCAGTGAATAAAGTCAATTTACGAAAAAAAAGTTATTTGTCGTTGGTGAAATCGACCATTATTAATTAAAATCCTTATACCAATACCGCGTTTGTACGCTAAACATACGGGGTATCTCTGCGTATATCAAAAGCCGTCAGGGTAGTCAGCGACAATGTATGGCTCTGTGAGAGTAAGAGGCACGGAGATATCCGCTTGAGAGCGAGAGAGATTCGCGCCGCTTTATGTTTCAGTTGTAACTATAAATAAACGAGACGATCGAAGACGCTGAATGATGCATCTAACGATTCAGAAGATTACAATTTACCATATGATTTTTTTTTTTTTTTCGACCTGAGAATTATTTTCGTCGACGGGTAATTTTTGAACATATTTTCTTATACACTTTCTTTTCTTACACTAGTTTAGTTAATGTAAATAATTAATTCTTACCTTGTTCATCAATGTTGATTTGCTGAAATCCACTTCTTCCAACGAGGACACGTGTTTCGAAATTGATCGAGCTAGCACTGTATAGTCACACTGAATACTTGAGTTATCCATGGTGAAAATTACATGGATTCAAAGTTCCAAAATATATCTAAAAATGAAATAATGTCTTAACGCATTGCTTTTGGTAGAAAAATATACACAGTTAATCCCAATAAACAACTGCATGAAAAAAAAAAAAAAGAAAATCTTGTACTGGGAATTATATTGAATAGAAAAAGTTAAACTGCGGTAATCACTCAATCGAATGTGATACAAGAGTGAAGAGCTTAAAACACTTGAATTGAGGTTCGGTGACTTAGTTTCGCGACTATGATAACACTCTTCCGCGTTGCCTTTGTAAAGTCTTTATATGCCGTATAAAGCGTTGACTGAGTATTCTAAAGACAGCTCACCCTGGGTTCCGTGAGCCGACCAAGTGGGCTTGGGGATTGGAGAGTGCCCGAAGTTACCGACCGAACTACCATTGCAGTATATCTATATATTCGCACACTGCAGATATACCGCAACGCTATTGCAGTCGGTAACTTCGCCCCCACGAAAAAAATATATATGCCAGGATATATGCATGGAATATATCCTAGCATATATGAAATCATATATGCTAGGATATACTCAAATTTGCCCAAAGATATATCCTAGCATACATGTCAAGATTATATATTCTGGCCAGGGTTGCAAATTTTGTAATTAAAAAATATTAGATTTTTAATTTAAAAAAAAATTAACAATTAAAATAATTTCAATATTCATTTTTTTTCAAATGGATAATTAAAATAATTTATTTATTGCATTTTTCAAAAAATGGATAGTTAAAATAATTTAATTATTGCATTTTTCAAAAAATAGGTAATTGAAATAATTTAATTATTGCATTTTTCAAAAAATGGATAATTGAATTGATTTAATTGTTGCATTTTTGAAAAATGTTTTTCAATTGTCAATTTGAAAAAAATGCATTGGTAAATTGAAGCCTTCCATGCAACAACGTCCTTAGCGCTCGGCCCGTCGAGAGAGAGCCAAAATTATACTATAGTTTTACCACGTCAATTTTAGCTCTCTCTCTCGACGGGCCGAGCGCTAAAGTCGTTATTGCATGGAAGGCTTCAATTTACCAATGCATTTTTTTTCAAATTGACAATTGAAAAAATTGCAAATATCCATTTTTCAAAAATGCAACAATTGAATTATTTTCATTATCCATTTTTAAAAAAGTGCAATAATTAGATTATTTTAATTATCCATTTTTTAAAAAATGCAATAATTAAATTATTTTAATTATGCATTTTTCAAAAATACAATAATTAAATTATTTTAATTATCCATTTTTTAAAAAATGGAATAATTAAATTATTTTAATTATGCATTTTTTCAAAAATGCAATAATTAAATTATTTTAATTATGCATTTTTCAAAAATGCAATAATTAAATTATTTTAATTATCCATTTTTAAAAAAACGAAGACATATTGAAATTATTTTAATTGTTAATTTTTTTTTAAATAAAAAATCTAATATTTTTTAATTTAAAAATTTGCAACCCTGGCCTGGGGGTAGAATTTGTACCTTATAAAAAAAGAAAATTGTCCCAAAAAAAATTTTTTTTTCACTCAACACTTTGAGGTAGCCCACTCGTGTTTTAAATAAATAAAAATAAAAAAAAAAGTTGAGTAAAAAAAATCACATTCTACAATTTTTACATGTCTTCCACGATTTCAGACCAAAAAAAGAATTTCCCGTTGGAACTACCCCATTTGATTAAATATTTATTCAAAACACAAGTGGGCTACCTCAAAGCGTTGAGTAAAAAAAATTTTTTTTATTGGAAAAATTTTCTTTTTTTATAAGGTACAAATTCTACCCCCAGGCTAAGGAATTATTTTTTTTCAACCCACCCTAATATATACTCCAGTATATATTTTTATCATATATTCTATCATATATTCTGGTATATACAGGGTGTAAATCTTAACTCTGTACATACTTATATGGTGCGTAGGGGCTGCCAATACAAGCATTTTGAGGTATGACACCCAAGGTCGGAAACCCAGCCCAACGGCTGTGGAGGGCTTTGAAGGTTCTGGTACCGCGCGCTTTTCGTAGTATAATAAATCAGATGTGATCATTTCCGACCCAACATTTTATTCAGCCGTAGGCAACAGTACAAAAGTTCTTGCGTGAAACTAACAAAACGATAAACTTAGCAATAAAAAAATTACAAAACAATTTCCGCTGCTAATAAACAGAATTTTAAAAAGTTATGGAAAACGAAAAGCCCAAGTGTGTAAAACCCCAATTCGGTTTCCATAACTTTTTCAAATTCTGTTCATAAGCACCGGAAATTATTTTGTTATTTTTTTAATGCCAAGTTTGTGGTTTTGTTGATTTCACGCAAGAACATTTATGTACAGTTGTCTAGGGCTGAATAAAATAAAGGGTTGAAAGTGATCACATCTGATTCATTGTACACTACGATCAAGCGTGCGGTACCATATCCTTCGAAGCCCTCCATCGTGGTTAGGGTGAGTTTCCGACCATGGGTGTCATACCTTAAAATGCTTGTATTGGCAGCGCCTACACACCCTATAAGTATATACAGAGTTAAGATTTACACCCTGTATATATTCTGGCATATATTCCGGCATATAATACCCTAGCATATATTCTTAGTATATATTCTCGCATATATTCTAGTATATATTCTGGCATACATTCTATGAGGTTGAAGTTCGTAACGTTAACGTAACAGAATATTCGTTGAAGAAATGCAATATTTCGTGATTCAAATGTTGTTAGAATCATAAAATATGCGAGATAAACATGTTTCACACAATTTGAGGAATTATGCAACGTTCTTGATCCATTTGAAACGATCGAGTCTTGGATTTGAGAATCTTTGGCAAATATTTTGTTACATTAACGTTACGAACTTCAACCTCCTTACATTCTAGCATATATTGCTGTATACATGTTGGATAGTTTATAAAAAAGAAAAAAAAAATCTAGATACGTTTGCGTGAAAAAATTAGCGGCAAATTTTTCTTTATCATATTTATTATACAAATTTTTCAATTTTTCAAGCGTATAAAGTCTTTAAACCGCAGTTCACATGCACAGTTCGAAGTGCGCAACAGATCCCGCCGTAACGTCACTCTTCGTCGTATCAAGTACGATTACAGCGTTGCAGATTGGACGATTTATTGCCGTTTGGGAGCTACCTCGGAAGTAAAAAAGCGACTAGAAATGGGAGTTGTATTAGATAAGTTCGTTAATTTTTTTGTTACGTAATCAAGTAAAAATTGGGATTCCGGTAGGCATCGCCAATCCTAGATCGATGAAATCAAAGTAGACCCTACTAACAATTTCTCTGGTGCCTGTATGAGTGCGCATGGTTTCTATTAGGATTGAGAACTGGAAATGTATGGGATCCTATATCAATTTTCATGTCATCATATGTGTGAGCCCTATAGACTAGGGCTGTAAGGTTTAACCGGTTTAACCGACCAAGGTGGTTAACTTTAATAATTAACCGATGGTTTAACCGGTTAACCGGCTTAGGTGGTTAAGCTGGTTAATGAGAATAAAGGTTTAACCGGTTAACCAGGTTAAGGGTTTAACCGGCCATCAAGTGAATTGACTAATCACTGCCCATCTAGTTTTTTCTTGTCTCATATATGGGCAAATCCACAGAACTTTTAACTTTGATAGATTTTTTTTTTTTTTTTTCCATTTTGCGAGCACACATCTCAGGTTTGGTGTATGTTTTCGAATGACTCATGAGACAAATAATTTACGTCCGTTAACTATTTACAGGCAGGGGCGTGATAACTGGTAGTAACATTGTAAAAAAAAAAACGATTTTCACATGAAAATTTTTCTAAAATTTTTCTACCCCCGTTAGTGAGAAGAATCCTGGTCGAGATCTAAGACGAAAATTCATTTCCGAGAAATTCCGAAGATCAACGGTGTCCAAGTTATCGAATTAAAAAAAAAAAAAAAAAATTCAATCCAAAAATTCAACACCTATGGGTGTCAAAAAATCTCAGACGGTGTGGGATTGACTTTCAGACTTTCAGATCGTATTAAATTGACACCAACGTGTGGTCTATACGAGTCCACGCCGAATTTTTTTGTACAGTGTATGTATCGTTCTAGGGTTGATGACATTATATTCGATTCATACGCAGATTAGTGACGCCACTATTTTTTTCAGTTAATACGGATGACAAACTGTAGTTTACAATTGTGAAAATGTGAAACCAAGAAACATTTCTGACGTGCCGATGTAAAAACTGAATTTTATACACAGTTTACGTTTCTGATGATCATTTTCGAATTGTTACTGCATGGAAACTATTGATGACACAGTTATGCGACACCTCGCAAAAAATGCCTCTTTTAATTGCAGATGTGTCAGCATTGCTCATTTATCGATACATCAGAGCGCGTACATGTGAAGGAATTAACTTTGCAGACAAAATGAAAAAATTTAATTCATCCTCACATTTTTGTAGCTAAATAATTTTTTTTGCGAGAGGAGCACATCTAAGGCAGAGCGGGTGATGTTTTGGTGTATGATGGAGAAACTAAAACACATTCAATTAAAATGAAAACTGGAAGGGCGCTCGTAGAATATCATTAAAGGTTCAAAATATTTCGCTAGCCTCGCATGCGATTTCGACATTTTCTTCTTTTTCAAAGTTTGCTGCAACTTCACTATATATATTTAAGTAGATTTAATTATGCAAATACGTGTCTAATACTATGTAGAACTAGGCTAAAAAACCTACAAGTGCGAAGTATTGTTATCTTAACAAATATTCTTAATTTTATCGCGCCTCGCTGGGGGTTAAAAGTTCTGTGGATTTGCCCATATGTCTGAATTACACATACAAAATTTACTCACCTGCGGTCCTATTAGATGTTGCTGAGGAAGCCACTGGGATGCTGGAAGATTCCAGTTGTAATAATCTCTTTGTGCAGCCCCGGCTTGAGGCTGCACAAAATATATCGGTTGGGGCTGCTGCGGAACCCCCATATATTGTTGCGCTGCGGGGTGAAATTGCGGTGTTTCCAGGTGCCGCTCTGGACCAGGCATCGTGCCCGGAGGCGGTGGCTGCTGCATGCGCTGCGGGCGTGGGTGCCCGGTGACCGGGTAATACACTGGTTGGTACGGGCCTTGGTTATTTTCTTATAACAATGGAAAAAGTTGAAATTAATCATAAGAGAGATTGTATGTGTCCAACAATTGAAGTGCCGATACCGTAAAGTGTAGATTAAATTCAAGACACCCTATAGGTATACAGGGTGATTCAGAATTCGTGACGAATCTCTTGAGGGGTTAATCCTTGTCAAAATTGGGATAGAAAGTTCCTTAGCCATTTTTATAAAAAATGATTCTTTCCTTGGAAATGTTTTTTCCGACAAATAATTTTTTTTTTTTCTCTATCATTTGTCAATTTTAAAGAATCCCATATGATGCCAATGAGTTTTTTTCTTTTTTTTCCAATATTAGAGAGATTTCTCAGTGCAAGTTTTTTATTTGGTGGAAGATGTTAAAAAAATATATGTGTTTTGGTTCCGGAAGAATGGCTAAGAAACGTTCGATCCCAATTTTGACAAGGATTAACTCCTCAAGAAATTCGTCACGAATTCTGAATCACCCTGTATAGAACTAGTATATCTCTTTACGTTGTTGCATCTAATTCGCGAAGTAATCATGACTTAGTCGCGAACACCGAGTCCTCATCTTTACAGAACATGTTTTACCAGAAGGTAGGCAAACTTTATTTGATTCATGGCCGGTTGCATAAACGTAAGGTTTAATTGGGCTGCCAGGTCTGCCGCTTTAGTGGTAGATCTCCCGTTTTGGGACTCTATCTACCGCTCTACTATTTTCACCTAATTTTATTGAACCTAAAAAACTGCAATCGTACTTTCATAGTCAATAGTAGTTTAAATTAGTTTTTAAGAAAAAATGAAAGTATAAAAAGTGCAATTTACAACACCCATAAAAAGTATAGTATAGTACATACACTGATATTGGGAACCTTAGAACCTCGATACGCCAACTAGTGGCAGAAAATAGAATTGTTCTAACAAGGCTACAGTAACCAATGAGAGGGCTTAGAACCTCGATACGCCAACTAGTGACGAAAATAGAACTACTCAAACAAGGCTAAAATTTCAAAGCCACGCCCATTTCAAGGATCCCAATAGTATTAATGATAATCTCATCGGAGATTTGATGATTTCACGACGTTCATTTGGATTTAAAAAAAAATCAGTTCATATATCTTTATGTGAAATACATTGTGTATTATTAATATAATTCATTACGTGACATAAATGTCATTTATTGAAAAATAAAAGTTATTTTGGTAAAATTTCAAATATACCACTTTTTTCGTGGCTCGACCGTTTTTTCCTAGAGGTCACTACCGCTTTCTGTGACGCTGACCTGGCAGCCTTGGTTCGTTTAAATAACCCGTAAGTTACCCCGCAGATACTACCCGTTCAACCGTTTTTTCATCTGACAGCTGTCATGAATCGCTGTGAACTTCCGATACTCTATGAAAGTTGAACGGACAGTATCTGCGGGGTAACTTGCAGGTTATTTAAACTTTTGGGTAACCCACGTTTATGAAACCGGGCATCAGTGAGTGAAAGAAAGATATGAAAACGTGCAATACAATGTAAAACTCGGTATGTAAAGCATGGATCATATATAACACATCCACGGGGTGTCAATAGCGACCGGGAAATTCTGGAACGAGAATTACAAGGGAACCCGATTAAAAAAGATCATATATTGATTATATATGAAAAATGGCCCTATATAAATATATATATATATATGTATATATAATATATATAATACATATAAACAAACGTATTTATTTATATTTGTATATATTCATATATAAAAACGTATAGCCTTTATTTATATATATTTATATATTTATAGGGCCTTTTTTCACGTATATAATCTTGTATGATTCCATATAATCTTTTTCAATCGGCAATTTTTATTCCGATAACGCTGGACACCCTGGTGATCGACATCATTGGTAACCGACCGCAATTATGCAAATAGACAATGTTCTAAACACTGTTGTGGAAATTGTAATACATTTTTTTTAAATTAATCATTTTTTTCGTAATGTGTGTGCTTTGTTAATGAACATTACCAGAGTAATGAGTAATTAAATAAGTGATTCCATTCAAAATGTAATTAGTGACGCACAACACTGTTTCTGAATACTATTAAAAATTCATGCATTCGAAATAACGATAGAATTAGGAAATACTCACGATCCATAGTCAACGGTGGCTGGCGAACGACTGACGCTCTGTCGAGCTTCTGGAACATCGGCGCCTGCGCTGTATGTCACGAGTCTGGCCCAAACTCTCCGTCAACATCACTTTTGCATCACACTTTAGAGCCTGTCGCACACCTCCGCATAGCTTGTACCACTCACATGCACGCACACAGCGCTGTCGCGCGCCTGATTGGTCAAAGCTTTACCCGAATGCAAACAGGCGCTCGCGTGTCACGAAAATGATTTTCGTAAGCGCGTTTCTGTTACTCTTTACTTATTGTTGGTTATTTGAAAGGGGACTCCGGTGAAATGTGTATAAAAACGATTTATTCATTCATACATTTATTTATTCTTTCATTCATTCATATATACTGTAACGTGTTCGGACTATAGCACCCAGCAGAACGACCGAACTACGACCATACGACCGCGCAAATAGCCTCGCGCCGATCGCGGATCAGAAGACCCTGACGTGACGTCACAAGTAGTATATCAGCCGGCACGCTGAGGCAGTAGCCAGCGATTCGTACTAAAGCAGTCAATCGGCTGAGACGCATTATTAGGATTCATCGATTAGAATTAAACTCACATAACCTCAAATAGGAAGTCACTCAGAGCAAGGTCTTACCGGATGAAAGAATAGAATCAAAAGCATTAGGGAGTTACTCAAAGCGGGATCTTACCTCATAATAGAATCAGAACTCGAGAAATTAAAGATTAGCTAAAGCAGCAATTTAGATTAAACTCAAAACAATAAAAGAAAATATAATTAGCTAAAACAGTAATTATAGAATCCGAATAGAACAAAAGAAAGAAAGCAATTAAAATCAAAAGCGATTTGAAAAAACAAACAAAACAAAAGAACAGAACAGAAACCTAAACCAATAGAATAGGTAATTAGAATTAGGATTTATTATTTGATTATATCGAGCCACGTTTTTAGTGTTTATTTCATTTTTACTGTAAATAGTAGGTTTGAGTAAAATCGATCAAAAGAAATCGAATCAAATAAAATAATCAATCCGATAAAATAATCGAACCAAATCGTCTTTCATTTCGTGTATTATTTCCTTGTTTAATTATTATAAATTCTTTTCAGCTAAAATCATTAGAAAACAAAATCGTGTTTAGCTAATAGGCAGCTTCGGTAATCTAACACTCAGGCAGCAACGGTATTGCTTTGATTGGTACCCAAGTCTGAGAGTGTAAGATTACCCAAGTCTGTATTAGGCAGCTTCGGTGCGTTTAACCTAGACAGCATTAACGGTATAGCAATAATGGGTACCCGAGTCTGGAATGTATAAAACAATCCCAAGTCTGTAGGGAGGCAGCTTCTGTGCGAAACACTCAGGCAGCAACGGTGTAGCTGTAATCAGTGCCCGAGGCTGAGAGTGTATCAATCCCACGTTATATTAGGGTACAAAAGGTTTTTTCACATTTTTCCTAAGAGGAGCTCCAAAAATCATACCCGTAACAAAGGATTCACACGAGCTAGCGTATGCCGTGAGACATACGCAGAGCAAGCTACAATACATTTATCTAATTAGGTATTTATTCATACATCGACAGCCTAATAACATAGTCACGTAAGCGCCAAAAATGGTCTTTTTCGAGGTCAGACAAACGTATCTCCGAAAAAATGGTTCTCTACATCAGGAGTCGGCCACGCCGGCTCGCCGAGCCAGCCCGGCTCTAAGTGACAATTAGTGCGACCGTAAATCCCCTCGGTCCCAAGAGAAATAAAAGGAACTAAGGGGTGGTTTGCTCTATTTGCGACGGCAAGAACTGCGTCCGACCGTTCAGGTCTTGTCATACCTGCATATCCCCACTCATACCTACCAAAATCCAAGAAATGGCGTTAAAAGGATTAGTGCCGGTGAACGGGGTAATAGGATTAACAGCTTTGACTCTTTCGACTCATGAGTGTGCCGACCCCTGCTCTACATTGAAAATTCTTTGATAAATGCATAGTAATTCGGTATGATAGTGACGTATCTCCACCTTTTTTGTGTGACACAGTCGTAACTCCACACTTACGTGGTCTCAACTTTTCCGAGTGTGAAATGATTTGTAACATAGTAACGTATCTCCATTCTTTTGTAGAGACACGTTCCTCTGTTACCGAACCAGACTGTACATACGTCTGTTTCACACAAAAAATAGCACTTACGCTTCTGTGTTTCAAATTTTTATTTATACCACGAAAATGTTTCAAGTACATTGACGAGTGCGAAAATGAAAGAAATGGAGTTACGCTTCTATCACATAAATATAAAAAAAAGGCCAAAATTATGGCGCTTACGTGACTATGTTATTAAGCTGTCGACATTTATTTAGACATTTATTTATTCATTAATGTCTTACGAAAGAAGCAGATTGACGAAAAATCCATGGAAAAAATCTTCAATTTTGGAATAAAAAAATTTCTCAATGTCGAAGAAATGAATTTATTTTCACTATGAATTTTTTTTTTTTCCATGGATTTTTCGTGAAATCTGCACATTCCGTAAGACATTTCCAAAAAACTGCAAGTTCAAAAGAAAAAAAGGAAAAAATTTGATCGACTCTTTGAAGGTTCCATACGCATATACACTGGGCTTTCATGGCAGAACCTTGACACTTCTTTTCTCAATACATGTATCAAAACCTTCTTTGCGCACCGTCTACAGGTACCAGAAGTAGACTTTTGCGCACCCGTTGCATGTGTTGAGAAGAAAACAGTTCGATATACTCATGAGTCTACCAATGCTTTTACGGCACGAGTGTGAAAACGCCTCACTCGGTACCTTCGGCTCGCCTTCGGGCCCGTTCGGACTTTACACTAGAACGTGAATTGCTGCTTTGCACTCTTGTATCGAAGAACACTATTTCGGTACACGAACTATCGTTCAAGATTTTGTGAAGATTTTCGAGTGTGCGATTTTAAGTCATTTTTTAAACTCCCGAATCGTCCTTATTTCTCAACAATCCGTTCATTACAATACTTCAGCAAAAAAATGCAATGTGAAAGTAAAAATTGTAATAGTTAATTTCTGAATGCAGGTAAATTTCTCAGTTTTATAATGCAACCATTATCATTATCATTATCATTATAATTATAATTTTAGAAACTCTATTCTCGTAGTCCGATCGTCGCCAAATGATTCGTTCTACAGTAATTAATTTTTTAATTATTTAATTCGCGAAAGCAAGGGTTAATTAAGGGTGGCTTCCGACAAATCGATCGGGATGAATATTTTTTTCGGAGTTCTGAGGAATCTTAGAAACTCTATTCTCGTAGTCCGATCGTCGCCAAATGATTCGTTGGGTAGTTATCAATTTTTTAATTATTTAATTCGCGAAAGCAAGGGTTAAGGGTGGCTTCCGACAAATCGATCGGTATGAATATTTTTTTTTATTGATTGAAGGCAATTTGGAAACTCTATTCTCGTAGTCCGATCGTCGCCAAATGATTCGTTGGGTGGTTATCAATTTTTCAATTATTTAATTCGCGAAAGAAAGGGTTAAGGGTGGCTTCCGACAAATCGATTGGGTTGAATATTTTTTTCGGAGTTCTGAGGCATTTTAGAAACTCCATTCTCGTAGTCTGATCGTCGCCAAATGATTCGTTGGGTAGTTATCAATTTTTTAATTATTTAATTCGCGAAAGCAAGGGTTAAGGGTGGCTTCCGACAAATCGATCGGGATGAATATTTTTTTCAGAGTTCTGAGGCATTTTAGAAACTTTATTCTCGTAGTCCGATCGTCGCCAAATGATTCGTTCTACAGTAATTAATTTTTTAATTATTTAATTCGCGAAAGCAAGGGTTAATTAAGGGTGGCTTCCGACAAATCGATCGGGATGAATATTTTTTTCGGAGTTCTGAGGAATCTTAGAAACTCTATTCTCGTAGTCCGATCGTCGCCAAATGATTCGTTGGGTAGTTATCAATTTTTTAATTATTTAATTCGCGAAAGCAAGGGTTATGGGTGGCTTCCGACAAATCGATCGGGATGAATATTTTTTTTTATTGATTGAAGGCAATTTAGAAACTCTATTCTCGTAGTCCGATCGTCGCCAAATGATTCATTGGGTGGTTATCAATTTTTCAATTATTTAATTCGCGAAAGAAAGGGTTAAGGGTGGCTTCCGACAAATCGATTGGGTTGAATATTTTTTTCGGAGTTCTGAGGCATTTTAGAAACTCCATTCTCGTAGTCTGATCGTCGCCAAATGATTCGTTGGGTGGTTATCAATTTTTCAATTATTTGATTCGCGAAAGAAAGGGTTAAGGGTGGCTTCCGACAAATCGATCGGGTTGAATATTTTTTTCGGAGTTCTGAGGCATTTGAGAAACTCTATTCTCCTAGTCCGATCGTCACCAAATGATTCGTTGGGTGGTTATCAATTTTTTAATTATTTAATTCGCGAAAGAAAGGGTTAAGGGTGGCTTCCGACAAATCGATTGGGTTGAATATTTTTTTCGGAGTTCTGAGGCATTTTAGAAACTCTATTCTCGTAGTCTGATCGTCGCCAAATGATTCGTTGGGTAGTTATCAATTTTTTATCGTTTTAATCATTTAATCGTTTTTAATTATTTAATTCGCGAAAGCAAGGGTTAAGGGTGGCTTCCGACAAATCGATCGGGATGAGTATTTTTTTTTATTGATTGAAGGCAATTTAGAAACTCTATTCTCGTAGTCCGATCGTCGCCAAATGATTCGTTGGGTGGTTATCAATTTTTCAATTATTCAATTCGCGAAAGAAAGGGTTAAGGGTGGCTTCCGACGAATCGATTGGGTTGAATATTTTTTTCGGAGTTCTGAGGCATTTTAGAAACTCCATTCTCGTAGTCTGATCGTCGCCAAATGATTCGTTGGGTAGTTATCAATTTTTTAATTATTTAATTCGCGAAAGCAAGGGTTAAGGGTGGCTTCCGACAAATCGATCGGGATGAATATTTTTTTCGGAGTTCTGAGGCATTTTAGAAACTTTATTCTCGTAGTCCGATCGTCGCCAAATGATTCGTTCTACAGTAATTAATTTTTTAATTATTTAATTCGCGAAAGCAAGGGTTAATTAAGGGTGGCTTCCGACAAATCGATCGGGATGAATATTTTTTTCGGAGTTCTGAGGAATCTTAGAAACTCTATTCTCGTAGTCCGATCGTCGCCAAATGATTCGTTGGGTAGTTATCAATTTTTTAATTATTTAATTCGCGAAAGCAAGGGTTAATGGTAGCTTCCGACAAATCGATCGGGATGAATATTTTTTTCGGAGTTTTGAGGAATCTTAGAAACTCTATTCTCGTAGTCCGATCGTCGCCAAATGATTCGTTGGGTAGTTATCAATTTTTTAATTATTCAATTCGCGAAAGCAAGGGTTAAGGGTGGCTTCCGACAAATCGATCGGGATGAATATTTTTTACTATTGATTGAAGGCAATTTAGAAACTCTATTCTCGTAGTCCGATCGTCGCCAAATGATTCGTTGGGTGGTTATCCATTTTTCAATTATTTAATTCGCGAAAGAAAGGGTTAAGGGTGGCTTCCGACAAATCGATTGGGTTGAATATTTTTTAGGAGTTCTGAGGCATTTTAGAAACTCCATTCTCGTAGTCTGATCGTCGCCAAATGATTCGTTGGGTAGTTATCAATTTTTCAATTATTTAATTCGCGAAAGCAAGGGTTAAGGGTGGCTTCCGACAAATCGATCGGGATGAATATTTTTTTCGGAGTTCTGAGGCATTTTAGAAACTTTATTCTCGTAGTCCGATCGTCGCCAAATGATTCGTTCTACAGTAATTATTTTTTTAATTATTTAATTCGCGAAAGCAAGGGTTAATTAAGGGTGGCTTCCGACAAATCGATCGGGATGAATATTTTTTTCGGAGTTCTGAGGAATCTTAGAAACTCTATTCTCCTAGTCCGATCGTAGCCAAATGATTCGTTTGGTGGTGATCAATTTTTTATCGTTTTAATCGTTTAATCGTTTTTAATTATTTAATTCGCGAAAGCAAGGGTTAAGGGTGGCTTTTGACAAATCGATCGGGTTGAATATTTTTTTCGGAGTTCTGAGGCATTTTAGAAACTCTATTCTCCTAGTCCGATCGTCGCCAAATGATTCGTTGGGTGGTTATCTATTTTTTAATTATTTAATTCGCGAAAGCAAGGGTTAAGGGTGGCTTCCGACAAATCGATCGGGTTGAATATTTTTTTCGGAGTTCTGAGGCATTTTAGAAACTCTTTTTTCCTAGTCCGATCGTCGCCAAATGATTCGTTTGGTGGTGATCAATTTTTTATCGTTTTAATCGTTTAATCGTTTTTAATTATTTAATTCGCGAAAGCAAGGGTTAAGGGTGGCTTCCGACAAATCGATCGGGATGAATATTTTTTTCGGAGTTCTGAAGCATTTTAGAAACTCTATTCTCGTAGTCCGATCGTCGCCAAATGATTCGTTGGGTGGTTATCAATTTTTTAATTATTTAATTCGCGAAAGAAAGGGTTAAGGGTGGCTTCCGACAAATCGATTGGGTTGAATATTTTTTTCGGAGTTCTGAGGCATTTTAGAAACTCTATTCTCGTAGTCTGATCGTCGCCAAATGATTCGTTGGGTAGTTATCAATTTTTTATCGTTTTAATCATTCAATCGTTTTTAATTATTTAATTCGCGAAAGCAAGGGTTAAGGGTGGCTTCCGACAAATTGATCGGGTTGAATATTTTTTTCGGAGTTCTGAGGCATTTTAGAAACTCTATTCTCCTAGTTCGATCGTCGCCAAATGATTCGTTGGGTGGTTATCAATTTTTTAATTATTTAATTCGCGAAAGAAAGGGTTAAGGGCGGCTTCCGACAAATCGATTGGGTTGAATATTTTTTTCGGAGTTCTGAGGCATTTTAGAAACTCTATTCTCGTAGTCTAATCGTCGCCAAATGATTCGTTGGGTAGTTATCAATTTTTTATCGTTTTAATCATTTAATCGTTTTTAATTATTTAATTCGCGAAAGCAAGGGTTAAGGGTGGCTTCCGACAAATCGATCGGGTTGAATATTTTTTTCGGAGTTCTGAGGCATTTTAGAAACTCTATTCTCCTAGTCCGATCGTCGCCAAATGATTCGTTGGGTGGTTATCAATTTTTTAATTATTTAATTCGCGAAAGCAAGGGTTAAAGGTGGCTTCCGACAAATCGATCGGGATGAATATTTTTTTCGGAGTTCTGGGGCATCTAAGAAAATTCATCCTTGAGATCTGATTGTCGCCAAACGACCAGCAGTAGCAAACCATTTGAAAAGGTTTTCTTAGACATAGTTGGGCCCTTACCGACTACAAAGTCAGGTCATAGTTACATACTGACGCTACAAGACGACCTAACAAAATATTCCCAAGCCTATCCACTCCGAGCTGCCACCGCTGAACATACCGCAGAAGCTTTCATACGAAATTTCATATCTAACTACGGAGTACCACTATCAATCCTTACAGACCAAGGCACAAATTTTATGAGTGACCTGTTCACCCAAGTCACAAAAATATTAAAAATAAAAAAGTTAAATAGTACTGCATACCACCCGCAAACCAACGGGGCACTCGAACGCAGTCACGGTACGTTAAGGGGGTATTCTGGTCTAGAAATTTGAAAAAATCGATTTTTTTTTTGCATATTTTGAAAGTTTAGACTTTCAAAAATATGATCCTAAAAGGATTTTTCAAAATTCGAATTATTTTCGGAGATACAGCCGATTTTGTGACGTGGCGTCCGAGCCGGCCGAGCGGAGCGAATCAAACAATGAACGGCAGATACTGCCGGACGACTTGAAGGCTCGTTCCTTCCAGGAATTTTTTTGTACTCCACACAAACCTTTTATTCATGCTCTTTCTATGTATATATATTAGGGTGGTCCTTATTTAGAGCTCGGACGAATTTTTTATCAGACGCCCCCCAAATCGACTCCAAATAATTCAAAAACAATACCCTAATTTTTTCAGAATTTTATCTAGACTCTAACCCCTCCCACCGAGAGGGTGGATTTCCCCATTTGAAATACACGTGTTTTGGCCATATTCTCAGGATATATTTTATTCTAAAATTAAAAACTTTTAGAAAAATCTGTAACTGCGAGATTTTAGTGTTCATTGGTGCTACTATTTGAGAAAAAAATCACATTATCATACGGGTCAATCTAGACGAATTGCACACCCTTCATTTGAGAAAAAAGAGCAGATTAAAGGGTGTGCAATTCGTCTAGATTGACCCGTATGATAATGTGATTTTTTTCTCAAATAGTAGCACCAATGAACACTAAAATCTCGCAGTTACAGATTTTTCTAAAAGTTTTTAATTTTAGAATAAAATATATCCTGAGAATATGGCCAAAACACGTGTATTTCAAATGGGGAAATCCACCCTCTCGGTGGGAGGGGTTAGAGTCTAGATAAAATTCTGAAAAAATTAGGGTATTGTTTTTGAATTATTTGGAGTCGATTTGGGGGGCGTCTGATAAAAAATTCGTCCGAGCCTTAAATAAGGACCACCCTAATATATATATACCCGAATATACTTACTAAATATACCTGGAAGTGTACAGTGTCCATAGTGTAGAAAATGTTAGTTATTTATAATTGCGTATAAACTTTAAACGCGTTTTTCTCGAAACTACTTTTTTTGAGGTGGTTGACATGATATTTCAAGTTCTACTGAACCGATTGCTTTGAAATTTGGTATATATCTTGTTTATACAACTCTCTATCGCGTCTGCCTTGGATTTTAAAAAATTTTGATTTTAAATATTTTTAAAAAATTCGGAAAGGTCGAAAAAAGTCGGGTAAAAAAAAATTTTTTTTCAAGTCGACGCCATTTTGTCATTTTTTTTTTTTTTTTTTTTTGAAAATGGTCAACCCGATAGCGACATCTTTATTAATGAAGAATTTGTTTGATTTTTTTTGTTTTAGATCACTACAAGGGTTGAAATCATGTCAACCAGGACGCACCGTTTTTTTTGAAACCCCCACTCCATCGGCCTGTATCTCGGCGAATTTTGGTTTTTTTTTTTGTGATTTTTTTTTTTTAAATTTTCAAAATGTCAATAAAAAAACATATAAAAAAATAGATACTAAAAATGTTTTTAATTTTTTTTTTTATTTTACTTTAAAAAATGCCTAAAATTCAGGCTTCTAGACCAGAATACCCCCTTAAAAGATTACCTTAGGTATATGTTTACTACAGACGACTGGAACGAAACACTCCCAATTTATATCCTCGCGTACAACACAACACCTCATACTACCACTAAAATATCACCTTACGAACTTATATTCGGACAAGTGGCCAGAGTACCTTGTAGTGTGCCTCACGATCCTAAGGAAGAAACATATAAAGAATATGCTCAGAAACTCTCTGAAAAATTGATGAACAGCCAAGCCCTCGCGAAACAGAACATAGATAAATCCAAAGAAAAATCCAAGGCCTATTATGACCAAATTACTCGACCACAAAATTTCGAAATTGGGGACTTAGTACACTGAGAGACTTTTTATTTCAAAAATCGGTAAAACTATATCAACGTTTCGTATGTTACAGTAGAAACTAGGGAACAGAGTGGAAAAAATGATAAGTATTCGTAGTGTCATATCCAGTGGCGTAGCTAGCATGGGTGGCACCCGGTGCGGATATCGATGGTGTCACCCCAAGAATGAAACCAATAAAAATGCGAAGGACTTTGAGTATCATTTTATTTGAATAATAGGAATTTTTGCAAGTTTTCATTTTTTTTTCGCGGTTGGGTGTCACCCCCAAACAGGTGGCACCCGGTGCGGGCCGCCCCTACCGCCCCCCTCTAGCTACGCCACTGGTCATATCGAAGTTTGACATAACCATACCAGTCTTTGACAAAATAATACGTAAATGTTTCCCGAATCGCCACGAGCGATTACGATCTTCGCCGAGATTGAGGTGCTTTATTTTTCAATGATTTATTAAAACAATAACTCTTGGAATCTTTCCTCACAAGCGGTGAATTGTTCTCAGCTCAGTATATATACCAGTTTCCGAAAATATATATACAGGTGTGTTCGTGAAGCCCTCGACTCAGCTCAATTTTTTTTTGTTTTGCAGCTGTGAGTAATAGTTTTTCGTATACCATATGAATTTTTGACAAGCAACCCCGGACTTCTCTACTTCTGAAGTTAGCATATTAAACGTTGATATAGTTTTACCGATTTTTGACATAAAAAGTCTCTCAGTGTACTGATGAGTAACGAAACTGCCGGACCATTAGACCCAAAATTTCTGGGGCCATACCCCATCACTGATCAAATTAATGAAGTGAATTATGAGGTAAAAATCAAAGGGAAGAATAAAATAGTGCATGCAAACAGATTAAAACCATACCACAAGTCAACTGATCCAATAGAACCGATTCAAATAGAATATGGATAGGGATCATAGAGAATAAACATACGTTACACACTCAAAGAAATTTACATGGAACTCAACAAAATATTGGTGTGCAACCATGGAAATTTCTTTCAGTGCACTCTATTTGTTCTTATTAGGAACAATTATGTGGCTATATAACAGCTGAGGAAAGCTTTGTAATCCTCACCTGGAATATTGATTTTTAATATTAAGAATAACTATATGTAATCAAATAAATGGCTGAGAAAAGCTTCTATAAATTCTCATCCGCACAGAATAATATTGTATGCGTTCTTATTAGGAATAATTAATATTAAGAATAACTATATGTAATCAAATAAACGGCTGAGAAGAGCTTTTATAAATTCTCATCCGCACAGAATAATATTGTAACCGTTCTTATTAAGAATAATTATATGGCTATATAACAGCTGAGGAAAGGTTTGTAATCCTCACCTAAAATATTTATTTTAACCGATGAATATTTTGCTTCGCTTCACATTCATTCTTAAGGGGGAAGGTGTTATAATCAAATCATTGCTATTCAACGATAAATTCAAATTCATAAATTTATAGACAAGATTGGGATGTCTCGCCTTCTATACCGAAGACAAAACATCGCGATACCGATAATTTTCCATTTCGTTATTCTTATTAATCTCCAGTTTCTGCGAACTACAGTGGAGAGTAGTTCAAGATTAGACACCTTGCCTTTTGCGCTCATGCCTTTGAGACACTTTAACGGCGTCCTATACGCCTATGCTAAAATACCTTGCGTCAGCATCTCGCTGACCGATGGGTAGCAACGTAAGTTGCCACATTCGGATTTTCACTCTTATTCTAACCGCCAAACAGCTTATATCAATAATAAAGCCCCATTCAAATTGACTTCAAAACCAACTTATTTGTTATAAACCCGTCCCCACACAACATTGTCTTTGAATTAGTTATACACCTAGGGAATAAAGTGTTCTTTTTGACGAGTGTGAGGTTTGTCTCCCGAGCGAAGCGAGGGTGACCTTCACACTCGTCTAGAAAAACACTTTACACCATGGTGCATACGATATTTTATGCATCCAAGGGCAGAAAGCGCGTTCTTTATGCGCGCAGCCGGGAATAAAGTACGCACTTTCTTCCCTCGGTACATTAATCTACATAGGGCGATTCTCCTTTACAATAGAGAACGATTATGCGAAACAAAAATGAAAAAACTGAAAAAAAATAATTAAAACTTGTATAGTACCTGTTTTTTTTTTTTTTTTTTTTGCGAAATACGTTTTCTATTTTGAAGAAGAATCGCCCTATGTAGGTCTGTATGACTAATTGAAGATACCCTGTACATCATGATTCCCGCACAAGACTCCATCAGTTTGCACTCATGGTGGCGGCACGCTATGCGGCATATTGTGCGGTCCGAGTGTGCCCACCATGACGTTCTATTTACGATCCTCAGGTCGTGTGAGCACCGTGACGGACTCGTGTCAACACATCGTGTTCGCACATCGTGTGGCTGTCATGAGGGCGCACGTTTTGTTATCTGGGGATCATCAGCGACCAATAAGGTTTCAGGAAAGACAAATCTACCCAATAGAGAACAAGACAAAACAAACCGATTTGATTGTTCCGTATGACGAAAGATTACTGAATAATTATATATGTACATCAATTGAGGACACATCTGTCTGATGCCCTGAGGGCACGCCATGCGGATGAACTCGCACGCGTGCGCGCATAGTGCGCGCACCCTGCGGGTATTTTGTTATCTGGGAATGAGCTGTGAAATGGTATCTGTTATTAATTAATAACTAAGACCGGAGGGAGAAATAATTCGAAAGGTTTAGATATAAACTTGAATCACATTTTATTTAAGCGTGCGAGTGTAGAGCCTTGCTCTCTCTACCTCTGGCGGAGCCCTACTGACTCTCTATATATTACAGGTGTGACGTAGTCACGTACACCATACCCCGGCCTCACTGTGCTCTTCGGAGCAGGCCCAGCTCTAAGTGACAATTAGTGCAATCCGAAATTCCCTCGGTCTACCTGAAAACGGTCACCCGTCCTTACCTGGAAGTGCGATGGTAGGGGCAGCGTTCAGGAGAAATAAAAGGAACTAAGGGGTGTGCGGTCTATTTGGGACGGCAACAACTGCGTAAGACCGTCCAGGTCTTTTCATACTTGCATATCCCCACTCATACCTACCAAAATCCAAGAAATGGCGTTAAAAGGATTACTGCCGGTGAACGGGTTAAGTGGATTTACAGCTTAGACTCTTTCGACTAATGAGTGTGCCGGGGTATGACGTACACGTATACAATCATGCTCTGCATTACACACTCATACATTACAACAGCATCAAATTATCTTGAAATTGTTGTGAAATGGTTTGAAATGGTTTGAAATGGTTTGAAATAATTGTGAAATGGTATGAAATGCTTGTGAAATGATCGGGAAGTAGTGTGAAATGCCTGTGAAATGAGATGAAATAGTTGTAAAATTATATGAAATGATTTTGAAATGTGAAATAGTTGGGACACGCAAGTTTAAAGTGGTTACTCCCTCGTATTTTGTACATCGGTATTCATCTCGCGAAAGGTTCGTGACAGGATGGAAAGTTATTAGAGTTGTTCATCAGTGTTAATCTATTCTATTCAGCCGTGAATTGTTTCAGACTATTTTATTCTAAAATATGCACATTTTTCTGCGTGAAATTAAAAAAGAAAAAAAAAATCAATGTTCTCAGGTGGTAAACCTTGATTCTAATTCGATTGCGAAAGGATTGCCAAAGTTTCATCAAAATCCACGCCGGTTCCCGCATTTATGATGAAGATTTACCCTGTGAAATGGTGGTCACGAGTTTAGTCCAGTCAAATTGTGAAATGAATAAACATTAAATTATGTAGTTTGGGGATTGTTAGGGATCGATAGGGGAGGTGCATTCTAAGCATAAATTTCAATTTGAGGGGTTCTCCGAAGGTCAGCTGGGCCCCCTCTCGCTAAAAACGCGTTTAAGGTTGTTAGCTTGTTATAGTCACAGCCAAAAGTTTATTTCAGTTGACGATAGTTCTAGAATGACCACAGTAATAAATAAGTCACAAAATCAAATATACACACTATCAATTACATGCTATGATATGCAATGCGTATCAAAATGTTTTGATAGTTAAACAAAGTCGTTCTAATATTTGTTAAGATTTTTTTAAAACGGCCAAGTTGACAAACTCTTGTCAAGGTACAGTTCACATTTCTTTTAGGCATAGGCACACGCGCATTGAGTCGAAGTTATAATAGATCGTGGCAACATTGCGTGTATTGTAACGTGTCCGACCGGGGTCGGCTATGATTGGTCGGCGTGAATACCGACTAACTGAAGAAACTCGAAGAAATGAGCGAGCGACGCTTGTGACGTCACAAGCGTAAGCAAAAGGGTATATAAACACGCGTCGACAGAGCTCGATAGCGCACTTGTGGTATAGCACCCGGCGACTCACAACCACTCATTAGAGCGCAATCGTGGTATAGCATCCCAGGCGACTCATTTGATATTGAACTAAGGATCTTCCGAAGGCAATAAAGTAGAATCATTAAATTCACGATACTTAGACAATTCAGAAATTATTTCAAAAGCAATTCTAATATCACCTACCCGGGTATAGAATCATTATATTATATCGAGCTTTAGCTATAGCAGCATTGTTACGAACGGTTAAAAGAAAAGAGAAATTACGATTAAAATAGCCTTTAACGTAGGATAAAATAGAATAAGTTAAATGTACGAAATTTTGTTGATATTTTATTTGATTTAACAATACAGGAAATCAAATTGCTACTTATAAATTTTGCCTGGTATTTTCTTATCATCCTGTTTGACATTAATAAATACCAGAATAAGCCGAGTAGTTACAGCTTTGGCGAACAACGGTAGAAGCGAACGACATTGGCGTAAAAACCTGTGTTCGAGGGCCAACCGTTGGAAACCCGAGTCTGACAGGCAGTCTTGGTGTAAAAACCCGGATCTGTAGTTAGTCAATAAAATCATCAATAGCAGGAAGACAGGCTTGGCGTAAAAACCCGGCTCTGTAGTTAGAATTCTGGATCTTAAATTCAGAACCAATACGGCTTTGGTAATTAAACCTATCCGAGTCCGGTAGCTAGCGTAGGGAGATAAAATCTGAATAAGGTGGCTTTTGCATGGTAGACCCATCCTTTTCCTCACCTTTCAGTACGAGGAGTCCGTAATAATACTTAATAAATTAAATTTCAGAAAATAAATAAATTTCGAACCCGTAGCAACCGACTTTTACTATAACCAGAAGGTTCGTAAAAGCCGAAACGTTACATTTGGCGCCCAACGTGGGGCTCCTCAGTATTAAATTCATTTGGAAAATAAATTCAATACTTCAACTTAAAATCAATTTAACAAATGCAACGTAAATTCAAGATATAACTTCATATTCATCAAATTTCAAATTCAAATTAAAATTAGCTTCAATTTTGCAAAATAGAGTCATTGTTCAAGGGTTCCTTAGAAAAATAGACCGATATAGCATTGCCTGTCAGACTCGGTTTTGAATAAACATAGTCCGGGACCGATAGGAAAATGCCAGGCAACGGTAGTATTAATAATAGAGTAGACCCTATTATCGAGAGATTAGGGACTCAGGGACATGATTCACAAATAGTTAGCGTCAATTCTTCGCCATCGACAGCAGCCATGAATCCGGCAAATAATTATAATTCAAATATAAAAGATCCATGTGCGAGAATATTTGAGGCACTAGCTAGGTTAGAAAAAAAATTTGACAGTAAATTCGAAAGCCTAGAACGCACCATCCTAAACAACAAGGCTGACGATGTCGAAGAACGGGCGAGAAACAAGGAACATGTAAACGAGACATTAGTAGGTCACGAAATTAGAAATCAAAAACAATTAGTTGGATTAAATGAAACTTTGCAGCAAGTCTCGGCAAAACTGAATACCAAGGTGTCAGATGATAAATTTCAAATCGAGTCACGCGAAAAGATGGTGTGCCATGACCGAATGGCTAAAGACGAAATCATAAAAAGTAAAATCATTAAAGCTCAAGAAAATGATAACGAGCCATTTGAAAGTTTGAATATCAGATATGAAATATTGAAACCCGTGATAGCAGCTGTGCTGAGACTAGTTGACAAAAGTAGAGTCAAAACAAAACAAATAACATTCGGATACGAAAACAAAGCCGTATACTGCGGGCAAGGGGGCAAGCATGGTGAGCGCTTCCTGCAGAAGCAGGTATACCGACGAATAAATAGCTTACAATACAAGATGAAAAAACGGAATTATCACCTAGATAAAAGACTTTATAAATCAAATACGAATAGTACAATTAACAAAGGGAGGAGAGTTAATCCCCGAGCAAATAGATCCAACTCAGCTACCAAAATAGGAAGAATTAAGTTAATTGAATCACCAATACTATTCGACAATTAAAACATAAATAAATTGCAATATTAAAATCAAATTTATTATCAATAAAATAGGTCGTAACGCTAAATTTGGTAATACATTCATTAAGCAAATAAAATTTCAAGACTTCGATAAATCATGAGGTTAGGTATCAGTAAGTGACAGTATTAGGTCACTAGGTTCGGTATTATAGTATGTGAAAAGGATTAGTGAGAGGATTAGGATTAACGAGTTAATTCCCAGTATTGAAGGATCACAATTTAAAGAGCGATTTAAAGTCCAGATATAAGGAAATGCTTTAAATGTAAGTGTAGCAGCTGCGAAATTGCATACAAGGCAGCGACGCACTGCCAGAAGAAGACTTGAATCAAATATGCACCTGGAAGGTACAAGATGACATCAAGCACCAAACGATTGCACAAATCGACCGAGCCGATACCTAAAAGAAACGAATTAGACGATAACAACAACGAGATAATAACAACCGGATAGAACAACATAATTAACACATACCTGACTGATGAGGGATTAAACTACATCAGCAAATAGATTGAAGAAGGCTTGAATGTGGAGGTGCCATTAACCAAATCCAAACCAAGAAGTAGCAAAGACGTCATCATAAAGAAAAAGGGGCTACGGAAAATTAAGTCAAATGAAAACCAGGAGGCTACGAATAATGCTAGCCATATAGGGAGTGTCAACTTACATTGGAAAATGCAGGCGTTAAGCATATCAGAACGCACTGTTGCACGACGGAAGAGTTGATGGTGAAGAGGGGATGTGGAAAATTATAGATCAGCATAGACCACATGAACCAAAGTATCTGATACACCAGCATTACCGGAGGCTTTGAGATGTCACTATGAGGTGGAGGTAGAGACATCTAGACGGCAACTAACACCGTTCGTGAATCCGATGCTACCAGAACACATCGTCAAGTTCGAATTCTCGGAACCTCGCAGGTTGAAAATATTATCAAGACCAAAAGGGACTTTGAGGAAGTTCATCGCCGACGGAGATAAGGTCCATCAATGTGAATTTTCCAGAAGCAGCGAAGCATTTTATAATGAAAAATTCAATTGATGGAAGGGGGCAATGTAACGTGTCCGACCGGGGTCGGCTATGATTGGTCGGCGTGAATACCGACTAACTGAAGAAACTCGAAGAAATGAGCGAGCGACGCTTGTGACGTCACAAGCGTAAGCAAAAGGGTATATAAACACGCGTCGACAGAGCTCGATAGCGCACTTGTGGTATAGCACCCGGCGACTCACAACCACTCATTAGAGCGCAATCGTGGTATAGCATCCCAGGCGACTCATTTGATATTGAACTAAGGATCTTCCGAAGGCAATAAAGTAGAATCATTAAATTCACGATACTTAGACAATTCAGAAATTATTTCAAAAGCAATTCTAATATCACCTACCCGGGTATAGAATCATTATATTATATCGAGCTTTAGCTATAGCAGCATTGTTACGAACGGTTAAAAGAAAAGAGAAATTACGATTAAAATAGCCTTTAACGTAGGATAAAATAGAATAAGTTAAATGTACGAAATTTTGTTGATATTTTATTTGATTTAACAATACAGGAAATCAAATTGCTACTTATAAATTTTGCCTGGTATTTTCTTATCATCCTGTTTGACATTAATAAATACCAGAATAAGCCGAGTAGTTACAGCTTTGGCGAACAACGGTAGAAGCGAACGACATTGGCGTAAAAACCTGTGTTCGAGGGCCAACCGTTGGAAACCCGAGTCTGACAGGCAGTCTTGGTGTAAAAACCCGGATCTGTAGTTAGTCAATAAAATCATCAATAGCAGGAAGACAGGCTTGGCGTAAAAACCCGGCTCTGTAGTTAGAATTCTGGATCTTAAATTCAGAACCAATACGGCTTTGGTAATTAAACCTATCCGAGTCCGGTAGCTAGCGTAGGGAGATAAAATCTGAATAAGGTGGCTTTTGCATGGTAGACCCATCCTTTTCCTCACCTTTCAGTACGAGGAGTCCGTAATAATACTTAATAAATTAAATTTCAGAAAATAAATAAATTTCGAACCCGTAGCAACCGACTTTTACTATAACCAGAAGGTTCGTAAAAGCCGAAACGTTACAGTATATAACGGAAGAATCCGCTCGAGCCGTCCGTTTGAGCTACGTGAGCGCTGTTGTCACGTCTATCACATCAGCATTTGATTTACACGCAAATATCTAAAAGAGACTTGAGTTTAACTAACAATATCTTTCTTATTACACGGGAAATACTTTTGTTTGTAGTCTCAAAATGTTCGTTAAATTTCAATTCATAACATACTAGTTTTTTTATTGAAATCTGTCGCCTAGTTGAATCATAAAAAACGTTAGAGTGATAAAAGTTGGTATTTTCCCTATGTACGTATGCAAATAATGTAAACTTCAATAATTTGTTTCATCACTAATATACGGCAAAAATCAATAAACTTCGTATCATGTTGTAGAACGTGTTTCAAGCTATTCACCAGTAAAATTTCACACAGATCTGTCGGTAACCGCTTTTACAAGCTAACAACCTTAATTCGATATCTCGAGAACGGTTACACTGATAGAAAACATGTATCACATTTTACCACATATCGCCGACAAATTACTACTTTTCATGGCAAATTGACGGGTGGTCGAAAAACCAGGAAAGGTAGCTATTTTTCATTCAATAGTTCGTAGCAGGACTGGGATACATTACATGCTACTCGGACTAAAATTACAACTCGGCATTGTAATTTTCGCTAATGGCAATTTTTACAACTTGAGATAGTAAAAATACGTATCGCGTATAGGAATATGGCGGACATCCTAGTTCTGCGTTATGCCGCAATGTATACCTCCATATATTCCCCATTAGTGAGTTTAATATTTATTTTAAAGTAATCGTGATTTAGAACTAAACGAAACAAATCTTGAATCTTTTGTTTTATTTTTATTTTGAATCTGTTATTTTGAATCGGTTGGAATCAACAGGAAATACGCCTCGAACTACACGGCTGAGTTTCTCGCAAGTGGTATCTTTCGCCCAATGTAGTATATAAGCACGAAAATTTTCTCCTCTATATCTTCGATTTCGAGGCGTCCGCTAGAGCGTTAGGGTACTATGCGTTCTTACCGACTGCGTTAATTATACGAAACCAGTTGTAACAGCGATGCACTTGAAGTCAACTACATGTAATCTACGTTACCATCCAGCCGTCCAGTACCTCACCCTACTTCACCGATTCACAAAACTCCTAACTCAACCGAAAGGTGAAAATAATAACATGCGAGTCCACTCTGCGATTGGCAGCCGAGGGCGCTGCAGACCAACTTTTTTTTTGTTGCCAGACTTCATTTTACTATCTGAGATAGTAAAAATTTAGACCCCGCATGGGAATCTTTACCATTAGTAGAATTTACAAGGTGGATTTGTAATTCTTTCTACTGTGTGACCACCCGTCATTTTAGCACCAAAAAATAGCAATTTGTCGGCGATATGTGGTAAAATGTGTTACATGTTTTCTATCAGTGTAGTGTTAGGCCAAAAATTGTAAAGACCTTTTCTTTTCTAAATTAAATTTACTTTTTGATGCAGTGGGCGTAAAATAGGCATTTTACGTCTCGTTTTGCGGGCGTAAAATGAAAGTTTGCGGAAATCACTATTCTTCACCAAAACGAGTAGTTTCTACGCAATTCCTCCGCTCAGTATAATTTTCGTAATTTGGTTTTATGAAATGGAGTTTTTTATTTGATTATCAATCCATGCAATCTAGTAAGGCATTCATCCACTACATCAAAAAATACGATTGAAATTCGAGAAGCAGCTATGGAACTGAAAGAAAAGTAATTGACGATCATTTATTATGTTAATTGTTGATGATGATAATGTAGAATGAATGCAAGACGATAATTTTGATCATACTCTCTAAATTTGAATCAGTGGAAATTTCACTGATTGAATCAGTGATTCAGGATTTCACTGCCGAATCAGTGGTTTTATACCTAATGCACTGATCAATCAGTTAACCCCCTCTCGTCAGAGATTTTACCACTGCAAAACCAGTGCCCCAGTTCACTATTTGATCAGTGACTATTCTTCCGCTAGAGGCGCTGCGTAACTCGAGGTTCCGATTAACGCGGGCTTGTGACTTGTGGTGACTTGCGTCTTACATACGTTCATTTTGATTGCGGCGTCGTGTATGAGAATTGGAAAAGGGAAGGTGTTCAATATCAACAGGTAATTACGTAACTACATACATACATTCGTGAAATATACTTGAGAATTCGAATATCAGGTATGACCTGCACAAACATCAACTTCACTCTCTTCCATGGTATACTGTTGATAGGTTAGATTACGTCAGATTACATTGAATCATATTGTTTCGATTGGTACGATACTCGTAGTTTACGTATTATTGGGTGTTTTCATTACTGGTATACTATGAAGAATGATAATAATATAATTACCACGAGTTTACTGCATTATCGTGTATGACTCCTGCATACTACAATTCTGACGTTGATTTAGAAGATAGAATATGTCATTAAGTATACTATTTTTACTTGATTTTCTTTCTATATAAGAGAAGATATATAAGATATTCTTCATTCCAACGAACAGTATTTTCGTATTTCATAAATTTTATACCAATGCCTGAAGTTTCTTGCATTTGTAATGCAAACTAGCCTTACACAATAAAACCTTATAAAAAAATACGTGTGAGATATAATATTTTGCTTCTTGAGGTCAGCATCCCCATTAGATAAACCTATTATCCAGTATATTTTACTGATTCGATCAGTGAAGTTTTCACTGATTTAGACAGTGCAATTTCACGGATTTAAACGGTGCAATTCCACTGATTCAATCAGTGAGTACATTTCAACTGATTGAATCAGTGACTTTTCACTGATTTCCAGTGACCTACTTATAACTGTAGCCATCAGTGACTATTCACTGCCGATCAGTGACTTTCCACTGATTCAAATTTAGAGAGTACTGCCATAAATTAATTTTTTTGATACAGTATGCGTAAATTTCATGAAATTCGTGTGTAAAGTGCCGAATTTCGGTGCGTAAAGTGAACTTTTATGCACACGTGTGTGTAAAGTATTTGAAGTGTGTGTAAAGTGTTGAAAGTGTGTGTATAGTGAAAAGTATTTGTTTGCGGAATTAGATTTTATACCAACAAAATTCTTTTGTCATAAAATATGCGCTCATTTAATAATACAAATTTACATTTAATTAATGTTATTCCAACATTATTACTTGCATTTTTTTTTTTTTTACCGTAATGTTTATGGGGGGGGGGGGGGGGGGGGGGAAGAATCCACTTGAGTTGTTCATCCTTTTCAGATTTTTAATACGTTTACTACTCTTATTGTATCAAATGAAAATTATTGTTTTAGTAGTTGGGGGGCTTTGCCCCCCAAACCCCCTACCGAGGCTTCGCCCCGGACCCCACCAGGGGCTGCGCCCCTGGACCCTCCTCAGAGGTTTGTGACGCATTCCTGATAAAAAATAATTACACCAACTAGACTGATCCAAGTTCAGGTTAAGTGCAATGAGTACTATTAGAATTAAGAAAAATTGCGTGATTTCAAGATGAGATTGAATATAATTTGAGTACGAATCTATCTTAAACGAGAAAAACTTCGTGATTTTAATATAAAACTGTATTATGTGTGCCAAATACAAGTATAACCTTGAAAATGAAAGAAACTGCGTCATTATTATTTCAATTTAAGAATTTTTTTTTTTTTCGGGGGGCTTTGCCCCCTGGACCCCCACCAGGGCTTCGCCTTGAACCCTTTTTGCATCGTTTCTCAAATTTTTCTAGCTACTGAATCCTTCGTATTCGCTTCGCCTTCGCATTCGCTACTTGGCCTAACCAAACAATTAGTACTCCGTAATTTCAAACACTAGTTTGCAGTCGTTTTTAATGCATTTATTATAGAAAAAAGTATATGCACCACGGGAAGGAAGCAGGCGTTTTGTCTCACGTGATGTTTACAGAACTCGTCGTCAGTCTCGGGCGCCTACGCACAGTGGAAGAAAATGAAAAAAAAGTGGAAATAATTATTTTGTGCAATGAAATGCGAGATTTTGTTAGAGTTTACAAATATAGTTCATTAACTAAGTAATTTAATACATATAACCGACTTATCATATACAGGGTGTCCCGATTTAAATCATCCACTCGATTATCTCCTCTGGAAAGCATTAAAAGTGAAAACTTTTCAGATGGAAGTTGTTCGGTTCGGAGAGGGACATCTGATGCTGACCTCCATTTTGACCTTGACCTTCACCTTCAAGGTCATATAAGGGTCAACTTTATTTTTCAAAATGGAAATCCCTATTTCTGACTCCAAAAATGAAAAGAGCGGAAAATTTTACGTTCAAACATGCTAGGGGTTTACATTTTTTTGAAATGAAGTTGAACCTCAGTTAACCTTGAAGGTCAAGGTCAAGGTCAGAATGAAGGTCACCTTCAGATGTCCCTCTCCGAACCAAACAACTTCCATCTGAAAAGTTTTCAGTTTCAATGCTTTCCAAAGGAGATAATCGAGTGGATGAGTATAAATAAAGTTGGGAAAAACATTGGGCAGGACAAAAGTGGTCGCTAAATCAAAATGATTTTTCAGGTAGGAAGACATGACTACAAGATCGTGGAAAAAGTTATGGAAAATGACGAAAAATGATAGGTTAATTCTCAGATTTACTACTATCAGTGAATAACTATTACATTAGCGGCCATAACACTCCTAAAAAACCATCGTTTTCCATGAATATAGTGATCAAACTTAAGAATATATCTCGTAACTCATTTGCCATGTCACAGTTTTCGAATTATTGTTTTACAGCACTTGATACACGCCCGCTATCTACAACCACTCTAGCTCGGTCGATAACCGCGGCTACGCTTACAACGTTGTCGACCGTCCACTGTGCGAAGACCGGGTACTTCGATTTGTGTACCAAAAACTACAGAGTGTTATAGTGAATACAAAATCCATAAAACTTCCATTTGAAAAAAAATTCTGAAAGCACTTATTTCCACCTTTTCTTAATTTTCTCCCACTGTGCTACGGCGCCCTCGACTTACAACTCGTTCTGCAAACATCGGCGCTCGACAGAAAACGCCTGCTTCTTTCCCTAGATGCATAATATACTATAATATATATATTCTAAAATTTCCAAAATTTCCATCGTACATGCGTGAAAAAGGGCCTATACATGCACTCGTTGAAAAAATTACGGTGTGCAACAAGGGGGGGGGGGGGGGGGGGGAGGGAGGGAGGGTAATTTCAAGCTCGGGTGATGACGTTGCACTCATCTTTGTCTCAGGCGCCTTTGGCGCCCTCGACTCCGACTCGTGCAACATCATCTGACCCTCGCTAGAAATTACCCATTTCCGCCCCTTGTTGGACAATGTACAATTCCTCCACTGTTCTTTGCTCAGTCCTCGGTTTTCCCAAAAAAGACTCGATAGTCATTGCTTTTAAGAGTCGACTGTCCCCATTCGAAGAAATTCCTACTACTGTAATGGACTCACGCTCTAGAGCTTTCAGAATATATTGCCATCGGTTCTTCACATCCTGTGTTGTGAACTTATTATCCGTGCCGAATACGCACAAACAAAATGATGGGCTATCCTTCGCTAAAGGTTGAGCCATTATCACATATAGCAATGGAGCAAAAGTGGGCATTAACTCGTTAATCCGTTAATCGTTAATTAACGAAGTTAACAATCTGCTTAACGGATTAACTTTTAAGTTAACTTCAAAAAATGTTAACGCTTTTGTTAACTTCCGTTAAATTGGACTTCCGTTAACTTTAGTCCGTTACATCAACTGAAAAAACCTTTTTTTTCAGTGTATATTTCATATTGCAGTTATTCTTGTTATTTATTGTGAATTTTTATTTATTTGGCGTAAGGATACCAATATAACGATATGCGCGTGCGCCATTTATAAGAAAATAAAAAGGTGGAAATGGCCGCAAAGTGGGTGCAACAAGGCTTGTCTAAAAGTTCAGGTCCATATGTCTTTTTCTACGGACAAAGATATTTTACGGGATAAACGATCGTCGCTGTCGGATGAAAATTTTAATATGCTAATGTTTATTAAGGGCAACATGCACCTAATTCAAAACTATGATCAATAATAAATAGCCTTCTTTTAACCCTTCATTGTCACACCTCCGATTTCAATCAAGCTGGTCACACCCGGGTCGAATTAACCCGAGCCATTTTTAGACGGTTGTCGCGTGAAAACTATCCGTCCGATCGGCACCGAAAAAAATACTGAAAAATACTTTGAACCTTCTAGAAGATGTAGCAAAAGTCGGTACATCAAAATCCAAATGACATGTTAAAAAAAAATCGTAAAGAGGTCAATGCATTTTAGGATTTTTATTTTTATTTTTATTTTTTTATTTTACATTTTTTATGTTTTTTGAGTTCTTCGGCCACGGACTTACCGATATTTACCTTAAAGGTTTATGCTCGGGTCATTTTGACCCGTGGTGACCAGGAAGGGTTATATAGCTGTGTGTTTAATTTTAATCTACCTACGTGTTTTTGTCTTATTCACCTATGTTCAATATTGCTATGAACATAAATAAAATATCTATCTATCTATCTATGTATCCAGCCCAAAACCAGTATAAGTTTTGGATATTTAACTTTTCACGGTTAACTTTAACTTGCGTTAAATTTTCGAAAATGTAACGTTTTAACGATTATCGAAGTTAACTTTTTAATTAACGAATGAACGATTAACGAAGCTAACTTTTGGATTAACTGTGCCCACCTTTGTAATGGAGCTGCTTTATTGGTTTTAAAGTATTGTTCAATAAATTTTGCGGAAGTGGCCAAAAATGTATACGCTTTAGGCATACCATTGTTTTGCAAGGGTAAAACAAATCCAACCAACTGGTTCGTCTTCGGGTCATATTGCATTCGATGAATGACACGTGTTGCATCTTCGCTAAGCCAAATTGATCGAGGTAAATTTCTGTTCTCTAAGAAGGTCTTCAGTTCCTGAATACGACAAATGCCTTCAATAATAAAAGTGCTCGAACTGTTTATAGTACGACTAACAGTGCTCAGGGACGGCAGCGGCAAATTTGCATGGAGAGTTTCGTATGCTATCCTACCCCCAACTAAATATAAATAAGATGAGAACAATTTACTGGTGTCATCATATCTGTACCCAGATTTATTCTTTCCAGTTTGTGCGTGGGCTGTTCCCATTAAAATATTTAATAAGGTTGACGATAACTCTGCTTCGCATTAGTTCGGAGCTGTTGAGATTGTCCTTCGGATTGGCGCGATACTCGCCTCAATGCGCTCATTCCACACAAAGAGTATAAGATAGAGGCGAAGCTGCCATAAGGCCGCAATGTAAAATAGCGTATACGAGTTTCAGCGCACTCTGGCGATTCAGATCCCTGAAACTTCGGAAAATGGCGGCAGAATTCAAATGTCAGCTCCTAATTTGAAATAATATTGAAGATAAACGATGTATTCAATAAAAAATAAAATGATGAATAACGGTTAAATTAAGAACGCATGATCAATGGGTTCAAGCTTTTATTAAACTAGGTAGAGAGAAATATTATTACAAAAGAAGAAAGTGTTATTAATTTTTTTTTTTTTTATATAAAGTTTATAAAAATTTTTTCATTTTTTTGGCGTCTCGTTTTTTAGATGCGGCGGTAGCTTCGTCTGCGATCCTTTTCTTATTTGATTTCTCAGTATTTTCATCCAATGCTCGCCTCATGAATCGTGCTTCCCAATAGCAACGAATTCTAATGTAAGTATTGATTAATAAATTCGTTGATTCTGGAGAGCACAATTCAAATGAAGAGCACTCTTGCCACAGTATTTTATTTAGTGCCTTCGAAATACCTCTTAAATGTATCATATTTTTTATTATTCTTTGAAATTTGCGATCCCATTTTAAAACAGTTTCAAACAGTATCTCGGTGGAATATTGAAGCCCGTTTGTATTCGCATAATTTTTCATTATAGTGAATAATTTATGATCTTTATAAGAATTCGCTGATTCTGAAAGAATCAGACATTCTTTACATTTTTCGCATTTATGGAATTTCAAAAATTTCGAAGCCAAGTAACCACATATATAATAAACAGCATTGGTTTCAGTAAAATCCGCAATTTCTGTATTGTTTATTTCAGGCTCCAGGTTACCTATTACATTAACATTTAAAAATGTTGGAGTTGCTTCAGTTGGATTTTGCATTGAACTAATTGGCGGCTGAGCAGAATATACTTCGATAGTACTAAGTTTTGCAAATATTCTATAATCATCAGTTTCACAATTGGTAGCGTTAGAAACTTTAGTTAACTGGGTTATGAAAAGATGCCGCAATCCCGTTTCAAATTGCACCGGAGAAGGATAAATAGAACAGCCGTTTTGTTGTCGGATTGTTGCGAATAAATTTTCTAGAGGGTCCTGGTTTAAACGACGAGTTTTTAATAAAGGTGTATTATAATTCTCTCGAAGGTCAGCAGCAAGTTGAATTACACTATTTATGGTTAATTTGAAGCCTCTGATACATGGTGGTTCACTTCCGACTTCAAATCTACAGTGTTCAAGATACGTAAGCATATTTGTTAAAAATTTATGGTGCTCAGAATCTTTTCCAAGAGCATAATTCAATTTGTTCGGTAATGATTGTTTCTTAAGACGAGAGTTCAGCGTATCAAATAGCTTGTCCATATCAGAAATGAATTCACCTGTTCTATCATCCGTCCCGTTGAATTTATCTGGGAACATCGTTCGGTACACTAGATGAGCTGTGTACATGGATTCAGAGAAAATCTGTGCAGCTAATGAGACCTTCATCTTACTGAGGTTAGATAAGTTGAAGTGTCTTTCCCCGATTTTTGGTATAAGATTCAAAGGTTTTTGCTTACTCAAATTATGAACTGTGCAAATTTCGGCCCAATCAACCACACCTCCTCGATAGTATAATCTTTTTTCTTTCAAATTATTCCGAATCGATTTCAACAAATGCGGTGGATCAAAAACAACAAAGATTTTGTGATGAATATCTGGTAACTCAAAGAATGGTTTTGTTGAAGTAACACCAACTTTTTTAAGCAATCCTACATTTCTGGGGCCCTGATCAGAAATTATACATTTTACAATAAGGTTTATCTCGAATATTTTTCGAGCAGTACTCAACATAATTTCGTGCGTCTTGGCTGAGTTACCGGTCTTTCCCAATAACCAATAAACTACCACCTGTCTGATCGGTTTATTAATCCAGGTTATCATTGCAACCAATGCAGATCTAGCTTCTTTCGGTTCACGGGTTATACCATCATCAATGATTCCTTTGAATGAATCTGAATGACTGTCGAAGTGAATTTCAGGAGTTAAATTAATTTCATCGAATAAGATACTCACGATTTTATCTTGAATGGGGACGTCTTGAAAATTAGTTTTCAATTGGTTTAAAATGGTATGATTAAGACCTGGATAAATGGGAAACTTTTTTTGGTACTCGCATAAAGTTCTTTCAGATGGAAGGTTAATGATTTTCCGGAGGAATTTATAAGCTTTAGGAGAATGATATTTTATGGATAGAGCAATATCTTTAAATTCATCATTATATCTTCTACGGGACATTTTAACATTAGATAGACGTAAATGTGTTGCGAAAAGTGAGTGTGCTTCTTTGGAAAGAAATTTAGAAGCTTCCCTGACTATTGACTCAATATTTGAGTGACGCTGTGCTAATTCTACGTTTTTTCTTCGTTTGTTCAATCTATGAATCTTACTTCGCAATTGAGCTATTTTTCGCCGCTGTGTGTTGAGACGTAGTGTCTTCGGAGTTAAAAGTATGTGTCGTGCTAATTTTCCAACATGTGGCGATCTTTTTGTTGGTGTTTCGAACATATTGCCATTGTTCAGCTGCTTCGGCGCTTTCAACCTCAATAATTTAGGAGTACACGACGTAGCTTTCTTTGCGGGAGTACCAGTTATTGTATGTATTTCCGATTGCTTGGGTGTTGTCATCCTTACTGATGTCCAGGGTTGTAAAATTTTTAATGGAAAATATTTCCATTAACTCATTGAATTTAATGTTTTAATGGAAAATATTTCCATTAACCATTATATTTAATTTTTTAATGGAAAATATTTCCATTAACCATTAAATTCAATTTTTTAATGGAAAATATTTCCATTAACCATTAAATTTAATTTTTTTAATGGAAAATATTTCCATTAACCATTAAATTTAATTTTTTGATGGAAAATATTTCCATTAACCATTAAATTTAATTTTTTTAATGGAAAATATTTCCATTAACCATTAAATTTAATTTTTTAATGGAAAATATTTCCATTAACCATTAAATTTAATTTTTTTAATGGAAAATATTTCCATTAACCCCCACACAGCATTGAATATTTCAGAAATATTTCAGAAATATTTCAGTGAAAGATTAAAATATTTCATAAATATTACAAAGAAATATTTATGAAATGTTCCTATGTCCGTTATCTCATGTATTTAAAATATTTCATGAAGGATTTTTGAAAGATTTCTGAAAGATCTTCTGAAATATTCCTTGAAAATATTTCTGAATATTTCAGAAATATTTTCCGGAGATATTTATCAAAGGTGTCTGGATCATTGCGTGAAATGTTTTTTCCATAATATTTAATAATATAATATAATATAAAATACGTATTTTACATAACATTTCAAAAAGTTGAGTTCAACCTTTTGCGGAATATTTTTGAAACATCCTTTCGAAATATTTCTAAAACTTTTTGCGAAACATTTCATGGAATAATCCTGGGATGTTTATGAGACATTTCTTGAAATATTTGTGAACATTGCATTGCATTCTTTCATGTAATATTCGTGAAATATTTCAAAAATGTTTCGCTGAAACAATTCACAAAATGTTTAGAAAATATTTGAGTGATATTTCTGAAATATTTCCGAAATGTTTCCATGTAATAATGCAATTTGAATAATACATGAAATATTCAATGCTGTGTGGGCCATTAAATTTAATTTTTTAATGGAAAATATTTCCATTAACCATTGAATTTATTTTTCTAATGGAAACTTTTTCCATCAACCATTAAATTTAATTGTTCAATGGAAAACATTTCCATTAAAAAATTGAATTTCATCATTTGATGAGAAAAATTTTCATCAATTTTTGAATATTTTTTTCTATTCGGAAAAATTCTCATCAACTGCTGGAATTTTCTGAAATTACTTTGGATCACTTTTAATTTTTAAATAGACTTGGCGGGAAAGTAGAAAGCCATTCGCTGTGTGCATGACCGTGAGCGGCTCAGGGTTGTAAAATTTTTAATGGAAAATATTTTCATTAACTCATTCCCCCACGGAAAAAATATATATACCGAGATATATCTGCAGATATATCCCGAAATATATGCCGAGATATATATATCATATATGCATAATATATCCGACATATACAAATTTTTGCCCCTTCATATATCCACTGGATACATCCTTGGTATATATGTCCGCATATATCCTAACATATATCCTAATATATATCCAAACAAGGTCGGCGACTTACGAAATTTCAGAGTGTGGAGTAACTCAGGTGGAGGGGGGGGGGGGGGGGGGGGGCACTCACAACATTTTTGCTCAAAGTTCAATTAAATAGTTTTTCCGAAGTGCGATAGTCCGAATATTGTTTTTTCAGGATAAACGTATTCATCAATATGGTCGAGATTTGAATCTGCTAGGGGGCTCGCAAGTGTCGATTATAGGCAAATATAATATGGTTATTTTCGGAAAATTTTGTATACTTGTTTTTATCGAGAGATTTTCCAAATCCATTACAAAATTTTAATTTTGAAACAAGGCCTTTAGGGTGTGGAATATCCACACGGTGGGCATTCAGGGTGTGGAGTGCTCCACACCATCCACACAAAAGTCGCCAGCGCTGTATCCAAACATATATGCAACATATATGCGACATATATGCGACATATATGCGACATATATGCAACATTAGGGTGGTCGTTGAAAAAAAAAAAAATTATTTTGGATGCACTGAGAGAAATGAGGTTTCGCTTTCTGGCACATAATGCTACATTTGGGCAAAGTTTCCCATAAGGACAGGATTTTATGGAACAGATGGTGGAAATTATGTTCTACAGTTTGGCAATATCTACAATAAGGATGATTTACCAGCCGTGTATGGCATAATTTGCCATCGGAATTTGACTATGTGTGATTCCACGTAGTATTTAGACCAAAATTCAGTATTTTAATATTCATCAATACGCCGGAGGGTAACGTACGTCTTACGGTTTCAGCACCTTTTAATGAATTATCACCATTTTTACGATGCACTATTGTACTATATGCTCTTCGGTATCGGTGAAATTTTGTGTAGTTAAATTTTATTAGTTCACTCAACCATATTGTACATTACTTCAATATTTTCTTGTAAGGCGGCGACCACCGCTTTTAATTTTCTCGCGAGTGCCACTTATAGAAGTTGGTTAGTATATATAGACGTGGAAGATGTCATCTGTAAGCGCTGCTCAATACCTGTACTGATGATGTGTTAATAATATGTATGTTATAAATAGATGTTTCTTCCCCTGTATAACTGATTCTATGATAATTGATGTAATTTGAATTGTTGAATTTACTTAATAAGTATAGTAATATCGAATATAATTCGTTGAACTCTACGCATAGTTGAAACAACAATATCTCTTTTTTTTCTCTCGTGAGATCAATTGCCATACAAATGTGGAATATTGAATAAAAGCATAATAGACACGAAGCCACATGCGGATATGATTAATTGCCATAATATTTATGTGTCTTCGAGCTGCCATACAGATTCTGGCATAAAGTACCCAGATTTCAGGCTCTGAACACCCGAAAATGAAACCTCATTTCTCTCAGTGTGGCCTTCAATCGGTTCTAAACGTGAAAAAAATAGTTCTCCAATTTTTTCAGATTTTTAATTCGACTCCCTATGGACGCTATTTTCACATGAACTTTTTTTAATTCGTAAAAATCCTAATTTGAGATGGGTCTAATTTAAATCAGCGAGATTACATCGGATACGTCTTGTGATTGTATATTACACACAGCTCGAGTAAAAAAATTGAAATTATTATTTTACACATTTTAATACATTGATTAATTTATTTATTTTTAATTTTTTACTTTTTATCTTTTTTTTTTTTTTAATTTTTTTTTTTTTTTTAATTCTCGCGTAAAAAAATTAAAACTCAAATGATATTGCTCAAATTGATATTGTTTAATTCAAATATAGGTTTCTTAGCGCCAAGCTTGAATATAGTCAGTGACTGTCTATTTGAGCAATATCATTTGAGTTTTAATTTTTTTACGCGAGAATTAAAAAAAAAAAAAAAATTAAAAAAAAAAGATAAAAAGTAAAAAATTAAAAATAAATAAATTAATCAATGTATTAAAATGTGTAAAATAATAATTTCAATTTTTTTACTCGAGCTGTGTGTAATATACAATCACAAGACGTATCCGATGTAATCTCGCTGATTTAAATTAGACCCATCTCAAATTAGGATTTTTACGAATTAAAAAAAGTTCATGTGAAAATAGCGTCCATAGGGAGTCGAATTAAAAATCTGAAAAAATTGGAGAACTATTTTTTTCACGTTTAGAACCGATTGAAGGCCATCCAAAATAATTTTTTTTTTTTCAACGACCACCCTAATGTCGCATATATGTCGCATATATGTCGCATATATGTTGCATATATGTTTGGATATATATTAGGATATATGTTAGGATATATGTTAGGATATATGCGGACATATATACCAAGGATGTATCCAGTGGATATATGAAGGGGCAAAAATTTGTATACCGCGAGGACCAGGTGAAAGAGAATGGTCCATCCGCCCAGGCAGCTAATATTTCGTATTTTTAGGGGGATAGCCACTCGTCGCGCTGAAAAAATCCCTAGGGTGATTTTGGCGCGCGGTCGATGCAACTCGGCAGCCATTGTTGATACAAGCCGGCTGACTGTCAATACATCGCGGAAGGTAGACAAGTGTGGTTATGTTCGTTTATTTGAAGCAAATGATGAATAAAGTGAATAAAACCTACGTGAATAAGTTGGGAATATTTATCAAAAATCGATCAATCAGTTTTAAATGATATCTTAATGCAGTCAACGAATTAACCTAAGCTATAACTGGAAGTTTATCAGAATCAAAGAGTTCATCGAGAACAACCAATTCGAACAAAATTATTGATTGTATCCTGGGGTTGAGGCATCAATAAATATCCATAGCTTATTCACGTAGGTTTTATTCACTTTATTTATCATTTCCTTCAAATAAACGAACATAACCACACTTGTCTACCTTCCGCGATGTATTGACAGTCAGCCGGCTTGTATCAACAATGGCTGCCGAGTTGCATCGACTGCGCGCCAAAATCACCCTAGGGATTTTCAGTGCAACGAGTGGCTATCCCCCTAAAAATACGAAATATCAGCTGCCTGGGCGGATGGACCATTCTCTTTCACCTGGTCCTCGCGGTATGTCGGATATATTATGCATATATGATATATATATCTCGGCATATATTTCGGGATATATCTGCAGATATATCTCGGTATATATATTTTTTCCGTGGGGGAATGAGTTAATGAAAATATTTTCCATTAAAAATTTTACAACCCTGAGCCGCTCACGGTCATGCACACAGCGAATGGCTTTCTACTTTCCCGCCAAGTCTATTTAAAAATTAAAAGTGATCCAAAGTAATTTCAGAAAATTCCAGCAGTTGATGAGAATTTTTCCGAATAGAAAAAAATATTCAAAAATTGATGAAAATTTTTCTCATCAAATGATGAAATTCAATTTTTTAATGGAAATGTTTTCCATTGAACAATTAAATTTAATGGTTGATGGAAAAAGTTTCCATTAGAAAAATAAATTCAATGGTTAATGGAAATATTTTCCATTAAAAAATTAAATTTAATGGTTAATGGAAATATTTTCCATTAAAAAAATTAAATTTAATGGTTGATGGAAATATTTTCCATTAAAAAATTAAATTTAATGGTTAATGGAAATATTTTCCATTAAAAAAATTAAATTTAATGGTTAATGGAAATATTTTCCATTAAAAAATTAAATTTAATGGTTAATGGAAATATTTTCCATTAAAAAAATTAAATGTAATGGTTAATGGAAATATTTTCCATTAAAAAATTGAATTTAATGGTTAATGGAAATATTTTCCATTAAAAAATTAAATTTAATGGTTAATGGAAATATTTTCCATTAAAAAATTAAATTTAATGGTTAATGAAAATGTCAATGCATTAAAAAATTTAATGCATTATTTACAACTCTGCTGATGTCAGCGTACATGACGTAGGAGATGTAGTTGCAGATGTTTGTGCTGTCATATGTTTGGGTACTAACGATGACGATTCTATTTGTGGTGGTGTGCATGATAAATTATTTAAAGTTGAAGTAGCATCTGGCAGTGATGATTGCTCTTTGTTGGTGGAATTTTTATCGCCTTCATGAAACCAAATAAGAGAAAAAAAACAAAACTGAATGATTGTATCATTTATTCCATGTAGATATGTCGCAAAAAGATTCAATGTGTTCAGTAGTTATCCTGATATAGAATACATCATCCCAAAATTTACAGCAATAGCAATTTTTACTTTACAAATCATTTACATATTCATCAACTTTATTGTATTAATAAACGAAAGACGAAATAAGCGTGGGAAATATTTGAAAAAATTAGGATAGTCAGATGGTCCTGTAAACAAATATGTGGTTTTATTTGAATTACATAGGTAATGATACAGTTCATGTTGCACGTGTATGCAATAAAATAGACGTCAAACAATACAAATAACTTAATAACTTATTTAAGGAAATAACGAGATTAGGAGAACGTTGGAGGAGAATCATTATTTACCATTTTTTTATGAACTACTTGCAAGAAATTACAGATTGGGAACCTTAGAACCTCGATACGATCAATTTTTCGTCCATATTGGTTCAATAAGATTGAGGCACCAGTCATCTCTCTCTCAGCCCCCCCCCCCCCCCCCCCCCCCCCCGGTCGACCACTTCTTTCTTTTCGCATATATGAAAATATAATTTAACACGTGTGGTCGATTACTAGTCCCTTACAGTGGCTGACAACTAGTGCCTTTCCCCCTACGAATGACTTGATCACAGCATGAATAATGAAATGTGCATGCTCTTGAGATTATTCACAATTTGAAAGCAGTATAGCTTGAATTTAAATGCGGCTTATAATGACAAAACTACCCTTACATTGTATTCTATATCAGGACACACTAACCCTTTCAGTCAGGCTATTCGATTTTATTTGGCATTATGTATTATATTTACTCTTCCATGTAAAAAAAAATTGAATTGTGAGACTGAAATAGTACATTTCAGTATGAGTATGGAAAGGCTTTTTTGACAAAACGAGAGGTTTACGGCACGAGCCGAAGGCGAGTGCTGTAACTCGTTTCGTCAAAAAGTCTTTACGTACAAGTAACGATTATATTTTTTCATCAGGAAAGCCACGCGACGAAGTCGCGATTTTGAGGCTAGAATGATGAAAATAAAATGACGCCACTATAGTGGCGTCTGTGACTGAAAGGGTTAACTAACATGAAAATTTGATATTAATACTGTTATGTACAATTTGTAAAATTGATTTTATCGAAGAAGCATTCAACAATGCAATATTTGTTTCAGTTTTTACAGTAGCAATTCTTACCTTTGACTATAACACATATTTTGTTATTGGTTTGAATTTCGATAATGGCAGGATTATCTTCGGTAGCTTTTGTTATTTCCATAAAGATGTCATCGCTGTTATGTGAACATCCATCTGTTGATTTCAAGTGTTTTATTTATTATTATATCCATATTGCAAAAGTAATCTCGCAGATAAAAAATTTACCTTCCCTGGTAGAAAATTGAACGGAATATGGCCAGAATCCGTTGAATTTTCTGCTCGGTGGGCAGATTCTGGGCAGAAAATTCAGACGGATTCTGGTGAAGGATCTGGTCAAGTCATCAGCTGTTCATACACATACATAACCTACAGTCCTGAACTTTGTATGTATGCGTGTACGTGTGACACACGGCAAACTTCCAGAGACAGTGGGAGAGAAAGAGAGAGAAAGAGGAATAGTGAGAAAGAGATAGAGATACCTGCGTGCGCATCCACCTATAGCTATGTATAAGGGTAAATTAACCGTGGCTTCTGATTTTTGGTACACTAAACGTAATGGATTCTGATCCGGACGAGTTGGACAATTCTAGAAACAGCCAATCGGCGCTCTGGATTTTTTTAATCCAGAGCGCCGATTGGCTGTTTCTAGAATTGTCCAACTCGTCCGGATCAGAATCCATTACGTTTAGTGTTTTAGTGTACACGTGTCATCGGCATACTATGTTTGAAATATATATTTATAAATTTTAAGTTTAGAGGTGTTGAGCACGATCATTTTCATTCATTTTTCCAGCTTGTAACATTGGGTTTACATAACCTCAAACATAGGAGCTAGGAATCATTCACCAGATTTTGGTCAGATAGTGGCCAAATACACCATGAATATCTGGGCAGATTCTGCCCAGATGATCTGCGCAGAATCTGTTAAAAGGCCAGATCGTCTGGTCAATTTTCTACCAGGGTTGTAAAGCAGCTCGTTGTAATTCGACTGTTTGTTCTTGATTGATATTTGTTTGTTTATCTTGCAATGGTTGACGAATTGGCAATATAGTTGGTATAGCCCCCGGCGTCAGTAACGGTCGTGGGTATTTTTTGCGGAAACATTTCGGCTCGAAATGGTCCGAGCATATGCGTAAGTTCGAAGGGCATCCTTCTACTTGGGCAAATTCCTGCCATTTTCGGCGCCTGCAAATACGCAATGTAGACGTAACTAAATAATGTATTAGCACTATTAGGCTGGTCGTGAAATTACACTTCTTACTGGGACCATCTTTTCAATAATATTTTCTTTTACTCGGCTATTTACAAGAGAGAAAAATGTATGCATGCATACATACATACTTTCATGACATGATGCCTGATGGTGTCATTCATAACCTCAAACTTAGGTATATTATTTGTTGATCTTTAAAATTTCTGACTTACAGTTTTGGATTTTGGGGTTGCTCGAAGAAATGGTGATCTTTGTCCCTCCGGGCATTTCTTCTGCACCCTTTCACTTTACACCTTACTACCATTGTTTGGTCCCTTCTTTAAACTTTTTTTTGCTTTATCCAAATGTCGTTGTTTTTACCAGTCTTTACCGAATATGAAATTCTGGCGCCTTCCCCTTCCATAAAACTTTTACTTCGGGATCTGAGTCGCCAGACGTCGCTACTCGCGCTCGATACTCCCAGCTTCGCCTCTATCTTATACTCTTTGATTCCACATTCTGAGGTGAAGCTTTGAGAAGGTTTCGCTGTGTCGTCACTGCAGTCCATCAGGCAGTTAACTGACGATGTTGAAGTTGACGATATAGTACAGTCAATAGGGAAGCCCGGCACTCTTGATCGCTTTGCACTAAATTACAGGAGTAATTTTTTTTTACAATCAGGTTCAGTATCACGTACTGAATATAAATGAGCAAAATCCTTACAAATTTCGACCCCGGAAGTGCCGCCATTTTGATAAAAACTGTTTTTGCCTATATCTCCGTCATCGTGAACTTTAGGCCAAAAATTGTAATGACCTTTCTTGTAGATAATTAAATTTCCTATCTTTTTTGTGAAATAATTTTTTTTGTTTAACTTACCGTTCAGGACTTAAGATTCATGCATTGACTTTTTTACCGATATCTCTTCTAATAATTGTTTAAACATTAAAATACTTATAACTTGACTTTTGAATTCATAAATTTCCTACAACTTTTACTCGAAACTTTTTTTTCTTAGATTTATATTTTTGGATTTATAATACGTTCAATGTTGCGCTACCCTGGTTAAAATTCCATCAGAAACCCACAGAATATTGAACCAAAATGTATAGGAACTTGACGGAATTCTATCCGCTGTATCTGCAAAAGTGACCCAACATTTCATTTCTATCAGCTCCTATCAGCTTTATGTACGCCTCACTATGAATTTCAAACCGTATCTATTGGAATTATGACTGCTTTACGGCATCTATCCGCAATAACGTGTACAAATTCTATCAGCATCTGTCCGCATCCGCTCTTCACAACGAGCCACCCGCTTCTGACTGCGATTACAGAAAGCCCGTCTATTCGCATCTGTACGCATCGCTGAGTGGCATCCGAAGCCTGTCTGGATCCATCCGCAATTGCATGTACAAATTCTATCGGCCTCTATCCACGTCCGATATCCACAACGAGATATCCGCTCCTGTCTGGAATTGCGTACACAAATTCTATTGGCCTCTATCCGCGTCCGATACTCACAACAAGACATCAGCTCCTGTCTGGGATTGCGTACACAAATTCTATCGGTCTCTATCCGCGTCCGCTACCCACATTGAAACACCCGCTTCTGACTGCAATTACAGACAGCTCGGCTGTCCGCATTTGTAAGCATCGCTGAGCGGCATCCGAACCGATCTGGATCCATTGCATGTACAAATTCTATCGGCCTCTTTCCGCGTCCGATAAAAACAAGAAAAAAAAAATTGATTTTTTTTTTACACAGTCTAATACAGTCAACCATCCCTATAGGGCCGCTTCCCCAGGTGAGCACGTCGAGCAGTTCCCCCACTCTCAAACAGATGAGGCGAGCTCGAATTTCATCCGAAAATATTCTCAATAAGGCCGCTCGACGCACTGGCTTTTTACATATACTTTTAAATGCAAAATTAGTATTTAGATATGCACGAGGTGCCGGCCTTATTGAGAATATAGTCCGATCTCTCAATAAACCCTCTCTCTATAAACCCGCTTCCCCAGTTTCTCGCTCGCAGCGTTCCCCCACTCCGCCTATTAAGACATAGCGTAGCAAGGAAAGAGAGAGACGGAAAACCATTGGTGCGACTAGCGAAGAAGGCAGAGTGGGGGTACCTCATTTCGTGGAAAAACTCTTCCCCTTGGCGGCTTGGGAGGGCTTATAGAGAGATCGGACTGTAGTTGCGGTGTAAACATCGGTAGCGAGCGCGACGGTTCGGAGTGGGGGAACTAGGATTCGCAGGAAAAACTCTTCCCCTTACCGCGTTTACCGGCCTTATTGAGAGGGTCGACTGTATTATATACTTTACTCCCGGTTATGTGCCCTGGTTAAAATTCCATCAGAAACAGACAGAAGATGAATCCTGTCCGTATCGTATGTGTTTTTGTCACTGCAATTCCGGATAGCAGCAGTTGGAAATACTCGTCCCACATGCATCTGTGTGCAACAGCGGACAGAAATCCTATCCGCGCGTGTCTGATTCTATAACGCATTTTGGTATCAAATGGGCAGAATTTCTATCCGCATCTATCTGCAGTTCTGTCGCACGCGTTGCCTATCCGGAATAAGGAGCAAATCCAGATAAGAATGCCATCCATAATCTATACGCAGTTTGATAGTTCATCCCACCCGCTTCTAATGTATCTCTATCCGCACCTGTTTCAATACCATCCACATATGAATTCCGTCCGTATCTATGCGCAGTTGAATTGGTTGATTCTATCCGTTTCCAATGTACCTCTATCCGCACCATCCACGTATGAATTCTATCCGTACCTATACGCAGCTAATAAACTAGTTCATTCCGTCATTTTCATCTTTAGAGCACTGCCTTTTATATGTGGATCGACAAATCCCAAATAATCTTTTTGTTCGGAAATCAAATTTTTGATTTAGTTAGTTTACAGATAAAGCAGAACATTTGATTTGTTTCTGTACAGCTATGTGTAATCATATGCACTATTGTGTACAAAAAATAAACAACTGCGAATTGATGTGAAATTAAACTTTGAATTCATTCTGAAAGCCTGACGCCGTATCCTAAACAGATGCCTATCGTACGGTTGGGTACACATAATCGGAAGTGAAGTATAGAATACAGTCGACTCTCTCAATAAGGCCGGTAAACGCGGTAAGGGGAAGAGTTTTTCTGCGAATCCTAGTTCCCTCACTCCGAACCGTCACGCTCGCCGGCGATGTTTACACCGCAACTATTCTCAATAAGGCCGGCACCTCGTGCATATCTAAATACTAATTTTGCATTTAAAAGTATATGTAAAAAGCCAGTGCGTCGAGCGGCCTTATTGAGAATATTTTCGGATGAAATTCGAGCTCGCCTTATCTGTTTGAGAGTGGGGGAACTGCTCGACGTGCTCACCTGGGGAAGCGGCCCTATATGGATGGTTGACTGTATTAGACTGTGTAAAAAAAAAATTGATTCTTTTTTTTTCTTGTTTTTATCGGACGCGGAGAGAGGCCGATAGAATTTGTACATGCAATGGATCCAGAACGGTTCGGATGCCGCTCAGCGATGCGTACAGATGCGAATAGACGAGCTTTCTGTAATTGCAGTCAGAAGCGGGTGGCTCGTTGTGAAAAGCGGATGCGGACAGATGCTGATAGAATTTGTACACGCTATTGCGAATAGATGCCGTAAAGCAGTCAGAATTCCAATAGATACGGTTTGAAATTCATACCCAATAAACACACTAACCTAACCCAATAAACCATAACGTAGATAAAATAGGGCTGATGTCCGGCTAAAACACGTGTATTAAACGTAATCACGTTTAATACACGTGTTTTAGCCGGACATCAGCCCTATTTTATCTACGTTATGGTTTATTGGGAAGTAACGTATAAAAATCGGAAGAATGTCCGGCCGAAACACGTATATTTCACGTATAAACGTATATATACGTGAAATATACATTTTATACGTAATATATATTTTTATACGTTACTTAGGTTAGTGTGTTTATTGGGTAGTGATGCGTACGTACGTATATATACGTGAAATATACATTTTATACGAAATATATATTTTTATACGTTACTTAGGTTAGTGTGTTTATTGGGTAGTGATGCGTACATAAAGCTGATAGGAGTTGATAGAAATTAAATGTTGGGTCACTTTTGCAGATACAGCGGACAGAATTCCGTCAAGTTCCTATACATTTTGGTTCAATATTCTGTGGGTTTCTGATGGAATTTTAACCAGGGTGTACCTATTGTGATATATGTACTATCATGTCGAGTAGTTAACTTCCTGTATTACCGACTGGGCTGTTAGAGTAGACATGGCTACCGAAGCAGACGTGCTATCGGAGTCTCATTAAAGGAATCTAATTATATAACAGCAATCTTTAATCAATAACTCATCATCCCAATCCTAAAACACTCATATACCACAAGTGGCGACGAGGATTAAAAAAGTTTTAATGTGTAATGCTAAAATTAGTTAGAAATAGTAAAGAAAAGTGAAAATCGTGTGTAAGTGGTTAGAAAGGTAATCCAGCATGTCGAATTGGGAAAAGAAATTCACTGAATTAAATGAGTTGTGTAAAAGTAAGGAGAAAGAGTGGCATACATATCGGGAAGCGGCAATGTCTTCGATTAAACAAAAAGACAGTTACATTGAAGAATTGGATGAAAGGATCCAACAGCAACATGCAAGGATAAGAGAACTTCAAAAAATAGTTGAAGAAAGACCAGTTGGACAAGTTCCAGAGATACAGCAAGTGCTGGGTTCATCGAATGTTGGTACAATAGAAGGTTTTGAAAGGAAAACCGACTGGAGTCAATGGTTACAGCGTTTCGAGCATTATATGAGGGGAAACGCAATTGCTGAAAATAGAAGAAAGGAATTGTTTTTAAATCTACTAGGATCAGAGGGTTATGGACTTATGTGTAGTTTATGTGCTCCTGAACAACCTGGGGTCAAAGAATATGATGTGTTAGTAAAGTTAATGACTGATCATCTTAAACCGAAGCCAAGTATCATCACGGAGAGGTACAAATTCAACATGTGTGACCAGGTCGAAAATCAGTCAGTGAGCGAGTATTTTGCTACTTTAAAAAATCTTTCGACGCATTGTGAATTTGGTGTTAATTTGAACGACGCTATACGTGATCTTTTTGTATGTGGTTTGAAGAATAAGGCGACGAAGAAGAAGTTGTTAGCAGAGAAAAATCTTACTCATGAACGAGCTTTTGAGGTGGCTTTAAGCGACGAAGCTGCTATTCGTGATACTGGTGAAATAGATCAGAAAACATCAGGATCGTTGAACTACGTACAACATCATGGAAACGGTTACAAGAAGAATTCAAAAGATTTGAAACCGTGTAGTTGTTGTGGAAGAATGGGTCATGAAAGGTTTAGATGTAAATATAAGGATTATGATTGTAATGGATGTAAAATGAAGGGTCATTTGAGTTATATGTGTAGATCTAGTCAGAATAACAATAATAAGCCGCAGCAAAATGGAAAATATACAGGAAATTATCAAAATAGAAGTAAGGGGTCAAATAAAAGAGAATCTCATACTCAAAATAGAGGTAATGGTCATAATTATGTAAATGAGATTATTGATCTAGAAAAAACTTTTGATAATTTATTTACGATAGACGAAGGTAATGAAAGGACTGAACAAAGTAAAGAATTATTGAATTCAAAACCAATTAAAATAAATTTAACCGTTGAAGGAAAGGAAATAAGTTTTGAACTGGATACGGGATCGCCGATATCAGCGATTTCCATAACAGAGTATAAAGAAAATCCTTCTTTTTCTAATTTACAATTGTGTGTAAATTCTAGGAAATTTAAATCATATATTGGTACACCGATAATACCTTTGGGAGTACTTAACGTAGTTGTAAAATACCATAAAAAATGTATGAATTTAGATCTTTTTGTAATGCCAGGGTCTAGTGGACCAATTGTGGGTAGAGAATGGATTAGAGCGTTAAAAATACCTTTATGTGAGGAAGACGTTGGTATTAAGAATGTTTCTGATGCGAGTAGAACTCTTGATGTTGATAAAATAAGAAAAGAATTTCCAACTGTTTTTAGTGACAAGCTAGGATTGTACAAAAAGGGTACTTTTAAACTTGAGTTGAAGGAAAATTCGAAACCTATTTTTATTAAACCAAGAGTGCTACTATACGCAATGGTTGAAAAAGTAGAAAATGAGATAACCAGATTAGAAAGGGAAGGTATTTTGTATCCAGTGGAGTCAAGTGATTGGGCAACTCTAATAGTTCCTGTAATTAAGTCAAATGGACAAATTCGATTATGTGGGGATTATAAAACAACTTTGAATAAATATATTAAAGTGGACAGATATCCAATTCCTCGCATATCAGATTTGTTAGTCAAAATCAATGAAGGGAAAGTTTTTAGTAAACTTGATCTAAGTCATGCCTATCAGCAGGTTGAGCTAGATAAAGATTCACAACTGTTAACCACGATTTCAACTCATAAAGGTTTATATGCTTATAAACGCTTGTGTTTCGGTGTTGCGTCAGCGCCGGGTCTTTTTCAAAGATTAATGGAGAAACTTTTCACTGGTACTCCAGGAGTTATAGTGTTCTTTGATGACATTTTAATCTTTGGTTCTGATAATAATGAACATAATGAACGTTTGTTGACGGTTTTGAAAAAGTTAGAAGAAGTGGGATTAACTGCAAAATTTGAAAAGTGTGATTTTTTTACAACTGAAGTTAATTTTCTAGGTTTCAAAATTGATCAGAATGGAATTCATGCATTGAAAGATAAAGTTAAGGCAATAATAGAAATGAAAAAACCTGAAAATTTAACTGAGCTTAAGAGATTTTTAGGTATGGCAAACTACTATGCTAAATTTGTTAAAAATTTTACCCAAACTGTTGCACCTCTGTACGACCTTCTTAAAAATGATGTTAAATGGTTGTGGTCTAATACACATCAATTAGCTTTTAATGGTATTAAAGAAAAGTTGTTGTCAAGTGAAGTGTTAATGCACTACGTTCCAAATCTTCCAATCAAAATAACGTGTGACGCATCCCCTGTAGGAGTTGGTGCGGTACTATCTCACATACTGCCTAACAATGAAGTAAAACCAATTGCTTTCTTCTCGAGATCATTAACTCAAGCAGAGAAAAATTATTCGCAATTAGACCGAGAAGCTTTAGCTTTAGTTTTTGGGGTAAAATCTTGTCATCAGTTTGTATGGGGAAGGAAGTTTTTACTAGAAACCGATCACAAACCACTTAAATTCATTTTTGATCCAAACAAAAGCCTACCAACGAATGTGGCAGGAAGAGTTCAGAGATGGGCAGTGTTTTTGTCTGCATATGATTTTGATTTAGAACATATCCAAGGAAAAACAAATTGGAGTGCGGCTTGTTTGTCTCGATCCCCGATTTTAAGTGGGAAGGAAAATAGTATGGAAAATGATTGTACTTATTTGAATTTTATAGAGTCTGAAGTGCAAGTGATTGACGTTAAATTGATCAGATCAGAAACAAGTAAGGATGAAGTTTTATGTGAAGTAATGGAGTATGTTAAAAATGGTTGGCCTAGTAAGGTAGTAGGTGAAGTAGAAAGCTATAAGAGAAGAGGAAAAGAATTGTACTTGGAAGATAGTTGTATAATGTTAGGAAATAGAGTCGTTATACCTAAATCGTTGAGAGCAATGATTCTCAGAGAATTACATACAACGCACATGGGTATAGTTAAAATGAAGTCTCTTGCTCGGTCTTTTGTGTGGTGGCCCGGTATTGATGACGATATTGATAAAGTAACTAAGCGATGTAGTCTTTGTTTGGAAAATTCGATAAATCCACCAAGAGCGGAGTTAAGTACGTGGAAATGGCCTGAAGGACCGAACATGAGAGTTCATGTTGATTTCCTACAAATTGATGATCAAATGTACCTAGTCATAATTGACGCATTTTCTAAGTGGATAGATGTTAAATTGATGAGAGATATTACTGGTAGAAGGACGATATCAGTATTGCAGGAGTACTTCGCAACGTGGGGTTTCCCTGTAGTTTTAGTAAGTGATAATGGACCTACACTGAGAAAAAAGTATTTTTCCTATCAAAATACCAAGTATTACCGAGCGAGTTTAGTTGTAGTCAAAATACGTTTTGTTCTCAGCAAAATACCGGTTATGAGAATAGTACGCTGCGTCGCCGTACGTATAGTTCTGAGCAAAATACAATGTATTGTTAGTAGAGCAATACCAAGTTTTGTTCTCAGAACAATAAATATTGTCAGTGGAAAAATACAGTTTTCTCAGTGTAGTTTGGTATCAGAAGAGTTTGAAGCGTTTCTTAAAAGTTGTGGGATTCTACATGTGCGTACCGCTCCTTACCATCCAGCGTCCAATGGAGCTGCTGAGAATTTAGTAAAAACATTCAAAAGACAATTCAAATTACTTGTTAAAGAAGGTTGTAAAAAAGAAGTTGCATTATATAGAATCTTATTGTGTTATCGATCAACACCGCACTGTACGACAGGCTGCACTCCAGCGGAATTACACATTGGTAGACCTTTGCGTACTAAATTAGATTTAATAAGACCGAATTTGAGGAATTATGTGAATCAACAACAAATGAGGCAGCAACAACATGCACCTGGTGTTAAGTTGAGATCTTTCGAGGTGGGAGATGTTGTTGTAGCTAAAGATGTTATGAAGAACCAGTGGGTTCAAGCTGAAGTGGTAGAGAAGTTATCAGCTGTTACGTATAATGTTAAGACGATTGATGGGCGAGTTTGGAAGAGGCATATTAATCAGTTAAAGTCATGTTTATTGGAAGAATCTGGTACACCCCCAGTGCATAGTGGCTTGGCGGATAGAATTCTTGTTCCTTCAGAGCTAGGACTAGTAGGTCAAACTAAGAATTCTACTCTACCAACCCATTCGGAAGAGTTTCGGGGAGATCAAACGGAGGAATCATCCGACGTACAGTGAAACGAGCCTAGAATTAATTGTGCAGATTCGGTTCCAACTCAACCCTCATCTCCAGTAAAATTAGAAGCTACGACTTTAATAACTAAACAACCGATTATATCGAGTCCTATAGTTCGAAGATCTGGGAGAGAACGAAAACCAGTACAGCGTTTGAATTTGTGATTAGTCTTAAATTTTAGTAATTGTGAATTTAGAAGTTACGACCCTATTGTGATAGTCTGACTTGAGCATCGTCTCAGAAATGTAAAACTTGACGTGAACTATTGTTCCTATAATTAATGTTAAGTTTAAGTGGGGAGGACTGTGATATATGTACTACCATGTCGAGTAGTTAACTTCCTGTATTACCGACTGGGCTGTTAGAGTAGACATGGCTACCGAAGCAGACGTGCTATCGGAGTCTCATTAAAGGAATCTAATTATATAACAGCAATCTTTAATTAATAACTCATCATCCCAATCCTAAAACACTCATATACCACACCTATACATGTTAGACTCCGTCCAGATGAGTGTTCATGTAATGTAGGCTTGAAAGCAAATGAAAAACGTTACCGGGCGTTCGATTTCGCTCCCGCCGTGGCACTGTGGCAGGCCTTTATTCAGCTATCTCTCATGCACTCGCACGTCTATATAGGTAACGCGCGTGTTTCATTTCTCCCTGAAGTTAGGCATCTGCTTAGGATACGGCGTTAGCCTTTCAGAATTAATTCAAAGTTTAATTTCACATCGATTCGCAGTTGTTTATTTTTTATACACAATAGTGCATATGATTACACATAGCTGTACAGAAAAAAATCAAATGTTCTCCTTTATCTGTAAACTAACTAAATCAAAACTTTGATTTCCGAACAAAAAGATTATTTGGGATTTGTCGATCCACATATAAAAGGCAATGCTCTAAAGATGTACGTTAGCATGTAAAAGCATTTGGATACAGGTACATCAATAGAAAATGACGGAATGAACTAGTTTATTAGCTGCGTATAGATACGGACAGAATTCATATGTGGATGGGATTGAAACAGGTGCGGATAGAGATACATCAGAAGCGGGTGGGATGAACTATCAAACTGCGTATAGATTATGGATGGCATTCTTATCTGGATTCGCTCATTATTCCGGATAGGCATCGCGTGCGACAGAACTGCAGATAGATGCGGATAGAAATTCTGCCCATTTGATACCAAAATGCGTTATAGAATCAGACGCGCGCGGATAGGATTTCTGTCCGCTGTTGCACACAGATGCGTATGGGACGAGTATTTCCAACTGCTGCTATCCGGAATTGCAGTGACAAAAACACATACGATACGGACAGGATTCATCTTCTGTCTGTTTCTGATGGAATTTTAACCAGGGTACCGGATGTAAGGTTAATAATAACGAAGACAAATGAAGAGAACATTTTTGTGCTCAGCGTCGTCGTGCTAAAAAAAAAAGTTTGCAGTGTTATTTCCGTGTGTCTCGTTGATACTTTTTTTTTTTATAAATTCCTGTAAAAAAATTATGAAAGTGAATTGAGATGATCTGTTTTATTTGTGATGAGCCGTTAGGCGAAGAAGATACAGTATCGGTAAAAAGAAAAACGTATCCAAAGTCTTGCAAAAGCCAGCATCGAAAGGGGAGAGGGTCAACACGAACGCATGTTGATCGACCTGGATACTTTGAGGTTAAATACAACGATTTTCAATAAATTATCGTATATCATTGGGACGCATCCTGTGGAACGCCTCCTACGTCATCATTTCCGATAGAATATACATCATTGTATATATTTATGTATTACAATGCGAAACAATATATTTTTGTATATATAGAGCTATCCAAATAGCCACGTTCTTTTTTAATTTTCATTTTTTTTTTTATCGGACTGTTAACAATCGTCTCCGCGCCGGTAATATTACCCCAGCAAACACAGACCTGCCGAAATTATAATGGCCCAGCACTGGCAGTGCTGGAAATGTACTGGTGCTCTTTAGGCTAGCCTTTGCTACGCCACTACATGTAAAATAGCAGTATTTCGGTGAAGTTTTACCAGTATCCAACCATTAATGGAACGGTCTTGGTTACCAACTACTGATTTCCTGCAGGGCATTTTGCACCTTGCCACAACCGACTTGCCATCACTTGGCCGTTTTCAAACACACTTGCATCTGTATCTTGATGGCCCGGCATTGACAACTCCGGCACTTTTCTACCGGCATCCGGTGGTTGATTTGCCGGCGTACATAGCATAAGCTTTTCTGCTGACTGCAGTATTTCTAACACTTCCACCGAATTTACCGGAAAATGAATGTTTCTATGCAATCGAACAAAAGTATGTACTATTTAATCATCAGAAATCTTCGAAGTCACCGTGAAATTTTAATATCATTTTTTTTTTTTTTAAGTACATATTGATGTCAATCCTCACAAATCAAAGTTTACCTATCAAGTTAAAAAGTGTTGAGTATTGCAACAGGCGACGTTTGGGTGTAGATCAACACTGGACATCAGACGATCAACGAAGTTAAGCAATTTCAACTGCAGCCAGAATTCGGATGGGTGACCACATGAATACATCTATTTAGTCTTCGAATAGCTAATTTCTAACATCCTGGGAATATGAACTTTGCTCTACCGCGCGAAAAAGTATCAACTATTAGTGAAAAAAATATTTTTTTGTCCGGATAATATCGAAAATAAAAAAAATCGAATGATCGGGTCATCGGCTGATCAATATTGCGCTCTTGTTGGGCCATTGACGACTGCCCGACAACCAATTTGGGCCATTGCTGGCCCTGCGCTGGCCAACCGTTGGGCCGGTATAACACTGCCGGCACTGGCCCAGCTGTCGGCCACTGTGACACCAGGGTACAGGGCCATCACAAGTCTTCCAGCAGCGGTTCGGCATCTCAAGTATCAGCATTCCTCCACCTAACTAGCAATGGCCCTGCACTCTGTGTTTGCTGGATACAGAATACAGGATGTGTTCCTTATCTTCAATAAATCTAACTAATTGTCTTCGATGATAGGGTGCATAATTCCTGCCAAAAGAAGTATACGGATGAAAGGCACATTAAAGCTGCACTGAAACGAAGAAGTCTGTCACAAACCTCATTGACCAAACCTCGAAGCTCTTTAACTTCATCATTACATCTATGTGAATCTGAAGATCCAGCAGCTCTTCTACCGAATTGTTTCATTTGCGATAAAGAGATATCTGCTGATTGGTTGGAAAACAATAAAAAAAAAGCAAAAGATCTCCGAGAAACTGTCCATTCGGTGTGGGACTTTGCCAAAGTAAACAATGGTGTTCTTGGTTTTTTGAAAGATCGAGAATCAGATGATTACGAAAAGGGAGTTATTAAACGCATTCATAACATTCTTGATACAGGTACAGAGAATTTGAAATACCAGAAAAGTTGCTTCGTAAATCTCAAAAATCCTTTACCTCGCCATGCAAAGCGCGGACGTAAATGTGAGCAAATTGATGACATTATCCAGGGCATTATCGATTTTGTCTGCAAATGACGATTGCCAATTCAAGCTTTCGGAAATCCTGAAGGGAATTCGTTCTGAAACCGTCTACGATATTCGTACTATCAAAACATACTTACGAGAAAACACGGTGAAGAGGTTTCCATATTTGATTGTCGAGGTCACGGTGTATTTCTTCTCTACAGAAGTGCTGGGTACAAAGCTTTAGCAGCTAATTGGTACAAAGAAAAAAAAAAAACGAATACACAAGAGGAAAGAACAAGGATTGTTAAAGGTGAAGTGAAACGTTTGTCAGAACCTCGAAAACGGGAATCGTGAATTCTCCGAAACTACTGAATCAATCGCGATGAAACTTTGAGGGATTACACATCATTGTGGCAGAAAGTGGCTGATTATTTCACTTTTCCAAAATTTGACAAAAATTTTTACAGATTGACGTACCGACCACATAAATCGCGAGATTATTCACTGTTGACGTAGATAATCGCATTTTCCCGATAATTAGCCACTCCGAGATTAAAAACCACACACTTTGAGCCTAATCACATGTCATTTGATGGAGAAATGACTGAGAATTGACGATTCTCCGTTACTCATAATTAAAAAACCGACATTCAGTTGAGATCACAACCCGTATCGACATTTAGTCGAGATCACAGCCATGTATCGAAATTGCAGCCAGTATACTTGCAAATAATCTAGCGGTGGACAGAGGTATCAAACGTTCGGTAGTTCTGTTTTACCGCGGTGCAAGGCACCCGGCCGTAGCCTTGAAACGTTTCACTTCACCTTAAAGAGGCAGCAGCTATAGTTTTAGAGGATATACGGTCTGTTTTTTGCGACACCGAAAATTATCCTCCTTCAGATAAATTTTTGGAAAATGTACAAGCGCAAATTCCTGAAACTCTTCGCCTTTTTTTCAGAGAAATTATAATCAAACTGAAGAGAGGTTCTGTAGAAAAATGGGAAAGAATAGTTAGTAGCGTTGCTCATGCAATCATGGCTGGCAGCTCGACCACGGAATTTTTTTTCGTCTTTGCAAATGGGAATCGGTACATTTTTATACAAAAAAAACTGGCTCCAAACATCTAGTCAACTTTTTGTCGTCGTTCGGGTTTTCTGCGTCGTATCATGATATCACCCAATTTGAATTAGCTTCCATTCAATCTCAGCAACCAACGATATTACCGGAGGGATTCTGCCAATTCGTATTTGACAACGTCGACTGGAACATCAATACTGTTGATGGTCACAAGACATTCCACGCGATGGGTGGTATAATTACTGTCACTCCCAAAAATGCCATTGGTCCGAGCAAGAAAATGTCACGAAAAATCCCGAAACTGGCCCCTTCAGAATTGGGACGCTTTGGAGTGGTTCCTATAAAGTCGTATGAAAAATCCTGCGGAGAGAAAGAACTCATCATCGCAGACGTCAATAGTATTCCCCCAGTCGATCACAACATTTTACCAACAGTGCAGGACTTTCTGTGGTATGCTAAGTGGGCTATGACACCAAATATTCCTGGTTGGAATGGTTTTATGGAGTAGGCAACAAGTGAACGGGATTTTTCAAGCTCAAGAATATTGTGTATGCCGTTTACTAATGCGCCACCGTCAGATTACGACACACTTTACACTACGTTGCTACTAGCAATTCAAAAATCGGAGACACTTCACCAGGAATCGTGTATCGTAACATTCAATCTACCATTGTTTGTGAAAGCGCATGAAATCATATTCTGTGCCAATCCATGCTCACCCCTAAAAAAAATAATACTACGGTTGGGGGCATTTCATTTATTGATGTCTTTCTTGGGTTCAATTGGAAACATCATGGACGGTAGTGGACTCAATGAACTTTTCGAGACAATTTATGCCCCTAACACTATCCGTAGGATTATGTCACGCATACGCTAGGGCTGTCAGAGGGCACTTATTAATTCATCAAGCACTTGCTAAGCTAATCATGGATAATTCTGATCTCCCGGAATTAGACTTCAGTGATGAAGAACGCGACGTTCTGGATACCATTGTTGAAAACATCGATCAATCGGCCATTTATCGACAAAGTGAGCTGTCCGAAGTTAAAATTGCCTACGGTAAATGTACTGATAAACAGAAAAGAATTGAAGAACAAGATCCAACTGCTAAGCTATGGATATTTCAGGATGGTTACCTTGGTGAAGCACTTAATAGAAGCCGAGCGATCTGGAAACTGGCATCTTCATCTGGACACCGTTCAGAAAATGCTTCCGTATTTTCATGCAAGTGGCCATTTCCCGTATGCTAAAGCTGCTCATCTATATTTACAAAAAATGATAAATTTACCGACGAAAATGCCGCACGAAGAATTTGAAAAATTAACCGAAGGACTGCATTCCATACGACGCTCGAACAAGTTTTGGGCAGGGATCAGTACAGATATATGACAATCGAACAAGTATTAATGCGTCTATTAAAAACGGATGGAGGCATCACCATTCCAGGACGTGGCATCGCCGACGTGGTTTTAACTCGTTAGGCTTTGGGTATGTACTCAACGATGAATGTTTGTGATGAAGTCGAGAAATTTTCTGGTGTATTCAGTAGTACAAGTGAGCAGCATGTGGATGCGCGTGACTCACGGTTAACTCTAGACAATACCGACTCACAAAAAATTATTGATTGGCTAAGTGAACTGTAACTTGTTGTTTATGTTTCACCAGCTGAAGGCCAGTGAAATTAAACTAGTTCGCGTGTGTTCTTTGTCACGGGTGATGAGTTTTGGAGCTCCTCTGGGAAAAGTTGAAAAAACCCTTAAATGACCCTAATACAGACTCGGGATAGGTTTGAACTTACCGTTGCTGCTTCCCTACAGACTTGGGATATGTCTAGCCTTCCAGACTCAGATACCAATGATAGCTGTACCGTCGCTGTCTAGGCTAAACGCACCGAAGCTGCCTAATACAGACTTGGGATATGCATGTTCTCAGACTCAGATACCAATTATAGCTGTACCGTCGCTGTACAACATACGCACCGAAGCTGTGTATTAGCTAAACCATGATTTTAAGTTATAATGAAATAAAGCTGAATGCTTGTGCTGAAATTTAAGAATGAAACAAGGTTACAAGAAAATGAATGGTAAACGTTAAAGATCAGATTCCTGATTATAACAATGATCAACCGATCATGTCCTATTTATTTTATAATTTTAGAACCGTGTTCAATTTGAACGTTATATTTACAAAATGATGTGAAAAATGTGAACATATAAAATAATAATTTGTATGAAATGAATGCTTTATCTAACCTAATTTCTTAAAATCTACGCGTGCTGCTCAATGGCCGGATCTGTTGCTGTGTTCGTGTTTTTTTTTGTTTGTTCCTTGATTTTTACCAATTTTTAGCAATTGATTGCTTTTATTTTATATTTTCTTTTGATTATTTGAAATGCTAATTTTAGGTTTGATTTTACGTTAATGGTATAATTTCCGTTTTTAGATAACTATCCTTTGCAAAATGAATTTGTAATATTGTGCCCGCTTTCGGGTCTTGTAATTTATGCTTGAAATGAGTGATTTGATTTGAGTAATATGATGTGAGTCGGTCGGCCGTTTTGGCACAAGTCGGCTAACTAGCCGTGGCATGGCCGTGCTTTATACTCATAGTGACGTCATAATAGCTGAGCGCGTATGCGCGAACGCTATTGCGCGCTATAATGCTTCTATTCGCTCGCGATACCTGGGCTACTAGAGTATACCTGATTTGGCTAATTCGCTATACTGCGAATACGTTACAGAACATTATCCGTTTTCAGAAGACTCAAATTTACGATCGATAAGTTCCGGAGTTGTGGGAGATTCCACTATTAACTGCCATCTCAGCAATGAGATTGGCGTTGGAATGATGGAACGCATGATTGGAAAGAATTATTTCAAATTCGCATTTCGACGAAAAGACAAGGCACATCCTTTGGCAGAAATATCCAATGGTTTACTTATGAATCCTGAAAAGCCGAAAGTCGTAATTAATCCACAGTTATTAATCCAACGAATTTGTGTCTCGAAACAAACTAAAGATGATTTGATATTTTTCTTATCACACGAACTATCGCCGTGCCCATTGCCGTTATTCACACCTGGGCAAATGCGACATGGTACTAAATCTAAATTATACCAATGTTTCACCGCATTAAACAAACTTCCTGACTTCGGATCTCAGCCAGCGTTTGTGGTAGATGGAGGATTTCTTTTGCATCGCGTGGTGTGGGACAATCACTTCCCAGCGAACACAGTTATGTAAACGTAAGGTAACTTACATCTAACTCAATATAACACGTTACATAGCTGGTTAGTTTCCTGCTACCGCTGGGTTAGTGGTAATTTCCCACTCAGTTCAAGGTGGCAGGTACATAACATACATGTAACCATGTGATATTTTCAATACCTGACAGTAGCATCATAGTTAGGTAACAGATGGTAACACGCTATCTAGCGTTGTGATGAATATGTTAGTACGGGCCTATATAGGCTTCAAATCTCAACTCGAATCCATTTCGAAGAATCCACGCACAAAAGAACAGTGAATATGCCAAAAGATTCGATATATTCACTGCAATTTTGTACACGGATTCTACCCAATAGATTCAAGTTGAGATTTCATTGAATAGTCATAATATATTTCCACATGTTTATCAGAAGCTGACGACTTTATTTGGCCATTTAGGTATTCCATATGTTTATTACCACTATATCTATTCGACAATGAATACCGAATAATTAACTTCACGATGCATAATACCGAATATCTTTAGCCATTTTAATCACTTATGAGCAAGATTACAACAAGGGCGTGAGGATGTCTGAAAATAATTTGTATTGTGAGGCACACGTGTATAAGCAAAAGCAAAAGGGAGGTTATAATTTTATTATTTGTCCATTAACTAATACTTTGTATACTACTAGTTCAGATGCTATTATTCATGAGTTTTATAATATATAACCTACAATTTTTGAGTATTGTTTTTCAGACTGACCACGACGGCATAAATTTCACTCTCTTCACTACGTAAACTCTCTCTACCACACCGGGACGCAGTAACAATAGTAACTGCTACGAACTGCCGCGCTCATATAAACTTAGAATTACATTAGCAGCAAATGTTATGTTACATTATTGTTGATGCAACGTAACCGATGTTATGTTATTTATTGGGGCTCTTGGTACATTACAGTTACATTGCATTCGTTAGTTGCGAGTAACTAACAAATGTTACGTTACAATAATATTGCAGCAACGTTACCGACGTTAGGTTGCTTTGTAGGACTCATGTTACATAATTAGACGGTTATGTGTTTGCTGGGTTGTCATATTTAGAAATATGTCAGAAGTATGTCCAATACATGCACAAACATTATGGGCTCATGACTACAGTAGTTTTTGACGGATATCCCGACGATGTTGAGACTGTACCCAGCAAACACAGAACTGCCGAAATGATAATGGCCCAGCACTGGCAGTGCTGGTGTAGGCAAGCCTTTGCTGCGCCACTAGATGTAAAATAGCGGTATTTCGGTGAAGTTTTACCAGTATCCAACCATTGATGGAACGGTGTTGGTTACCAACTACTGATTTCCTGCAGGGCATTTTGCATCTTGCCACAACCGACTTGCCATCACTTGGCCGTTTTCAAACACACTTGCACCTGTATCTTCACTGAGAGAAATGAGGTTTCGCTTTCTGGTACGTAATGCTACATTTGGGCAAAATTTCCCATAAGGATAGGATTTTATGGAACATATGGTGGAAATTATGTTCTTCGGTTTGGCAATATCTACAATAAGGATGATTTACCAGCCGTGTATGGCATAATTTGACATTGGATTTTGACTATGTGTGATTCCACGTAGTATTTAGACCAAAATTCAGTATTTTAATATCCATTATTACGCCGGAGGGTAACGTACGTCTTACGTTTTCAGCACCTTTTACTGAATTATCATCATTTTTACGATGCACTATTGTACTATATGTTCTTCGGTATCATGTGTTTGCTCGTGTGTATATGGTGAAATTGTGTGTAGTTAAATTTTATTAGTTCACTCAACCATATTGTACATTACTTCAATATTTTCTCGTAAGGCGGCAACCAACGCTTTTAATATTCTCGCGAGTGCCACTTATAGAAGTTGGTTAGTATATATAGACGTGGAAGATGTCATCTGTAAGCGCCGCTCAATACTTGTACTAATGATGTGTTAATAATATGTATATGTTGTAAATAAATGTTTCTTTCCCTGTATAACTGATTCTATGATAATGATGTAATATGTATTGTTGAATTTGCTTAATAGTTATAGTAATATCGACTGTAATTCGTTGAACTCTACGCATAGTTGAAACAATTATATCTCTCTTTTTTTTCTCTCGTGAGATTAATTGCCATACAGGTGTGGAATATTGAATAAAAGCATAATGGACACGAAGCCACATGCGGCTATGATTAATTGCCATAATATTGATGTGTCCTTCAGCTGCCATACAGATTCTGGCATAAAGTACCCAGATTTCAGGCTCTGAAGACCCGAAAATGAAACCTCATTTCTCTCAGTGTTGATGGCCCGGCATTGGCAACTCCGGCACTTTTTTTACCGGCATCCGGTGGTTGATTTGCCGGCGTACATAGTATAAGCTTTTCTGCTGACTGCAGTATTTCTAACACTTCCACCGAATTTACCGGAAAATGAATGTTTCTATGCAATCGAACAAAAGTATACAGGGTGATTCCTCGCTTGCATCGCAGTAACTCCAGTAGTAGACTGTCAGGTATAGTCGGTAATAAAAAATTATCCGTGATCGTAGCCGCTAGTTCTATAGCGCCGATCGATGGATCGATGCCGGTCTTGAGTTTTGACGGGTACAAGTGAAGTGGTGTTATATTATTACGGAGAAGAATTATTACACCCACAAAATGTTATTTGTGCACCGAATGATCGTTATCCAGGGGATTGCGACTGATTAGCGTGTCGATGGATGAGTGAGTAAAACTATTTTTTTATAATCACGAGTGCATCTGACAAGAGCGTAACCTCAAAACGGCAAGTAACCTCAAAGACAAGTGACCGTTTTCAGGTAGGCCAAGGGGCTTTACGGTAATTATTAGTAATTAATTATTAATAATTATTAATAATTATTAATAATACTAATAATTATTAATATTAATAATATTATTGATATTATTAATATTATTAATATTATTATTTATTATTATTAATTATTAGTAATAATACTAATAATTAGTAATTATTATTTCAGAGAACATGCAGCAGCCTAGGATTATCTTTGACCTGTCATGTTCATAGCTAGACTCGTGCTAACACAGGGTGTGAAGGTGTTTAATGCTGCCAAATCATTCTACGGAGCGTTGTGCACGAACAGCTGGAATACTATGTTTAACGAGAAGGACATCAAACTGGGATGTCGGTTGCACGATGCTGAAGAGTAGGGGCATTTTCCACCGCATACCAATTGACACGAGTAACATGCTAAGCTAGCATGTTCATAATCGAAAGACAAGGCGAATCATTTATAAAGAGAAACATTAACAGGCGGTACCCACCTTGAAGATAATATTTTCAAATCACTGCTACGCTCTGATGAAAAACTTTAGTGACTCAGTTTTTTTATAGTTGATTAGTGCTGTTTTGATACAGAGTTTATGATTTTTTCAGATTTTGTGTCCCACGCTGAACATAAATAACGATTTTAAGATTGAACCAGTCACAGTTCTCAATGCTCACAACGGTTTGGATTAGGATTGGAGTTCGTAGTAGATTATCCTCGGTCCGATGGGACAATATATATCTGAGTGTTTGTGAGAAATGACAATCCTGTATCTTGAATGTCAGTGGAGCGAACCAAGAGACGTCGATGAAACGAGGATTGCTTCGCAACCCTGCAATATGGAAATTCTTCAATCCCAAATGGCTGCGGAGCAAGCCTACAGACACTGAATAGTATCTTACCTTGCGTAATTAATATCAGATGATGATTGTATATATTAATCTATTTTATTCATCGAAACAATTCATCAAAATGATTTATCCAATCAGCTCACATAGTGACAATACAATACAATACACCATAATCCTGTATACTGTATGCTGTAGCGCTGCAATACTCTGTCATGAAACGCATAGTTCATCAACGTGTTCGTTTCAGGGCTGATCTCTGCTAACACCTCTGTGATCCTGTTACTTAATGCCGGTTTACCCTGCATCGGTATCCTATTCACAATCCTTGTCTTGATTAGGCTTTACAGTGAGTAATCAAGCGGTGTAAACACACCGGTAAAATGATTCCAAGATTAGATTTCGAAACACAATAATTTTCATTAGAAAAAGACATGTCAATTTCTATCTCAGTATAATAATCTGGTTTGATAGGTAGCAGACAGCCGAGACCAAGACATTGAATCAAACCCTGGTACCCTGGCACCACCTCCTCTGCTACTGATCCAAGATCCAACCGCTCCGCTCTCAAACTACTTTACCGAACATCACCGAGACCTCTTTCACCCTGAGAGAATATTTTGTCTCTACGATGACGTCAAATAAAAAATAAAAGTGGCCAAAAATATATACGCTTTAGGCATACCATTGTTTTGCAAGGGTAAAACAAATCCAACCAACTGGTTCGTCTTCGGGTCATAAAATAAAAAAATAAAATAAAATTAAAAAAATAAAATAAAAATAAAAATCCTAAAATGCATTGACCTCTTTACGATTTTTTTTTAACATGTCATTTGGATTTTGATGTACCGACTTTTGCCACATCTTCTAGAAGGTTCAAAGTATTTTTCAGTATTTTTTTCGGTGCCGATCGGACGGATAGTTTTCACGCGACAACCGTCTAAAAATGGCTCGGGTTAATTCGACCCGGGTGTGACCAGCTTGATTGAAATCGGAGGTGTGACAATGAAGGGTTAAAAGAAGGCTATTCATTATTGATCATAGTTTTGAATTAGGTGCATGTTGCCCTTAATAAACATTAGCATATTAAAATTTTCATCCGACAGCGACGATCGTTTAGCCCGTAAAATATCTTTGTCCGTAGAAAAAGACATATGGACCTGAACTTTTAGACAAGCCTTGTTGCACCCACTTTGCGGCCATTTCCACCTTTTTATTTTCTTATAAATGGCGCACGCGCATATCGTTATATTGGTATCCTTACGCTAAATAAATAAAAATTCACAATAAATAACAAGAATAACTGCAATATGAAATATACACTGAAAAAAAAGGTTTTTTCAGTTGATGTAACGGACTAAAGTTAACGGAAGTCCAATTTAACGGAAGTTAACAAAAGCGTTAACATTTTTTGAAGTTAACTTAAAAGTTAATCCGTTAAGCAGATTGTTAACTTCGTTAATTAACGATTAACGGATTAACGAGTTAATGCCCACCTTTGGCTGCGACACAACATCAGCGCCGTTTAATATTGGGAAACAGAAAATGTTGATAACGCTTCTGAAGCAGGAAAACTTAATTAATGTGATGAAGGTATTCACTGAGAAAAAAAAACAACCTGTTGAGGTTGTGAAAGCTGGTAAAAACATCTTTATAGCAGTCTACGGTGGCAACGCGAACGAAATGACGCTGAACTACCTGCGATATCGCAATGACGTTCGCGTATCCACGAAAAATAAAATAAATCTAGCATCTTTACTTCCAACCGAAAATGCTGCTAAGTATCATTCTTTCCGCACTTATCAGCAAGTTCAAGCCTGGCTTGGGAATTATTTGGATCTCGAAGAATGGGGCTGGACACGCACTGCACAGGGACTTCAACCAATCGCGTCTACAATGCCAATTGCACCACCGAGTCTGTTGGAGTGCATTTCTTGTAAATGCAGAACCGGCTGTGGCGAAGCCTGTGGGTGCCGAATGGCAGGTTTGGACTACACATTAATCTGTGAGAACTGCACTGTGGAAACGTGCTCTAATCAGCTCGAGATAGTGGTTAATGATACGGAACTCTATGATGAAGAAAATATTGTTGACCACAACGATGAACAATTAATTGAGGCCTTAAAATGTTTGTATACCACCGAAGAAGTCGACGAAGAGCAAGAGGAGGCAATGGATATAGCTTAATCCGCCAAACGCACCAGAATCGAAGAAGATTCATAATTATATTACGTCGCCTCGTCCTCTAGGTCAAATGGTAGTAACGTTAGTTGCTTGGTCCAATCACAGTATTCAAAGCCTGCGGTATTAATTTTTCCCGCTTGGAGGCGCTCCTCGCGCGTCCCGGACTTCATTACGTTTTTCTGTGCGGTCCAGTACACACGTATGTATACATACGTCACATCAAAAAGAGGAAAAAATGAACGAGAATCCAGATTATTCGGGACAAGGAAAGGATAGGAAGAGGACTCTCGATGCAGAAAATGCAGAACTGTGGCGAGCGCTAAAAGATTTAAAGAAGAAACTGAAACGGCGTCGCTCCTACGCACGCCGGGACCGATCGCATGATACACGGCATAAGAAGAAAAGGTATGACAAAACACGCAGTGATTCAGAGTCTTCAGACAAAGACGATGTCGAGCGACGCCCGAGAGGCTCGTCGCATCGTAGTCGAAGAAGTCCATCAAGAAGTTCTTCTAGAGGAAGTTCTAGAAACAAAAGATCGGGCAGCCATGTTTCACATACCGGCAGAGAGAGTAGCGAGCGTTCTCCGAGAGAGGCGTCATACTCTAGCCGAGGTTCTCAGCGACACCGCGAGAGGGCATCTCGAAGCCCGAGCCAGGTAGCAGACGTCACAGAAAACACACATAACCGTGACAGTCAACCAGAGTCGAATCTTAGCAAGACCCAACAGACGCATACGTCAGAATCGCTCGAAAATAAAGAAAATACGAACGAAACCAACGATAACGGGGAACAAGAACTGAACGAATCCATACTAGAACTGTTAGGTGAGAATCCTTCAAATGACAAACGCACCGGACCCCCGGTTCACGTTGCACTGGCGGAACGATGGACGAAGATACTAAAAGAGGGACTGTCGAAGGAGATAAAACTAGAACTCCTTAACAAATACCCCACAACACAGAATTGCCCATTACTGAAAGCCCCACAACTGAATCCTGAAGTGAAGTCAATAATGAGTGCTATATCATTGAAAAAAGACAGTTACCAAATGCTAGCGCAAAATGCCCTTGGTGCAGGTATCACCGCGATAGGTACTGCCCTGACGGAGATCCTACATGGGGAGAAAAACAACAACGTACAGGTAAACGGGCAAAGATTAATCGCTCTTCTCGGAGACGCGGGCAGAATCCTGACAGATCTGCACTACACCTTCTCAATGACACGACGTTTCTTCATAACTCCTGGTTTGAACCCACTGGTAAAAACAATAGCAGCTGAAAGCAAGGTTGACTCTCTGTTATTTGGCGATAACTTCACGGAAAAATTAAAATCCGTGAAAGCTGTAGAGAGCTCTAGCAAAGATCTGGCCAAGAAATCTACACCTTTGCGACGTTTCTCAGGGAATGATAGCTCAAAATACAACGCGGCACCTCGCTCCAAAAATTATGAAAACACCGGTCATTTAAACTGGAAAGGCCCCCCCAAACGAACTTTCAAGAGGCCACAACGGGGAGGGGGCAGCGAGAAGGCCCGACAGCCGTACGAGAGGAGCAGCCGTCAATCTCGACGATAAATGTAAGTATGACAGCAGGTCGACTAAAAGACTATGTCGACGTCTGGAAAAGCATAACCTCAGACCAAGTAGTCTTGAAATGGTTACAAGGTTATAAAATTCCGCTCGCCTATGAGGTTAGACAAATCTTCACCCCAATGGAGCCAAAGCTTTCCAAACAGGAGTTTGAAAATCATTCAATAGCAATTAAAAAACTAATAGATAAGGGAGCTATATCAAAATGCAAACCTACGAAAGACCAGTTTATTTCATCCTATTTTTTGGTAGATAAGCCAAACGGCGAAAAAAGATTTATACTTAATTTGAAAAAACTCAATGAACATATAATTCCCCCTCATTTTAAAATGGAGGATCGGAAGACAGCAATAAGCCTTATGCATAAAAATTGTTTCATGGCTTGTTTAGATCTGAAGGACGCATATTTCCTAGTGCCGGTAGACGAAGACCAGAGAAAATATCTTAGATTCTGTTTTAACGGTGAATTATATGAATTCAGGTGTTTACCGTTCGGACTTTGCACCGCCCCGTTTGTCTTCACTAAACTAACAAAACCAGTAGTGCATAGGTTAAGATCCAGAGGTTTTGTGTCGGTCATATACCTAGATGACCTTTTATTGATTGGTCGATCCGAAAAAGAATGTACAATAAACGTTCAAGAGACTAAATCATTGCTGGAATCGTTGGGGTTCATTCTAAACCTAGAAAAAAGTCAGCTTCTACCATCAAAAATATGTAAATTCCTCGGTTTCATACTTAACTCGACAGAAATGAGAATTGAATTGACAGACAAGAAAAGAAAATCTATCGTAGCCTTAGCACAGAAGTTTAGATCAAAGAAAAGTTGTAAGATCAGGGAATTAGCTCAATTCATAGGGTCCCTGGTAGCAGCTTGTCCAGCCGTAAAATACGGCCCTATGTACACTAAAAGGTTAGAAAGACAAAAATTCTTGGCACTGGAAAGATCTAACGATAACTTTGATCAAACAATGGAACTATCGAATGTCATCCATCCGGATTTAGACTGGTGGATTAAGCAGATACCAATTACAACTAACCCGGTTAGAAAAAACAATTTCAAAATAGAAATTTTCTCTGACGCTTCGTCTACAGGTTGGGGTGTTTATTGTCATAAAAATAAGTCACATGGTTGGTGGAGCAGTCAGGAAAGGAATGAGCATATCAATTTTTTGGAACTGAAAGCTGCCTATTATGGTCTTAGGTGTTTTGCCAAAGATCTAAAGTCGTGTGAAATACTGTTACGAATTGACAATACAACAGCGATTTCATATGTCAATAGATTGGGCAGTGTTCAGTTTCCAAAATTGAGTGAGCTCTGCAGAGAAATTTGGCAATGGTGCGAAGCACGAGATCTGTTAATTTTTGCCTCATATATCAAATCAAAGGAAAACACAGATGCTGACGCTGAATCTCGTATAATTTCGGAAGATACGGAATGGGAACTCAGTAGGGAAGCCTTTGCTGTGATCGAAGAGGTGTTTGGCAAATTCGACATAGACTTATTCGCTACAAACATCAATGCAAAGTGCTCTTTATTCATATCATGGCGTAGAGACCCAGACGCAATCAACGTGGATGCGTTTACAGTTGTCTGGTCAAAATATTACTTCTATGCTTTTCCCCCCTTCTCGATAATCACAAGGGTTCTGCAAAAAATAATTATGGACAGGGCGGAGGGGGTTTTAGTAGTACCAAATTGGCCCACGCAACCCTGGTTCCCCATGTTTAATAAGCTACTAGTCTCAGACCCAATTTATCTCCAACCCAACAAAAATTTATTAACTTCACCTTTCAGGAAACAACACTCGATGAACCTTACCCTGGTGGCGGGGCGATTATCAGGCAATCATTTGCATTAAAAGGAGTACCAGATGGAGCAACACCAATGATATTCGCTTCGTTAGCATCAGGAACAATCAAACAATACGAGAAGCCTATCAGACTTTGGTGGGAATTCTGCAAGAAAGAAGAGATATGTCTGTTCACGGCCTCAATAACCAAAGTCATAGAATTTCTAGCCAAGCAATTTGAGCACGTCAAGTCTTATGGCACACTAAATAGTTACAGATCTGCCTTATCTCTCATAGTTATATCAGACATTGGCACCAACGCTCAGGTAAAAAGATTTTTTAAAGGAGTCGCTGCTCTCAAACCTCAAAAATCTAAGTATGATTATATTTGGGAACCATCATCAGTCCTAAGGTTCTTATCTTCTCTTTGGCCCAATGACAAAATTGATCTTAAGGATTTAACAAGAAAACTAGTCACCTTGTTAGCCCTAACTACTGGTCAACGGGTTCAAACATTAAGTAAAATCACTCTAGATAACATCAGAGAATCGGAAGATATGATACATATCATAATCTCAGAAAAAATAAAAACTTCTGGAGTAAACCGTGCTCAACCATTATTAGAAATACCATACTTCAGGAATAAACCAGAACTCTGTGTTGCGACAACCCTGAAACAATACCTAAAAATAACAAAATGTATCCGCCCTAAGGATGAAAAAAGATTATTCCTGACTCATAAAAAACCTCATCATGCAGCAAAAGTTCCAACCATCAGTAGATGGGTAAAAGAAACCTTGGAGCAGGGAGGAGTAGATACAACCTTGTTTACGGCACACAGCACAAGACATGCATCAACCTCAGCCGCCTATAGAAAAGGAGTTAATATCGAAATAATCAGGAAAGCAGCTGGCTGGAGTAAGCAATCGGAAGTCTTTGCTCGTTTCTATAATCGTCCCTTAATCGAAAACTCGAGCTTTGCAAATGCTATTATCAATACTACATCAGACTGTTAAAACCAATTATAAAAAAAAAAAAAAAAAAAAAAAAAAGAAAAAGAAAAAAGAGATTAGTATCACTAAAGTTATGATAGATATAATATATATATATATAACCTGCATAAATATAATTTTTTAAGTTGAAAATAAATACGTAACTCGCAACATATCGCTTCTTTCTCTAAACAACTACCATTTGACCTAGAGGACGAGGCGACGTAATATAATTGAACAATCAAACGAACTTACCTAAGTGAAGTTCGATTGTAATTATATGAGTCGCCTCGTCCGAATAGGTCAAACCCACCCTCGCTTGAAAAAGCTTCCCGTTCCCCAAGACAGACCAATGTTGCGAGCATAAGCTTTGAAAATAATGAAGTCCGGGACGCGCGAGGAGCGCCTCCAAGCGGGAAAAATTAATACCGCAGGCTTTGAATACTGTGATTGGACCAAGCAACTAACGTTACTACCATTTGACCTATTCGGACGAGGCGACTCATATAATTACAATCGAACTTCACTTAGGTAAGTTCGTTTGATTGTTCAATTTTTTCACATATTTTCCTCGTTATTAATAACCTTGTATCCGGTACCGCAACATTGAACGCATTATAAATCCAAAAATATAAATTTTAGAAAAAAAAGTTTCGAGTAAGAGTTGTAGGAAATTTATGAATTCAAAAGTTAAGTTATAAGTATTTTAATGTTCAAACAATTATTAGAAGAGATATCGGTAAAAAAGTCAATGCATGAATCTTAAGGTGAAGTGAAACGTTTTAAGGCCACGGCCGGGTGCCTTGCACCGTGGTAAAACAGAACTACCGAACGTTTAGTACCTCTGCCCACCGCTAGATTATTTGCAAGTAAACTAGCTGCAATTTCGGTACAGGCTGTGTGATCTCGCCTAAATGTCGATACGGGTTGTGATCTCAACTGAATGTTGGTTTTTTAGTTATGAGTAACGGAGAATCGTCAATTCTCACCCATTTCTCCATCAAATGACATGGGATTAGGCTCAAAGTGTGTGGTTCTTCATCGCGGAGTGGCTAATTATCGGGAAAATGCGATTATCTACGTCAACAGTGAATAATCTCACGATTTATGTGGTCGGTACGTCAATCTGTGAAAATTTTTGTCAAATTTTGGAAAAGTGAAATAATCAGCCACTTTCTGCCACAATGATGTGTAATCCCTCAAAGTTTCATCGCGATTGATTCAGTAGTTCCGGAGAATTCACGATTCCCGTTTTCGAGGTTCTGATAAACGTTTCACTTCACCTTAAGTCCTGAACGGTAAGTTATACAAAAAAAATTATTCCACAAAAAAGATAGGAAATTTAATTATCTACAAGAAAGGTCATTACAATTTTTGGCCTGAAGTGCACGATGACGGAGATACCCAGGCAGCAATTTCGGAAGTGATGTAACAAGGATGTAACGGCCATATAGATATGTCCGCCACATTCAGAGATCAAATACATATCTGGTACTTTGACATCGCAGGAACGTCACTGAGACGTCAAAGTACCAGATATGTAGCTGATCTCTGAATGTGGCGGACATTTCTATATGGCCGTTACATCCTCGTTACATAACTTCCGAAATTGCTGCCTAGGTATAGGCAAAAACACTTTTTATCAAAATGGCGGCACTTCCGGGGTCGAAATTTGTAAGGATTTTGTTCATCTATATTCAGACTGAACCTGATTGAAAAAAAAATCACAGCTATGTGTGAGCGATCGTGGCGCCTGTAGGTGAGGCGGAACACGGCACACGGCAAAGTCTGTGCTCCAGGCTTGAGCTGTCTTTAGAATACTCAGTCAACGTCACAGGGCATGGCTGCCAGGCGTGGTTGTGTATTGTCTGTGTGTTATTCTCCCCTTCCGTCCCGCGCTTCACTCCGTCGCCCCACATCTCTAGCTTATGCTTCGTCCAGCGCCGTGCCTAAGCCACATGACGCCTGGTGCGATCTGTCTTCATGCGCCCCCCCCTCTCCCCCCTCTCCCCCCCCCCCCCCTCCCCCGTCCACCTGATGAACTGAGCCAAAGTTTAGGGATTGAAACAATTGGGATTGATAGATGTGCTATTGCGAAGCGTGGCGAAAGTTGCATGAGCTGATATGTATTGCTCCCCACGAATAAGTTCGATGCTGGCAGTAGCTTCGCCGTTAGCTGAGGACTTGATCAGTGGTGAAAGCGCCACGGAGTAGCGGACCAAAGAGTATAGGATAGCGGGGTAGCTGAGCATATACAGATAATATCGCCATCTGGTAGTTCGGTGGGATAACCACCGTCACTACAAGCGCAGTGACCGTGTCGACAGTGCTTGAAGAGTTGTCATCAGTTGTTATCAAGAACTGGAAAGTGTTGGGCAAACGCTAACATGTTGAGACAGAGATATGTCCTTTTCTCAACCACGAGTAACCATTATCAGATTGATCGCTTTGATGATAATTTTTAACAGCATATTAATTCATAACCATATTGTCAGTGAATGTATAAGGAAACTATTTCTGTATTAGTGATAGATTACAAGTTGACGCTAACCCTAACCTATCAATCTTCGCACGGTACTATTTAGGCGAAGGAGTAGGCGCGGAGAGGGGAATCGAACGTTCTATGGCTAGTGTGGTTTTGGTATTTGGGTGGGGGTATGTTATTTCACCCACCAACTTCACAGAGGTGCTGAATGCAGAAACTCGTATACGCTAATAGTACAAAATTTTACTTCATAAGGTCTGAAAATGGGGATTTTACCCACGCGAAGCGTGGGTAAAACGTCCATTATCACACTGCGTGAAGTAATAGTATTTTTCGTTACAAGGCCGTGAAAGGGATTTTCACGGCCCGAGCATGATCGCAGCGTACGAGAACCGGCGAAGCCGGTCCGAGTATGCTGGGATCATGCGAGGCCGTGAAATCTTACGGCCGAGTGACGAACTTTATTTTTTGGTATTTTTGCCGTAAAATTCGCAACTGAAATCGTTTTTCATAAAAATATAGGACAATGCGACGACGAAAATCGCCAAAAATATCTATTTTTGTGTAACGAGGTGCGCAAAATTCTACAGTAGTAACTTACATCGAATATTCAAAAACCATTGAGCATTCTCACCCCACTGAGGGGTCCAGGGGCGTAGCCCCTGGTGGGGTCCAGGGGCGAAGCCCCTGGTCGGGCCCAGGGGCGAAGCCCCGGTAGGGGGTTCGGGGGGGCGAAGCCCCCCGAGTACCGGAAAAATAGATTTCATTTGATACAATAAGAATAGTCGACGTGTTGAGGATAAAATCTAAAAAAAAAAAGTTAGATCTTGCGCACTCAGTTAGTAAAAATATATCAACAAATACATACAAATAATATATGAATAAATGAATAAAACAAATAATTTAAAAAAATAGGGGAATGAATTAAATTGAAAAAAAAAAAAAAGAATAGATGCATAAATAAATAAAAAATACATGTTAATTCAAAATAAATGTTTTTTATTTAGTATTTTTCAAAAAATACATGAAAACATAATTTGCAAATTATATTTATTATTATAAAATTAATAATTATATTGGAATTTTTTTTTAAATTTAATTCGATTTCTTTATTAATGTCTTGACTATAATTAACTATAACTTAATTAATAACGATAATTAAGTTTTAATTATTGACGAAAGTAACTAAATATTTGATCACTTAATATTTTGATTCAAATATTCAATAACACAAAAATTATTTTGATTCTGATTAGAACACGACTGTCTTACTTTTTGAAATTGAAAGTGAAACTGACAGTATTTTGATTTTGACCAGAAGAACACGACTGTATTGCATCATTTATTGTGATCTGTTGTTTACGTTTCTTACTCAGAATTACAGAATCGGTGTCATCGGCATCATTTGTATCGGAAGAGCTTTCATTAACGGCATTCATAATTGTTTTGGAGATTTTTCTTTTGTTGTTTACTGAATCTTCTATATAACCTTCTGCCACTGTTGAAGATTTCCATCCGCCGTGCCTTTTCAATGTGGTCATATCCGTTCCTGAATCGGCTAAAAGCGTGGCGGACGTTCTTCGAAAACTATGCCCAGTATACAAATTAGGCGCAGGTAAATTCAAAAATTTGGCAACGGTTTGAGGCATACTTCCTATCTTATGTATACCCATAGCTTGATTAATGCAACGACCTTTGTAGTAGCCTAGGAAGAATTTATTCGAGTCTGTTTTCTTTGGTCTCAAATTGATATATATTTTGATGTAATTCAGATAATCTCCTTCAATTGTGAACTGTCTTGTACTATGATTTTTTGTATTTCGTAAAGAGACGATGCACAATGAATTTTGAACTGTAACGTCATCTTCGGTTAATTTGTGTAGTTCGTCTCTGCGGCAAGCTCCGATGATACCGAAAATCAATCCAACCTATAAAAATCAAGGTAAAAACAAATAACAGCATATGTATCTAAGTCTATAAATTAATTCGAAAATATATGAATACGAAGATGTGAATATTTACCTTTGTAGCGAGATATTCAGAGTCCGAAGCAATTTTTAGAAATTTATTTAGTTCACTCGATGAAAACACTTTGGCTTTTTTTGGTTGATAATTGGTGTGTTGAACTTTAATGAAGCTATGTAATTTACCGTATTTTTTTATGTCTATGCCTTTTTCAACCAGTATTTTTTTTTTCAACATGGCATATTTCGACCATAAAGATGCCGAGTTAAGGGGACCAGTACAGCGAGTTTTCGAGAAATGATCATAGTCCGAAATGAATTTATTTCATAACCAAAGTTCATTTCACATCAAAATATTTTTCTTTTTCAAAATCATGTGTCGTAAGGATTTCAGAGCAGATGTAGGTTTTAATTCCGTAGGAATGTAATCATCGTCTAATTCACTTCCACTCATAGTAAATATAATTTAACGTGTTGTCAATCGGAGCTCATAAACTATACTGACTGAAGTGTATTATTATTAGTTATCATATGCTAAGACCTATGTAAATGTCCGACTAATTTTCTTATTATGTAAATAGTCTAAGGAAAGGAGCGAGAGAGAACGCCGCCCGAGTTGCGACGCGCAACGGCATGTTCAGTTGTTTTGCTATACGCGTATTTATATTGTGTGCAAAACTGAAACTTTTTTTTTAACGGCCACCCTAATATAGATGTATTATAGATACATTAACCTGTTGTTATTTTAGTTTTGTTATTGAGAAATAATCGACATAAATGATTATTTTCGAAAAATAACTCAATTTAGAAATTTTTCATTTTACGGACCTACGTCCGTAAAATAATCATTTTACGGACCTACGTACGTAAAAAAATTATTTTACGGACCTACGTCCGTGAAAAATTATTTTACGGACCTACGTTCGTGAAAACTCATTTTACGGACCTACGTTCGTGAAAATTCATTTTACGGACTGAAAACAGGCCGTAAAATCGAATTTTACGGCTATGATACCAAAAAATACATTACGGCCTTATGGCAGCTACCCCTCGATCCTATACTCTTTGTAGAGCACGATACGGATTTACAGCCCAAACGCAATAGAACGGACCCGAACTCCTTTTCGGAACGACGCCCCACCATATGATGTCGCGTTTATCAGTGCAGCACCCTCAGAGACATATTGCGGGCGCCTCTGAATGTGGACTACTGCTTTCCTACGGATGCAAGCGATTTCAAAAAATGACGGATCACAAAAAATTCGGTCTCTTGGCGCCCCTGAGCATAGGCGCCCTGGAGCGGCTGCTCCGCCGATCCACCCATTGGCACGGCGCTGGCTCCGTCCCTCTATTCCTAAGTCTGTGGCATTAAGATATCATTTAAAACTGATTGATCGATTTTTGATAAATATTCCCAGCTTATTCACGTAGGTTTTATTCACTTTATTTATCATTTGCTTCAAATAAACGAACATAACCACACTTGTCTACCTTCCGCGATGTATTGACAGTCAGCCGGCTTGTATCAACAATGGCTGCCGAGTTGCATCGAGCGCTCGCCAAAATCACCCTAGGGATTTTTTCAGCCCAACGAGTGGCTATCCCCATGAAAATACGAAATGTTAGGTGCCTGGGCGGATGGACCATTCGCTTTCACCTGGTCCTCGCGATATATAAGAAGATGGATGCGTTCACCCAGTCCACCTCGAAGCTGGTAGCTGACCTTACTGCTAAAGTCGTGTCGCTGACTAAGGATAAAGAACTCCTCACTATCCAACTGAAGGAGATTTGTACATCCCATGAGGCCGATATCTCTCGTCTTACTGCCGCGAATCCCGACCTTGCAGAGAGGCTGGGGTCAGTTGAGCGGGGCTCACTGAGTTGTGACCTAATTATCGCCGCGGTCCCGGAACTGGAGAACGAGGATCTGCATACCATACTTCACTAAATCGCTGGCCTTCTCTCAGTGGATCTCTCCCGGACTGATCTGGTTGAGCTGAGGCGTATCAGGAGTGCCATGGCTACGAACAAGCCTCGCCTTCTGGCTAAGCTTCGTTCGACGCAGTGTCGAAACTGGTGGCTCTCGGCCAAGAGGACCAAGGGGTCCATTTATGCGGACGAAATTGGTCTTTCTCAAGAAAAGCCTCACACTCCTATTTTCATAAACGAGCACTTGCCTCCGCTCTTGTCCAAATTTCTGGGTAAAGTGAGAGCGCACGCTAAGCAACGAGGCTATCGATTAATCTGGACCAGGAGCGGCGTGATCCATGTTAAGCGTGATGCGTCTTCGGAGTCGATCGTCATTAGATCGGAGGCTGACTTTTATCTGCTCTCCGCCCAGGCCTGACTACCTGCGGGCTCTCCTCAACCTGGGGATGCTGCACCGCGTTGCAGCCCAACGCTAGCCGAGCCTCGTGTTCGTCCTGCTGTTAGTCACCTCAGTATAGCTAATTTCAATGCAACTTCTCTCCTAGGCCACATGCATCAAATCAGAATTTTTGCTGCAGACCAACATTGTCACCTAATTTCCATCTCTGAAACGTGGCTCAACGGTAATATTTCAGGCCAACTTGTATCGTTAGATAACTATTGCTTTATTAGAAATGACAGATCTGGTAAAAAAGGTGGTGGAGTAGGCGAGCATGTCCATAATTCCTTGAAATCTAAAGTCCTCAACTGCTCCCCACCTATATGTTCTCGAACTCTCCCGAGTTTCTTATACTCGAGATCAGTGCAGGCAGCGCAAAGATTCTGTTTTGTTCCATCTATCGGAGACCCAAGGCTGCGCTCTTAGATGGGTTCCTTGAGGTACTTATGCGCTTTTCCCATACTTACACCAATATTGTTATCACAGGTGATCTTAATTGTAACTTGAGTTGCGATAGTTATGAGGCTAGATATCTCCGGGAGTTAGTGTTTAGTCAATCTTACTACCTTGTGCCCTCGGGCAACACTTATCACACGGCTCACTCTGACTCGTGGTTCGATGTTGCTATCGTTGATTCGGCTGATAAACTTCGGTCGTTTACCAAGTCCCAATCATCTTTCATTGCCGGGCATGACCTGATTGAATTCCAGTACGACTTAACTGTCTCGTGCCGGAGGAGCCAGGTGAAAAGTTTCCGTGACTTTCATCATTGCGATACGGTGATGCTAGGGGATGAGTTGAATTCTAGAATCGCGCTCTCGCCACACGATCCACTGACGATCCGGATGATCTTGACCATCGAGCCCAAGCTCTTTGCGGAGCCATTGTGAGTGCACTTGACAGTCATGCGCCGGTGGTGACCCGCATGCTTAAGACATCTGCGACCGGTTGGTTCACAACTGACGTCAAAGAGCGCATCCGGGCCCGGAATAATCTCTATACTGCCGCTAAGCGGGCAAACTCTCCTGAACTGATGAGGGAATACCGTGCGCTGCGAAGTGAAGTCAAAGACGTGATTAAGAAAAGCTAAGAACACCTTCTATAGGGATCGATTGTCGCGGTTCCCTACAGCCTCGAGCGTCTGGTCTGAGCTAAGACGCCTCGGGCTTATTGCTCCTAATAATTCGCTGTCCTCTCCTCTGCATCACTTTGAGGCTGACCAGTTAAATAAATTCTATGCATCCATAACCAGCGCGCACCCCTCCTGCTCTGCAGCAGACCTGGAGCAGCTGCTCAGTGTCACGCCCGTCACCCAGTGGCAGTTTTCCTTCTCGCAGGTCCAGGATCTCCAAGTCCTTAGAGTCCTCGCATCCTATCTTGTCAAATCACGCGGACGAAGCCCCGATGGTGTTCAACTTAATCATATCAGGGACCATTTGGCTATTATAACGCCTCACCTAACTTGCCTCTTTAACTCCTCTCTGAGCTGTTGCAAATTTCCTCAGGTGTGGAAGCGGGCGTATATTATTTCATTGAGTAAATGTAATCTTCCTGCCTCTGAATCAGACACTGATCGGCCTGTAGCAAATCTAGCTCATTTATCGAAAGTCTTTGAACGAATAGTTGCCGACCAGCTGGTGCCGTTTTCGGAAGACCATGCTATCTTCGATCCAGCCCAGTCAGGATTT